>JARYHS010009186.1:71633213-71679105 GCA_031002005.1 Vandiemenella viatica | reverse complement strand
CACATATTTCCCATGCGGGATCAGTCATGAACGAGGAAAAATATTTACGTGTATCATTTCCCAGAAGGTCAAAAATACAAAGCCACATCCTTATGATTCTGTCTCAAGAGAAGGCGATCAAAACGTACTCAATCAAGCTAATGACAACGAAACCTCTGGGTCCCCTTGTTCCCGTAGGAGCAAACAGTAATTTAAAAAAAAAAAAAACGAAACACTATGAAAACCTGTTTCTGCTAATAAAAATTCTGCTTGCTCTTCAACAATATTGTACAATCTTTTTTGTAACAAACGATGGAACATGTTAATATAGTAACACCTAAGACCGAAATCTCATTCCAGAAAAGCAGCCACGTACCTCATACCTGAATATCAGTACTGTCACCTACAACATATTTTAGCATTACACAACTGTTAGACATTGACATGACAAGGTTATGAAATTTTGTAGGGTTGTATCTCGCAGTTACTGTACCAATGTACCTACACCAGACACTGTACAAGTATGTCTCATCCCATGAAAAATTCAGTGAGTCTTAAGTGGCATCCAGAAACGTAAAACCTTTCATTTCTGGGGCCCCAATAGCTCAGATGGCAGATTTCGTTTTATTTTTGTTATAATCTTACGACGCGAAATATTTAGAGAATATGGGCAAGGTACGGAAAGAAATTAGTCTCAGGTCTGTTATGGGAACATCCCAGCATTCGCCTGGAGTAAATTTGGAAAAAAAATGAAAAACAGAAATCTGAATGCTCAAACTAGGAATCGAACTCATGTCCTCCTGGTTGTTATATTTAAACGTTAACTGTGGCGGTAAAGTGATTGCTGCCTGAAAGACTTTGTTTCAGTTCCCGAGGAAGCAGAAAATTTTTCATCGTCTCCCCTCTCCGTTTTTTTTTTTTTTTTTTTTTTTTTTTTCCGGACATAGAACTCAAGCTTTTATACAAGGAGTACTGAGGAGGAGATTAGTTTTGGGTAAGTGGTTGATGAATGGTATTGGTCATACGAATCCAGAGAATGGTATGGCCCTAGAAAAGGACTACTGAGCTTTGCATCCATTTAATCACCCCAGCAGCAAACATAGAACCAGATAAAGGAGAAGTCCTCACCTATTAATTTCCAGTTTGTTTGGCAGTAAAAATATTTCAGTTTTGTTCGTAAAAAAATTACGTAAAAAAAGAACTATCCCATTCGTTACAGCTTGAGAACAGAAAGATATTTTCTCTCATCTCAAACACACTCTATATATCTAACCACCTCGACATAAACGTTTGTGTGTCTTCTCAAAGGCACTGTACAAGGCTGCATGAGACTTTAATGATACTTTCATATTTCACGATACTCGAAATCTCCGCAGTGAGGTTCGGCTTGGCACAAACGATTCGCTCGTGGTGAACAATTTAATACGCGCGAGGGTTACCGGACAAAGCTGTCGGAATTCCCGAGGCTCGACTCGAACGCAGATGCCGCAAAGCCTCCCCTATCCAGCCTCCCATTCACGCCTCTTCTGGTCAAACAAAAACGGACGGTCCGGCGGGCGTCCAAGCGAAATGCCGCGACCAATTTGAGCTTAGCTGGGTGAGAACTCTTCCGCGCCGGCGGGGAAGAAAAGTCAGCGGCTCACAAAGGCTCCGCACAAAACTGTAATGATTTCTCGATAATTTAATGGCTCCTGCCTCGTCATGCGGCGCGGACAAAGGGGAGGAAGCTGCCGCGAGCTCGCTGGCCTTGTGGAAGCGCGGTTCGCCACACCGCTCAGGCCAAATACCGACCTCTCTCTTCTTCATTTTGCAGCACGCCCCAGCGGCTACGTTCAAACAGTCTTCTTTGGCAGCGACTGCTGCGCCAAACAGCACTGCAGGTGGCGTACGGACCGGCGGAGAAAAAGTTCAGAACATCGCAGTGCCGACGAATTCTGTCAACCGCGAAACTCCATATCTTCGCTTTATTCAAACGACAATGGTACCTCAAACGAGGCACTTTTTTATTTTGCGCAATATACAGGCTGTTACAAAAAGGTACGGCAAAACTTTCAGGAAACATTCCTCACACACAAACAAAGAAAATATGTTATGTGGACATGTGTCCGGAAACGCTTACTTTCCATGTTAGAGCTCATTTTATTACTTCTCTTCAAATCACATTAAACATGGAATGGAAACACACAGCAACAGAACGTACCAGCGTGACTTCAAATGTTCAAAATGTCCTCCGTTAGCGAGGATACATGCATCCACCCTCCGTCGCATGGAATCCCTGATGCACTGATGCAGCCCTGGAGAATGGCGTATTGTATCACAGCCGTCCACAATACGAGCACGAAGAGTCTCTACATTTGGTACCGGGGTTGCGTAGACAAGGGCTTTCAAATGCCCCCATAAATGGAAGTCAAGAGGGTTGAGGTCAGGAGAGCGTGGGGGCCATGGAAACTAAAATGAGCTCTAACATGGAAAGTAACCGTTTCCGGACACAAGTCCACATAACATATTTTCTTTGTTTGTGTGTGACGAATATTTCCTGAAAGTTTGGCCGTACCTTTTTGTAACACCCTGTATACATCAAACTCAAGATCTGGATGTTTCATTATTTCAGAAGCAATCCCACACTGTTCCAGCTATTTCGATTAAATTTTGCACAGGATTATTCCAACCAAATGGGTAACTGTCCACTTGACCGCTTGATTCCCGACACTTAATCGGATTATCCCAAGTCCCACTTTCGTGTGGTCGTAATGACCTGGTTTAAACGTATTAGTAAACATGTGTACTCCCACTTTCACTTACGAGTGTAGTGAAATACTTCGTCCACCAACCTACCGCTATTTGAACCGGAATGACAGGAAAGTTAAGATTAGAGAGATAAGGTGCCGCAATGATTCTTATATGAATTCTTTTTTCCCTCGTACCATTGGGGATTGGAATGCACAACAAAGAGATTAGCTTTGGTGCTGAGCACCCTCTGCCACCCACAATTTTGTGAATTGCAGAGTATATATGTAGATGTGACAGCATTTTCACTGGTTGCGCAATCTGCCACTGTTGTAGCTGCTTTATCCTAACTTGGAAATCCTACCGTGTATAGGAGATCTACAATTAAAGGTGGAATCAGAAATGCGGTAGCTTTCTGGCATACTTCACATACACACAGCAAGCTGCGTACGTGAAAGTCGGGTTAAGGACCTTTGTAAATCCCGGTTGAGATCGGGATACGAATCGTGGTCTATTCATTTCCAATTAGATGCCTTAATCTCTGAACCACTACTGCTGTATTTGGATGAGATGCTTTTTTATTAATCAAGCATCCCAATACACGTACACAGGAGAAAGTACAGAATGCTATATCTCTGTAAATTCAGTATATAGCTCTCTGCGTGTTATGTGTTAATGTGCCTCTTGGTTATTGAAGTCAAAATCAAAGATCATCCTAATATTCTCCCGAACGATTACGCAAAACAGCATGAAATATCAAACAGAATGTGAGAAAGTTGTTTCCAGGTTTGGAACAGGGCACGTTCTATCTCGTGTCCAATATGGCGTCGTTTTAAAATTCATCACCAAGCTAACGACTTTACCGTTCACAATATTTCGCGCAGGTCACGGAATGTGCAATGCAACTGCACATAAGTGGGGTCTCCGTGAAGATGCTCTGTGTGAATGTGGTGGTATACAAACCGCTGATCACATAGTTTCTGAAAAAGATCTTAGTGATTCCATACAAATTTGTCACCTTTCTGTTTCCATACACCATTCTACCATCACTCTTAATAATTTCCAAATTCCAAGAAGACACATAGTAAAATAGGTGTTAAAATAAGTGAATTCTTGAAATTCATCATCAAAATATTGATAATTTATTCGAAGGAGACAACTTTCTCAGTGATAATTTTCTGTATCGAGTGCATATTATAAAATATAATCGTTATTAGTACGCTCTGAATCAAATTAAACGACAGATACTTTAAAACATTTCTTTATTTTCGTTTCATTAAAATAAAACTATCAGCACACAGTTGTCAAGGTGTGTCCCTTACATTCAATTTATTTTTACACTTACAAAATATTTCGATATTTATGACCCAAACTTTTCCTGCTTCCCACTTGTTAAACCGAATTTGTATTCTACACAAATCCATACATACATAAACAAAAAAATTACACAATAGCACCAATCAAACAGCCGTAATTTTTGTGTATTTTACGTACAAAAGTACATTAAAAAGATAAAATAAATTTTTTGTTGGCCTAAAAAAATTTACCGATGAATAAAATCTGCTCTACGAAGTTAGTTTTTAAGTTACAATATAAATTTTCAATACACTTTTTATTTGATACAATTGAACATTGTTTCTGAAAACGTTCTTAGTAATTCCCATATAAATTTGTCACCTTTCTGTTTCCATACAGCATTCTACCATCACTCTCAATAATTACCAAATTCCAAGAACAAGATTCTGACACATAGTAAAATGGGTGCTGAAAAATAAAATCTCTTTGTTTTGAGTTTAAGCTGTTAGGTTTCGTAAATGAACAATTATTTCTTGTGGCAGGAAATAGAAAAAATCTGAAGAGAATCCCTCGCTATATAACTTAAATTGGTTTCTAATCTATTTTGATATTGGTTTTGTTCCGTTTATTATGCATATTTCTGCCAGCATTCATACTGTTCGCTACTGTCTTCAGCGGAAGAGTCTCAGTTATATAATCGACAATCCTGTAACTGTGGAAATGCTTCTTTGTGATCTACCAAATGTAAATTTTTGATCTTAGCAAAGTCATTTTCAAGAATTAGTAACATTTTGATTTTTCTTTAATTCCCCATCTGCGTTCGGTTTGTCACGTCAATTCTGCAAATGAAGACATTAATAAAAATAATATTTTTTATATTTTAAAAATACATTAAATGTTCAAACTGGCGTATTTCCGCTCTAAACACGCCCTGCAACTGTTAATAAACGATGGCTTAGTTCGGCGTGCATGACCAGCCGTATTATGTTGTTGAGTAGCTGATTGGATGCGCGTTGAGCTTTTGTAAATAATGTGTTTGAGTCATCCGCAATTAAAATAATCCAAGTGATTTAAGTCAGGTTTTCTCGGTGACCACAGAATCTGACCTAGGCTATTTATACACATTGGGTAAGCTTGGTACAAACGTTGCACCACTCGTATAGCATAATTATCCGTGCACACATATTTTTCATTCATATGTTCTGTCTTGTTGCAAGAGTTACGTCGTCTAACAGGCCGAGCAATTCATTTTGTGATAAGTCTAAATGTAACTACAACTTTAAAAGGTCAGAATTATATATTTGGTAGGTCACAATAAGGCCTGCCTAAAGTAAAAGGGTTATCCATTTTACCAGACGCTCTGCATGTGTTGCAAGTATACATGGTGTAACTGAATGACAAAAATGGATTTTCCCTTACAGATTTTATTATTAACTAGCTGACCAGGCAATGCTTCACTATTACTGGACTTGAGTAGGCACATAGATTAAATGAAAAAATATTTACATATAAATTATAAACTGCTGTTTCATTCATTTTCAGTTGGAAAGGGTGAGAGGGGATGCGCTTTGGAAAACATATGGAGGCAGTATTTTACTGTTTGTTTCAAAGTATAAGTGTACAAATTCTTATCTAAATCTGATAAAAAATGTGGTTTGCCTAAATTATGGGGTAAAAACGTAATGGGGTTGGAAAGGGGGAGAGGGGATGAATATTCGGAAACCATACGTAGGCAGTATTTTTCTGTTTGTTTTAAAGTATAAGCGTACAAATTCTTAACTAAATCGGATAAAAATGTGTTTTGCCAAAATTATGGGGTGAAAACGCAATGCGGTTGGAAAGGGGGATAGGGGATGAAATTCGGAAACCATACGTAGCCAGTATTTTTCTTTTGTTTTAAAGTATAAGTGTACAAATTCTTATCAAAATCGGATAAAAAATGTGGTTTGCCTAAATTATAGGGTAAAAACGTAATGGGGTTGGAAATGGGGAGAGGGGATGAATATTCAGAAAACCATACGTAGGTAGTATTTTTCTGTTTGTTTTAAGGTATAAGTGTACAAATGCTTATCTAAATCGGATAAAAAATGTGGTTTGCCTAAATTATGGGGTAAAACGTAATGGGGTTTGGAAATGGGGAGAGGGGATGAATATTCGAAAACCATATGTAGGCAGTATTTTTCTGTTTGTTTTAAAGTATAAGTGTACAAATTTATATCTAAATCGGATAAAAAATGTGGTTTGCCAAAATTATGGGGTAAAAAACGTATTGGGGTTTTGAAATGGGGAGAGGGGATGAATATTCGGAAACCATACGTAGGCAGTATTTTTCTGTTTGTTTTAAAGTATAAGTGTACAAATTTATATCTAAATCGAATAAAAAATGTGATTTGCCTAAATTATAGGGTAAAAACGTAATGGGGTTTGGAAATGGGGAGAGGGGATGAATATTCAGAAACCATACGTAGGTAGTATTTTTCTGTTTGTTTTAAGGTATAAGTGTACAAATTCTTATCTAAATCGGATAAAAAATGTGGTTTGCCAAAATTATGGGGTAAAAACGTAATGGGATTTGGAAATGGGGAGAGGGGATGAATATTCGGAAACCATACGTAGGCAGTATTTTTCTGTTTGTTTTAAAGTATAAGTGTACAAATTTATATCTAAATCGGATAAAAAATGTGGTTTGCCTAAATTATGGGGTAAAACGTAATGGGGTTTGACCGAGCGTGGCGGTGTAACGGATAGCGTTCTCGCCTCGCATTCGGGAGGACGGCGGTTCGATCCCCGTCCGGGCATCCAGATTTGGGTTTTCCATGGTTTCCCAAATCACTCCAGGCAAATGCCGGGATGCTTCCTTCAAAAGGCCATGGCCGAATTCCTTCCCATTCCTTGCCCCCCATCCTTTCCCGTCTCTAAAGACCTCGCTGTTGAGAGACGTAAATACAATAATAAAAAAAAAAAAAGTAATGGGGTTTGGAAATGGGGAGAGGGGATGAATATTCAGAAACCATATGTAGGTAGTATTTTTCAGTTTGTTTTAAGGTATAAGTGTACAAATTCTTATCTAAATCGGATAAAAAATGTGGTTTGCCAAAATTATGGGGTAAAAACGTAATGGGGTTTGGAAATGGGGAGAGGGGATGAATATTCGGAAACCATACGTAGGCAGTATTTTTCTGTTTGTTTTAAAGTATAAGTGTACAAATTTACATCTAAATCGGATAAAAAATGTGGTTTGCCTAAATTATGGGGTTAAACGTAATGGGGGTGGAAAGGGGAGAGCGGATTAATATTCGGAAACCATACGTAGGCAGTTTTTTTTTTGTTTGTTTAAGGTATAAGTGTACAAATTCTTATCTAAATCGGATAAAAAATGTGATTTGCCTAAATTATGGGGTAAAAACGTAATGGGGTTGGAAATGGGGAGAGGGGATGAATATTCGGAAACCATACGTAGGCAGTATTTTTCTGTTTGTTTTAAAGTATAAGTGTACAAAATTTATATCTAAATCGGATAAAAAATGTGGTTTGCCTAAATTATGGGGTTAAACGTAATGGGGGTGGAAAGGGGAGAGCGGATTAATATTCGGAAACCATACGTAGGCAGTTTTTTTTTTGTTTGTTTAAGGTATAAGTGTACAAATTCTTATCTAAATCGGATAAAAAATGTGATTTGCCTAAATTATGGGGTAAAAACGTAATGGGGTTGGAAATGGGGAGAGGGGATGAATATTCGGAAACCATACGTAGGCAGTATTTTTCTTTGTGTTTTAAAGTTTAAGTGTACAAATTCTTATCTAAATCGGATAAAAAATATGGTATTGCCTAAATTATGGGGTGAAAAAATTATGGGGGTGGAAAGTGGGCGAGGGGATTAATATTCGGAAACCGTATGTAGGCAGTATTTTTATGTTTGTTTTAAAGTATGAATGTACAAATTCCTATCTAAATCGGATAAAAAATGTGGTTTTGCCTAAATTATGGGGTGACTTTTTGGAAATTTTTTTTCACAGGAACTTTCGCAGACGCACACTCGAAATCTCTCCAAAGTTTCATTGCAATCTGATAAATGGTATAGGAATGCATAGAAGTCGAACAAACCCACAAACCCACAAACATTGATTTTTATATATACACAAGATATTAAAATCAATCAGTGGTAGGGAGAATTTTTCAAGGGTCAGATTTTTCGTAATTGTGACGGCCGAGCGAGGGTACGGAATTCCAGGTAACAGACGCCGGCTTTGAAGGGCGAAGCACCACCTTGTTCGTGAGTAATGGTGCTGTAAATCCCCGTGGGACCCGCTAGGTCCGGAAAATATCCGAGGGACGGTGGATAACCGGCCACTGACATTTTGCTACACTAGGATTTTAGGGAGGCTAACGTCACGGATTTTGCCGAAGTTCGACGGTTTCTCCGGAAACGCCAGAAAACAGTTATAGCCAATAGAAAGCTATTTGAGGAAGAGGACAACAGAGCAGAACTAATAACCGACGTAAAAAATCTCCGCGTGATACTAATTTCTGGGTATTTTTGTCGTAATGTTTAAAATACGTCGTCGAAAGGCGTCGCCAACCACAAAAGACGTGAGAACCTCGGTGGACGATTTTTTGAAGATACTCCGTACGAGGCCTCGAGTGATCGAGGTTAGACTCCGTGCAAGGCCTCAGATTGGAAGTCGCTCTTTAGAGTGTGTATAGGCTGGAGTAACTTGGCACGCTCGATACTTTCTGAGGGGGAAAGCATAAGTTAATTTTGCAGTAGGCAGAATTGTTCGGGTCAACAGTAACTTGAGTGTAGTAGTGAGCATATGCTGCAACATTTTCGCCGTCGACGGAGCAGTCTACACCGTTACAGTAAATGCGCAACGAACTTAACAGTGTGTACTTCAAATCATTGAGACTAGCCATTTAACTGCCCTGGGAAAAAAAACAAAAACAAAATATTGAACGATTAAGAGTTTTCGCCTCCGATAAGCCGAGTTAGTGTTGTTTAAAGCCGCGAGCTGTGTTAACAATTTTTATTTTTGAAAGCTGGACAAACTTTTGTGAACTTTCAATCAACACATTGTGGTGGGTAATGTAAAAATACCCTGGCGCCCGACAAATTCAACTAATATAATGTATTTCAGTATTGCATCCGATCATTGGAATCGTAAAATCAGTCCCTGTTGTCTCAAAGGGAAAATTAGTTATATCAAATGTGGAAGTTTGTCATTTATTGTAAAATTTGATAATTTTGAATTTTATTCATTAATATTTAATATTTTCTTAGTGTTTTGTGTTTGTTTATTGGCAAATGTAAGACGATTTGGAAAGCCTTGAATTCATGTTAAAATTAAATACGCCTCCGTCTGTAAGCCGTAAACAGTACCCAATAACCAGAAACACAGAGCAATTTTTAAATCATAAAGAGAAAATAATGCTTTCACCCTTCCCCATCAACTACTACATTAGATTATTAAATAAACATGTCCACAGTTATTTTTCATTTATTTCGAAAATAATTTTAAATACACTATCTATTGTCCCTGTAAGCATCCTCCTAATAAGTAAATGCTATAAATAAGAATGACAAGAAAATAAGCATAATATACGAAATTTCTAGTTTCCATGTGAACCATTCGGCTTGTTATCCTTACAGAAAAAGTTGTAGGATAAAGTTTTTTTGATAAATGTTAGTTCCATCATAAGTTTTATAAATGTATACACTCATGGCTGCTGCTTTCATGGGACCCCTAATTTTTTGTTAGGGCTTTATGCCTCGACGTCAGGTTCATTAGTGGCGTGAGAGGAATAGGGACTAAGAACGGGAAGGAACTCGGCCAAGGCCTTTGAAGGGACCATTCTCGCATTCGCGATTTAGGGAAACGATGGCAAGTACAGATGGTTGGGGAGGGAATCGAACCCCACGCCCTCCGGAACACCTGGATAGAGCTCAACCACCAGTGTCGGTTTTCTTGGGTTCCCATCAGACAATACATTATATTTGTCCTCTATTTTATTTTTTTAAACAAATTCAAATAATTTGGTCTATTCGCACTGGATCACCTGGCAGTTATTTAGAACTAAACTTCCTTACTAGCCACACAGAGATAACTACCGATTTCAAACATCGGATCAAACGCCATAGCTAGAAGAGACCGAACGTCCGTTGCTTTTGATAAAGTACTCGTATAATTCTATGTTGTGTCACAGGCAGCAGAACTCAATTGGAGGTAATGAGCTTGGTTCACAAAGCGATTATGCTCGACTTTACACAGTAATTCAACCACCCATCTCTTTTATAGTTAGCTCATAGCTAGTAATTACGTAGTTTTGTATTCGAGTATGCGGCCCCAATCGAGTTTCATTGATCGATTATCGGTTTTAGCGTCGCTTTTGTGTTCACTGGCCCACAGGAATGCCCGGTGTCGGAGTGGAAACTTTTTCCGATGCTATAATCCCGACGTCGGGAACAGTTCTGTAAATTGGAAAAATTTCTTTAAGGTAATGTAAATTCGCTATGAGCCTTATGTAGCATCTGTATAAGGGTGAAATGGGTCCTCTATCATACCACGATAATTTCTTAATCACAAGTACACATCTAATTTTCTATATGTTAGGATAGGACGTTCTCTTATAAATACTATGTAAATACAAATAAACAATATTAATTAAGCTCAGATATTTTAAAGATACGAGTTATATAAGAAATATAATATTAAAATTTATTTAAATTTTCTATCACCGAACATTTGCACTATTCTGATGAACATTGCAAAGACATATCTCCAAGTCAAATTCCATAACACTTTCCTTTACTATTAAACTAAACATCTTGTTTCTCTTGAAAGTTGAGTCACTTTTCTATAAAGTGGATGGTGAAATAATAAATAAAAATAACCAATGAAACTAGTGTGTTGTTGCCAAAAAATCTAATAGCTACTAGTAGGAAGTTTAACAATAATTAAATGAACCAGTAATTCACGTATCAACCTCATACACGACGTCAAACTGCTGGCCTTAAAGGAAAACTGTGGGCTTGATTTAATGTTTCGGATAACTGTCGGTTGAGGTGTAAAAGCAAAATATAAAATAATAAATTATATTCATATTCTGCGTAAATAGCAGTGTAAGTTATTGTTATAATTATCATGTCCACAAAAATAATCGCAGACGATATTGCATAGAAAGACAAGATGATATTCCTTCCTTTGGTCTTACTAGGAGATACCGAGACATTAATCTCATAAAGGTTGGCACCTATGTCATTCGATAAACTTCATTTCTCTCGAATGTGATCGCTACGGGTATGTAACAGCAACCGCACATATAAACTCGGTTTCTGTGCAGGAAGAAGACCACAAAATGTCGGTCGAAACGTCGAACTACAAATCACGACGCGGCTTCACCCGGACAGCCAAGAGACTCCACATTTTAGTCGTGTAGATCTACAAAAACCAGAAACGATAAAGAGGAATTTGTATCTCATTAAACGTATCGAAATCTGATTAACTGTGTAATGGCTGTTTCACGATACTGTACCGCGGGCACACAACCATAAATCGCATGAAGTTCCCAAACCTAAACACATTCAGGATATAGAAAAGCGCAGCAACAGCAAAAATTTACGACACACACAAGTTACTATCGTTGGCTTAAAGAAATGTCAAGTAGGCTGAAAGAGTAGGCATTCCACGGCTTTAATAACACTGGTCCTACCCCAGTGGAGACATTACGTGTTCCCCAGAGACTGCCAGACAAAGATCTTCGATACACGATACGCGAAGTATAGCGCCATTTTCACAGAGGGGCCGAAAATGTTGACATCCATTCCATATATTTCCCCGGTGGCTTATAAGTCCCCACTTTCTGCTTACGTCAGTTCAAATTCTCCCGCATACATGAAAAATAATAACCATAATGAGACAAGGTGGGGGTATGTTTCAAGCGCTTAAACTGAAAAATCAACGAGATACAAAAGCGTAGTCTTCGGTAGCATTAGTTCTTATTTTAATAGCAGTTAAAAAGATATGAATACTATACATTTACTTGTATTCCAGAACCAAATGTAGAATTAAAATTTCTATTAAATATTCAGGCAATCGTTCAGAAGCGATTGTTGAATAAAATTAAAATGTTTGTTACAGTTAGCCACAACATAAAAAAACCGATCTGTAAGTCGATTATTTATCACAGCGCAGGACCCACGGAGGTATACTAACGAGAGATAAGTCTCCGTTTAGATCTTTCAATTTATTCTTAATTTATCCGTCAATTTTTTTACGTTTTCTCCAGTACATTGTTCAAAATCCGTTCGGTAACTAAAGATCCAATTAAGTCGCATTTGATTAGCACAAAAACTGTGTCATACAATTAAAATAATTATACCGATTGCAAAGTCGTAAGCTCCGTAAAGCTAACACACACACACACACACACACACACACACACACACAAGAGCTGTTCAATTGTAGAAACAGTTGGTTCTATAAAAACTTAAGGTAACAACGTACATAGAATGTTGCTTAAGCGCTTAGCGATGCCTTAGAAAAAGCGGCACCCTATTACTGCTAGTTCGAAATTAGAAAAATGTACAAATTAGAGGGTGTGTGGAGCTCTTATTTACGCCATGACTCAGAATATAATCTGTATCGCACTCGTATTCATTAATAACGAGAGTTGAAGAGAAGAGCCGCGCAAATGTGATCCATCCCTGCAACTGTTAAGAGAATTCACGCATGAACTACAGCAATTCGAGAGATTTAATTGTGATCGAATTTATTAACTAACCAACGCATTTTATTGTCATATCACGCTGTGCTGAAAAACTAAAGCCAAGTAGACGGTTCAAACGATAAGATGAGTATGACTAATGAAATAAGGATAAAAATTGATGCCACTACGAACTCGTTCTTTCCTTATGACTTTACAGTGTTTCGACGTCGATGTCATTAGAGACCGGAGAGGATTGGTTGCAAGTACAATGAAGGCATCCGGCCACTGCCTATTTAAGGAACTAGTACCTGGGTGACCGATCTTCGCTCGGCATCTTTCGATTTCTATGTAATATCCAAGATTTCGAGTAAAGTTTGATTAAAGTAAAAGGCTTGAAGACTTCCTAGGCGTTTTGGCGTGCACAGTTAACCAAAGAGAAACTTCACTAACATCATTAGGCTTACTGGTACCTGAACCTTCTACGTAATGAGGTTAGAGCCGTTTTCGAGAAACCAAATACAAAAATTGCAACTTTTTTTTTTTTTTTTTTTTTTAATCGTGTTAAAAACTTGAATAGCAAAACGTTATCTACATATGAAATTTCATCCAAATCGTTAGATCCATTTGCGAGACCGCCTCATAAATTGCTTTCAAAGAAAAATGCTATTATTATGCTAAACAGAAATCTTAATGCCAGTCAGGGATTGATTAACGCTGCGAGATTTGTGTTAATTTAGGGCATTCTACGAAAATCCTTGATGGTGGATTCTTATGTACCTCGACGAGAAAAATTTAAAGTACAAAATATTTTTAAATTTATATATCTCGCTTAGTTCTCGAGATATCATATCGCAAAATTGACGTGGTTGGTTGAAATGTAACCTGGACCAGAAGATAAATTTCGTCACAGCCAAGTTTGATGATGAATTCGTATGAAACTCGTCGAGAAAAATCGAAAATAAAGAATTTATTTTTCTGATACCTCAAGTGAAGATACCTCAAGTGAAGAGGTTAGGGATATCAAGAACATTTATTCTTTATTTTCGATATGTTTCGTCGCGTTCTATAAGAATTCATCATCAGATTGTGACGTCACGGTAATGATAGAACATTATCAGTGCTAAATCAATTCACTCCGCTAAAACTATGCTCATACCTCGCGTGGTAGTATTTAATGACAAACTAACAACCACTTTTTACGGTCAAAAAGTAAACGGTGATTAATTTATAACTGGTACCGGTAATATTATTTTCAAAGAAGTTTATCACCTCTGACAAAACCAATCATAAATTTTTAATTATCTTCCTTTTTAAATGTTTTACAATTTAACTTTCAATGTTACTATTTCCACGCCTCAGCCAGTATACAAGAACTGTTCGTTTAAATATTCTTTGAAATCAGAGAGAATCTATTTGTAGGCTTTCTGGTACCTGAATTGTCTACGAGATGGCGCTAGTGCCGTTTTCGAGATATCAAGTGAAAAAATTGTTTGTATTTTGCAAACTCGCTTTTTTGTACGGAAGACAACTATTTAGGTAATCTTAAAAGTCAAAACATTATCTAAATATCAAATTTCATCCAAATCGTCATAGCTGTTTCCGAGATCCGAAATATATATATATATATACAAGAATTGCTCGTTTAAAGATATAAGATTCTGACAATCGACTAGCGTCATTTCGGGAAATCTTGGAAAAATCAATGTCTGGGTCGGCGGATGGGGTATCAAACCCCTGTCCTCCTCAAGGCGGTAAACGCTCACTCACCAGCCTCGGTTCTGGACTAATATGTCAAAAAGTAGTATCCAAGGTACCCTTAATTAGCCATAATCCGAGAACTATTGGTACAAAATCATTTTAATTGGTAAAATATCAGGTGTTATGGAAGATTTTTTTTTTTTCCGTCAGATAGCTGAGCGTGGTGGGTGAGCAGTAACGCAGTGGGCTCGCATAATGGAGGATCGCGGGTTCGAATCCCCGTCCAGCCATCCAGATTTGAGTTTTCAGTGATTTCCACGAATCAATCTAGGCGAATGACGGGATGTTTCCTTGAAAAAAAGATAATGGTCGAATTCCTTCTCGTTTGTTGGCCCTGTCTCTTCCAACCTCTAATGACCCCCACGACGAAGATGCGTAAAACCCATAAGGAAAGAACTCCTTCTGGTTAGGAACCATATAAGCAGACAATACTATGGTTGAAAAAATTGAAGTCGACAATCTACGAAAAGGTTTCAAGGAAAACTATGAAAAACGCGGTAGTTTGTAGTCATCAATACATAAATTTCAGGAGTTAAATCATTACTTTGGATAAGGATATTGTAGGGTATGTATAATAATAATAATACTGTTTCGCTCTATATAACAGGGAAGCTTTGTGCATTTCAGGTCACGTGCTGACGTCACTCTATGACGTCGTGCAATGACGTCACGCTTTACGCCATTGTTCTTGGTTATGCACGTTATTTAATAACATTTCTAAGCATCCGCGAATAAATTAACTGACAGAACTGTAAAAACAAAAGTATGTATTATGTTTAAATCGACATATCAATCATTAGATTCTTATATACCGGTATATAAGTATTCCTTAAATTCTTTGTTCATGGATATATAAGATAAAAGCTTTAAGTTTCGAGCATCAATGTTAGCGAAAGTTTTGATTAGATTGTTACTTAGCATGGGTCAGAATTACAACTGGCATTTGACATTACAGCAAAGGGCATTAATAATTTAGTTTTTTTTTAAATTTAAACTGTGACTTATAATTGAAATTATTAAATCGTTTGAACGGAATTAGTTGCACACTGATCGCGATCTGTAAAGCCTAGACTACAATGAAAACAAATATTATGTGGCATAATGTAAGTTTATAAGATTTATTTTAATTTCCTTTGCTTTCACTAGGCAATATTACTGAGGCTATTATTTCAGCAACACGTAACTGTGTCAGCCATTCAAACGTTGTAATATCAATCTGAATCACGGATAACAAAAAAGAAAGGTGTAAAAACCCTTGAAAATTTTTGATTAAATTTATATCGCGATGCATTATTACAACTAAAATGCGATATAGTACATGTTTTAATATGTGTGAGATTGAAGTACCTCTTCTAACGGCAAGTTTAACATAGTATGTAGTTAGGTTGAAATACAACTTGGACCCGGATGAAAAATGAATCCTTTTGCTACAGCGCATGGCACGAGGAATTACATTGAATTTTATAACAATTCTATTTAGTTAAGCAATTGTTAGGACATGAATTGTCAGAAAACTGAAAGAAAAGTATGTATTTCGTTTAAATTGGCATATTAATTATCAGTTGATATTTTTTACTGAAATCATTACATGGTTTGAATGAAAGAAGTTCCAAATTGATCGCCATATATGTGGCCTAAACCACAATTAAATATTACGTGGCATAGCGTAAGTTGTTAAGATTTATTTTTAGAATCCTTAATAACTGGGGTCGTTATTTCAGCCGGTGTAAGCCGTCTCTTCCGTCAAAATATCGATCACAGATAGTAAGAAAGAAAGGTGAGAGAGGGGTCAAGTTTATATAGCGATGCATGATGACACTGACATGCGATACAGGGAATGTATTAATTTGCGCGTGACTAAGCTTTGCTTTTCTAGCGGCATTATTTGCGGAGATTGTGGTTAGGCTGAAATGCAACCTGGACCAAGTT
Source organism: Vandiemenella viatica (assembly GCA_031002005.1). Taxonomy (NCBI): domain Eukaryota; kingdom Metazoa; phylum Arthropoda; class Insecta; order Orthoptera; family Morabidae; genus Vandiemenella; species Vandiemenella viatica. The sequence continues at coordinate 71,662,713 of JARYHS010009186.1, read as the reverse complement.
GACAACTGATGCTTTTTGCTACAGCACAAGGGACGAGAAATAACAATGATCTTTATTTTATAACAATTTTATTTAGTTAAGCAACTGGAGAGAAATAAATTACCATAACACTCCGTTAAATCCGTCATTTTTGACGGGCTTTGGAGCTAGTTCATTATAGAAAGACATGTTTTGGGGATTAGGGTCTATTGTGATTGGCGGTCCGATCCATATTTTTCATCAGTCACTGTTGGTCCATACAGAAAAAGTGAACAGTAAGAATTCTGTCGTTTCACTCCACCGGAAAATCTGACCCCATCATTCTTTCTGATGGTTCGTGGAATAACTGTGAAAAGCATTGTTCACGTCTTTAGCGTGGCGGAGTAAATTTATTCTTCTGCAAAATGGCGTGATTGCGCCTAACTGTCGGGCAACTTTTGTCAAGATATGAATCTGAATTTCAGATTCGGCCCTTCAGAGGCGAAACATGATGGAGAAAAGGGCGTTTAGAACGGGACTGTAAATAAACTTCGGAGCCTGGAAGTGAGCGTTTCGCATGTACACTATACGGAAATTCAATTCAAACTGCCGAACTAATGCCCTTATGTTTCCGAAGTGGCTCCCGACTACCATTATTTGAAGTTCGTGTCGGCATCGTTGTGAGAGGAAGTTGGAACCAAGTAGAATTCTCAAACAACACCGTGTGTGTAAACTAGTAACTGCAATGCATACCATCTCCGGTCTTCACTTAAATACAACGATGATCAGTAAGCATAAGTTATAGAACTTTTTCGCTTCTTTCAGAAGATTTAAACGGAAAGAAATTTTTCTTTTATTAAAATGATCAATAACACAAACGCCGCCTCATTAAATTCCACCAAAATAATCTTAATGCAGAAGACAGAAAACATTTTTGATATGCCGTAAGCTTAACACAAAATTCAACACTACAGATTTTAAATTAACTACGGATATAATAAATACATGCAGCAAAAATACAGGGTGATTCAAAATGATTGTCGGGGTTTCATGAATTTTTTACCGGCTGTGTACTAAACATACAAGTATTATCTTTACATGGATGAATACACAAACTCTCAAAGTTTTGTTTTGTAGCAGCCGCTAATCTTGTAGTTACATATTGTTTTGCCAGATGTCAGTGTTTGCAATATGGCAGCTAACGCTATACAGGTGTCAGTCAGTTACCGTTGTCCAACGGCACTTTCGAAAAGAAAAGAAAAAAAAAAAAAATTACGAAGGATGCACCTTCTGACAATTCCATTCGGAGGTGGTATGCGCAGTTCGTGGAGAATGGCTGCTTATGCAAAGTGAAAAGCAGTGGGCGTCCTTCTGTGTCGGAAGTCGACGTGAACCGCGTCAGAGAAGCTTATCAACGTAGCCCGCGGGCATCAACAAGAGGAGGCAGCAGAGAACTGAAGATTCCGCAAACTACAATTTGGCGCGTGCTACGAAAACGCCTAAAAATGAAAGCCTATAGCCTAGGGCTGCTTCAGGCTTTAACACCTGACGACCATCGCAAACGTCTCACGTTTTGCAACATTATGCAAGAAAAAATGGAAGAAGATGGGTTTTGTAAAAAACTCATTTTTAGTGATGAAGCGAATTTTCACTTGTGCGGGAACGTTAACAAGTATAATGTGCGGATTTAGGGGACAGAAAATCCCAGTGCTTTTATTGAACACCAGCGTGATTCTCCAAAAGTGTGTGTGTTCGCTGCTGTTTCCAAGGCGAAAGTGTATGGCCCGTTCTACTTCAATGAACAGACAGTAACAGGACTAACTTACCTCGGTATGGTCTCTGAGTGGTTGCTGCCTCAGCTGGAAGAGGTGGATGATTTCATATTGCAACAAGAGGTGCTCCACCTCATTTCTATCAGGAGGTCAGAACAATTGCCGCAGCGATGGATAGGACGCGGAGCCGACTGTGACCAAATGCTCATGGCTTGGCCACCTCGTTCACCAGATTTAACCCCATCTGATTTTTTTCTGTGGGGTTACGTCAAGGATCAAGTTTATCTTCCTCCTCTACCTGCGACTACCCCGCAACTGAGAGAACGGATCAGGGCCGCCTTTCTAAACATTTCTGATGACATGCTGCGTCGCGTGTGGGATGAAATGGACTATCGCATAGATGTGTGCAGAGTGACACAGGGCGCACTATCGAACATTTGTAATGGATGTAAAAAAACTTGATGAGTTTCTTTACACATCAAAATAAGATTCAAATTCGTATCCCAATTGTGCTAAGTGAAGGAATTTTTTGAAACCCCGACAATCATTTTGAATCACCCTGAGGTTATCACTTTCTATGACAGATTTACAATGATTGTAAAATATGAACTACAATAATGAACTAACCACTTACTGAAACTAACAATAGTGGACACTAATTCATTGATTCTTCATAACAGAATCGTTTATTGATTTAAGAAAGATTAACCTCCACGGAAAATACAGAAAAATATGATGTTCCACCACCGCTAAATTTTTTAATTCAGATTTATACCACGAACTCATTAGGTAAACAAAGAACAACAAGGTCCTAATACTTTAAAAAGAACGATTATAGGAATAAGACGGTTAAATTGGAAAAAATAAAATACATGCTTCTTGAAGAAAAATTGTTTTTAATCACAATGCCAACAGAAAACTAACACGCAGGTTCAACAAAAGACAGATTAGTTGATTAAATTTAAATTTGTTTGAAAGCCCCCATTAGAAAAAGGGTTTCTGTAAACCATGGAATGTCTGTGATGAAGTCATTGCGAGTAGTCTTTTGTGTTATTCACGTACGTTTATCGCCGTCTTCAGATATTATATGGCCTCTTAGACTCATGAGTCCAGATAAAACTTCAACAATCATTTGATGATTTTCTGCCAGCTAACTCCAGTGACTTCGCGAATGTTTATGTCCCATTGGCCGGGTAGTCTTTCTTTTTATTTCAAACACCATTTTCGTTCATCTTTATTCCGAGAAACATGGGCGGTCCACTGTCACTTCATGGTGACTGTCTTCTCCATGATGGCTGTAGCCTTTGTAACTGATCTGACGACGGTTGCTCTACTTTTGTCATAAATTATTATGAACTGGTACCAGTCAGGCTTATAGAAAAGTACCAGTCCACCAGCGGGCTACTGCTCGAACTGATTTGTATATGTTGCCTACAATTTTATTCAGGCAATCTAATCAATTGTGTAATTTTGTATATTTGTACGTCAGTCGAACATAGCTTTGCGCACCGATTGATATCATTCAATTTTCTCTCGAGTTTCTAAACACCTACGATAATCAAGTTTCAATAACAGAAATTTATCATTCTGTTATCTTCAAACCGTCCTGTCGTCTGCAGACGCGATAGTCGGACAGAAATCGATCCAGATTTACAGAACTATTAGACAAGGTGCAGAACAGAACCAGGGTTTAGCAATAGTTGCAGTGAAAATCATGGTCGAAAGATCAAAGTCTCGAACGATCTGATACACTAGAAAATTCTCTCTAGTATGAAGTATTTCCACGAGAAAAGGGGATCACTTCAAGCACATAATCATATTCCACAGAGAGAGTTGATAAAAATGATAGATATTAGCTTCTTATTATTTTGTTCCTTGCTGTTTTTACCGTTCTATTTCCTAGTCCAGTGGTTAAACGTTAACAATCGGACCCAACGTTTCAGGAGCACGTGTGTTCGCATACGCGTCTAGCTTTGAAGATTTCGGCTATCCATGATTTCTCCAAATCACTCCAGGCGGTTGTCTTGACGGTTCCTTCAAAAAGGAGACCCAGACCTAATTCCTTCCCATTTTTTCTCCCGAATACTATCCAGCCTCTCATGCCCTCTACGTCGACCAGGAGTAAAGCCCTAAGCAAAAAAAAGAGTTCTGTTGACAACTAAGCCTACATACAGTTTATTCTAGATTAGGTAACTGTATATTTGTAGTGTCAACGTATTTCGCATTCTCTCACAACCAAATACGTATTTTTAAAATGAAAATTTGGAACCGTACTAACATTATATTATATTACGGAAAGGCCATTGAAAGGATTATAAATGTGCCCCAAATTCTGGTAATACTGGAGGTCACCTCGGTGGTATTCCCAAGTCCTATAAAGAGTACATAGATCTGAACAGACCTTCCCTGATATTCATTTTCCCCGAGAGTAACGACAGAAGAGAAAAATGAAAATTTACCAAGGAAGACCAGGCATGAAGTGCATCCATAATTCTCAGTGCAAGTAGAAATTAGGTTGTTCTCCAGGCAACACAGACAGGCGCGTTGAGTTTTTAAGATTATTAACAGCCCGATTTTAGTTCTTTTCCTTGGTTTCCCATCCATTTTTTTTTTCCTAACTACTTAACGTCTCTTAACAGCGAGGTCTTTAGAGACGGGAAGGGATGGGGGGCAAAGAATGGTAAGGAAGCATCCCGGCATTTGCCTGGAGTGATTTGGGGAAACCATGGAAAACCCAAATCTGGATGCCCGGACGGGGATTCGAACCGGCGTCCTCCCGAATGCGAGGTGAGTTTCCCATCCAACAGGATTATTACGTTCGACGTAAATCAACCCGTCCTATCTAACTGGAGAGAATTCTAAACCAATAAAAATGATGTTAATTTGGCTACTTCTTTTACATTTACACTTTTAAAAAAAAACTTTGTAAAGGTTTAATTGCGAAAAGCAATCGTGAACAATGCGCCCTAAGTGGACTGCCTCAGTGGAGAGGCAGGAGAAGAAGAGACCGTCGTTAGACATCTCTGTCTTGTTAATGAGCGAAGGGACTCAGAACAAAGGCGGCACTCGCGTGCACCAGCTGAGACGGGTCAGCGGAGGTGACCCCTGCTGGACCGCTTCCAAAAGGGAGCGTCCATAAACCACGTAGCTCCATTTTGGCCTCCTGTAAACCCCCCCCTCCCCCCTACGTAGCCCGACGTGGCTTTTGCCCCAACCCCCCCCCCCTCCCCCTCCCACGTAGCTTTTTTTTCCCTTTTGTTTCAAGAAGACATTTTGTACTGTTTTCTCTTGTCAGACGATTGTAAATTACGTAAGGAGATTATTAACTGAGGTAAATAAATATTCACATGCTGTTGTGTGTTTTGTTCCTCATTTTAACTGTGAAAAATGTTATGAAAGGAAAGCTACGTGATCTGGCTCGGAACCCTCCCTCCCCCCACGAAGCCCAGCGTAGCCTTCCAACCAACCCCTCCCCCCCCCCCCCCTGAACCGAGCCACGTAGTTTGTGCATGCTCCCAAATAGGAGGCACATCAAGCGATACGTATTAAACTCCACGGCCCCTCAAATTTGATGTACGTCGTACAATGGCATTTGCGAAAGTCAAAATATTACTAAATAAAACTTCATTCAAAGTTCCCTTCGAAGGGAAAAGAATATTTGCATCTTCCACTAAGGGTCTACAGTAAACACTGTAGTTTTATAACAGCCTGATGACAAGTTTTACCGTAACATGCAACCGAAGAGACGAATTATTAAATCGTCAAGTAGTTCACAACTAAAATTTCAAGTACTCTTCAGGTAACAGGGTCGGTTAATAAATAATTATAATTTTGCTATTAACATTTATTAAAAAACGACGATAAAATGACATTAATTTTCACCCAAAGTTGAGCATGGCATATAAATTGATTAACAAACTGAACTCTTTTTTTTTACTTATGGCTTTACGCCTCGATGAGGTAGAATTCAGTAGATGTAGAAAAGGACTGGAGTCAAGGAACGAGAAGGAATTCGGCCATAGACGATTTGAAAGAACCGTCCCAGAATTTGCCTGGAGTGATTTTGGAAACCCATGGAAAACCAAATCTGGATGACCGGACGGGGATTCGAACCCACGTCCTCCCGAAAACCAAACTGAGCACTGGAACTATCAGGCAATAAATGGTGACCACAAACAGTTACCTGCTTGGTGGCTACGAATGTTCCAGAAGACCTACAACGACTGAAGGCCAAGTAATCAATTAGCCATTAATAAATTCTGTAGTAAGAACCTTAAGAACCCAAATATTGTTGACTTCACTTAAAATCGTATGATGATGATTTAAATGAAAGTAAAGATAATTCAAAGATTTTGAAAACCACTTTGAACATAATGTAATATTTTACTTCTTCATGCATTAGGCCAACTGGCCTGTTCATGTACCTCAGACTATTGCTATGATGTGGTCTTCTACCTCTAGGATTACAATTCATAGTCAACTTTGGAAGGCTTAGTAACAATCTTTGGAACTTTGTTTTCCTCCATTTTCTGATTGACATTCAAAATCTCCAATTTCTGCGATACAATTCCTTTAGTATGTGCCTCACTTTGTTACACCATATAACACTTCTCGGAAATTTCGTTTTTGTGGACTGTTCGGCATTTATATCTCTTCCTATTGACCTATGTTCCACTTTACGATTACAGTATTAAGGATCATTTTAATCATTACACATACGTATGAAAAACTATTTAACTATTCAATGTTTCTGCTACTCAAATTCTAATTTCTGTTCCAGGCAGAAACCACTCAAATATATTTTTAGTTTTATCTTGTGTTTCCCACTACCTGCCATTATTTTTAAGATTTCACACTTACAAGGATGTGGAATTTAACAGATGTAAGTATGACGTTTGATATATCGTTTTCTAAGGAGATGATAATGACCTGGTCATCAGCACAGATTATTGTATTAAACGTGATTTTTAAGGAATGAAATTGAGCCAAAATACATTACCACCGGCGCACGCAGTTACACATTATTTATCTAAATATTCTGTAGTGAAAGCTCTTAATAATTATTAATAACCTCGCAATTTACATCATTTTCGAACCATACTCTGACATTTTTAACAAAGTAATCTTCCTCAAAGTTTAGTTGAGAAAACTGTTCTCGTCGCAAACATGAAACTAATTAATTAAACGATGGATACGTAGAAGGTGAAAGGTCATCGAAACGTAATAAAGTCTTACAAAAATGTAATGAGTGGTGTGCTATAAATCAAGTAATTAAAAGAAATTGTCTGAAACGAGTGATACCCATGAATAAGAATATCTTTTGAAAAAGCCGTAGTTGTCTGTACAATGAAATTGATTACAAAATAATGTCTGATTGGTATATGTAACGTTAAAAAAATAAGACGAGAGCACCAAAATCAGAGAGATTTCCTGTAGCAGTAAGCCCAAATTATCTAATATGATGATGTGTATAAGAAAATGAATGGTGAGAATTCCAATCACCTGTTTAATGTTGCGTCGTGACAGCGATGAAACCCAGAAAAGTAAGAAAACATGAATGCAATTGGAAGGCTTAAGATCAGTAGAGCATAAATTCAATTAATTCGGTTGGGAGGAGACAGAGAACCAGAGATGGGTGTACAAAAGCAAAACAGTTCATGTAACTTAGTTCCTACATTACTGAAAGAACTGAACAGACCAATAAACCACAATATTCACGTTGAATGAATGAATTGCAGACGATTTCTGTATTTTTAAAAATCTGTGTTATGATTTAAAAAAAAGGGGGGGCAGTGAAAATCTGTAGTTTTTGTAGTTAACATAATTTAATGTGCTACAAGTCAAACAATTTCTCTTTTCATAAAGAATCATCTGAAATAAGCATTTAAAATTCTTATTTATAACAAATTCGTTGACGTATTGTCAACCATGAATGTCATATAGCTACCTTGATCATAACACAAATCTCACTTTTCTAATCTGTCTAATAAACTGCAACCTAAGATTTTGTGTTGCGATCGTTGCCTTTGTTACTGATGTAATACAAAGTAATCCGCATGAGAGATGCAATGAAAGATTTTAAACCGGCAGTAAATGGCCACGAATTACGTGAAGGTGTTCATAGCTGCAGTTTGGTCAATGTGTTTCTAAGCAAATAAAAACTTATAAGAAATCAACTGATATTTTAAATTGAAACATTTATGCAGACAATTACATTTAAAAACTATTGGAAATAACACGATACTTCATAAGGACAAAGCTGCGGAGCTTAACGTAAATAAGCAGCAATGTAATTAAACAACTTAAATTAAAAAGGCAATGAAAAATTAGATGAAGCTATCCTACGAAGTAAAAGCACAACGTTTCTTTAATGTAGAATTTTTACAGATATTTTAATACAATATCTTAAAGTTATACAATAAAGTTATTAAGAAATAAATACAGTGAAAGCTAACAATATTGTTGAACCTAAGAAATGTATAAACAAAATTTAAACACTAAAAAAATTATAACAAAATAAATAAAATTTCTTCATACAAATCAATTCGATAAAATAGTCAAGAGTATAGCTGTTAAAATTTTAATAGCAGTTTACAACTTTCAAATACTTATTTATGCAAACAACGGAATAGGGCCGTGACTCAGAGAACGAACATCACAATTTAATAGCTGGAACTAGGAGAAATTGGAATTAGGATGACCTAGGGAAAACAGGAGGCAGAACATTTGTGGATTCAGTACAGAACAGGAGCATGGTGATCTATTACCTCTGAGGTTGTAAATTAGCCTTCCCTTAATCGAAGAAGCCGCCAACCTCGTGTTGTGGTTCCGCGGAAAAAAGAACGATTGCAGCGCCCTGATTGCACCGCGGCGACCAGGGTAAACAGTTAGCTTTCTAATCCATCTAGTATGCTCCTAGCGTTTGCACTCTTCACATATTTCATAGTATTTGGGTAAATATTAATTCTAAGTTTCAGCAATTTGATGATATATGAGCATAGAAATTGAAATCTTATGTATACTAAGTCGAATTATGATTATAATAATCTCCGGAATTTTCACAGCTTTACTGGGCATTGACTATTAATTCAATTACTAATACTATTAAATTGACTAATTTCAAATATTTAGTACGTATTATCTCTAAAAATTCTCCTAACGTCAAGATCTAGTGAAAAAATCACTACTGCCACTTCATATCAACATTGATGGGAAACTGGCATTAGTAACTAAAATTATTGTTGTAGCAGTAACAAAATTCTACTGAAGATGCTTCAAAGTCACATGAACATACTGTCCAATTTTTCTATATTTATCACGATGATACGTAAAAGGGATTCTTCAATATTTCAAAAAGAAGTTCTTTAAAGTTGCGGGATACAAATATCCATTAAAGTTAAAAGGGCAATGAACGTAAACGCAATATCACTAACGTTTAGCGTAAAGCTTTCACGAACATTTTGAATGCACTCAAAATTGACTTTTTTGCTTAGAACTAAACAATGATAACAATACATAATGTTCCCACTAATCTAGATGTTTATGTGTCAAACATATTGGCTTCAATCACCCAAATACTTCCTTCAAATCCTGTATCTCATTTAAAAATTGGTGTATGTTTCTTTCGCAACCGATAACCATCTACTGTAACTTCAGACTGTAAACGAAGTATACATTCATTCATTAAAATAATAAAATGCAATTATTAAAGTACACTACTTGGTGTACTCCTTACTTCCACGTTCCCTGCAAAATAGGTAACATGTTGCCCGACTGGCTAATGCTATGTTTCAGTGATGTGTGCCTTAAATTCTTAATAATTTTCATTTGTTTACGAGAATAGCTTGGACAAAGTTCCCGTTTATTGTAGAAATACAATATAGTATAATCGTTAGTCCATTCGAGTACGAAAGAAATATCAAACTTAAAGAAAAATACACAGAAAAGAATACACAGGAAAAAATACACAGAAAAATACATAGACGTTTTAATTCTAAATGCTCTAATTTCTCTCGTCTTTCCAAAAGTACCACAAAATTCTGCGCTTTTCATATATAGTCCTTTGTCATTCTGCTGGTGTCTTTTTTTCTGATGGAGGGCAAGGAATGAGAACGAATTCGATCATGGCCTGTTTTCGAAGGGACGATATCGGCATTTGCCTGGTCTGATTGGGGAAACCATTGAAAACTGAATTCTGAATGGCCGGTTGCAGAATCTAACACACGTTACAGCTAACTAACAAGGCTCCGTTTGCTTCGGTCACTCTGCTTTTTATATCAACCTAGATTGGCTAGTTATACGTCGTTTTTATTTTTAGTTCTTCTACAAAATCTGTCTGATTTTGTAATTATAGTCTGTTATTATTGACCTTGTACCTCCTGCACTGCTTGACTTTTTCTCTTTTTTTGGTAGCAAAGGTAGATATGAAGTGAAATGCGACAAAGCACAAATTGGCAGCCAACATATGTCCAAATTAAACATAAGAGATGAAATTGGATTTAAAAACGCAACATAGCAGTTCTGATTTAGAGTTCTAAACAGAATATTATTAGGAGACGCTCTATTAAATTTTAGGTTCTGAATGTTGGGAAAGCGGCTGTAAACAACTTGATCGCAGGTAGGAAGAAATGGCTGCCCCATCCTCCACAGCAGCGAGAACAATTAATTTGTCAGTCAGTCAGTCGCAATTCATCTTCCCTTTTTTTTTGTTGTCATTTAGTACATTCTCTATATATTTTAGTCTTGACATATGAAGTTCAACACCGACATAAACACGTGCCTTCTTTCAACTTCAATGACATACTAAGGCTTTCGTATCACTTTGTAAAAAGATTTTTTTATCAAGCCCATCAGCAAGGCCACATGAAAGGCGGAAGAACAGTATTGTCTGAGACTTATAAGGGCTGAACATAATTAGGAGTATCGGTATTGAGGCTTAAACGTTACCTTCATTGTTCGGCATTTCTAAGTAAATAAAACATAAATTTCGGTGCGAAGTTTATGTGGTCGGCGTCTGACTACCAAGAACGTAACAAATTTCTCTATGTACGTTCGGCGGCGCTGCAAAATACGCACGACAATAAAACACATTTAATTGTAAGTTAGTACGCCCGTTAACAGGCAGCTACGCACTGGCGTGCTTCCACACAATGCAAATAAATGTCCCCTTATAAGAAAACAAGCTTAAGGAACAATGTAACTACAGTGTCTGAACGCATTCAACTGTTATTGCTTTAAGTATCTCGTAAGTGGAATCATAAAGATAATTTTGTAAATTTATTTTCTGTGAAGTTTCTTTTTTTGCTCAAAGCAAACGACCGCGACTAAACAATGGGACAACGCAGGCTGTTTCGGAAACAAAGCGAGTGACAAGGAGCGGCCGACGCGACGGTGGCGATAGGCCGCTACGCGGCGCTGGCGTAGCCGGGGCGCGGCGCCCAGATTTCCCGTGTGAGCCCTAAACTACGCCACCGTAATATCAATGTCCATTTTTCCCCTCTGCTAGCCGCGGTTCATTTAACAGGCTACACCAGAAAAGCTCAGCCTGCACAAAATAACCGTCCTTCCACGTGGATAAAATTCGGCGCGAATATCGTGCGTTAAACGTAAATCTGGCGCTCTAGTTTACCTCTCAAAAGCGCAGAACAGAGGACTACAGAAAAATTAAAGCATGTTATCCAGTTTTGATTCAAACCAAGTTAGGTTGAGTAAGCTCGAGTCCGGTAACAGGTTTTCAGCGCCGATCTAGTTCGGTGATTTGTACGGGAAATCGCCGGGAGCTGTATTTCAGCTTTTGTTCCGCGAAAAGCAAATCGATTATCTATGCACCTGACAGATGCAAACGAACTTATCAGCAGCAGGTGAAAGGGCATGCTGGGAGCGCATAATGTAATTATAGCCAGAAAACACAGTAAATCCATCGTGCGGTTTACTCTGCTAACGCAGGTGGAAGCATTCTGCAGGAGTCAGACACAGTAAATAATTTCTTGTTTTGGATCAAATGTTTTATTTTATCTTCTTCTTAGCGTTTCACCGGGTTTGCTTTTACTACTATGTCAATACTGATATTAATGAGGAACTGTTATTAATATAGATGAATCGAATGTATTATCTTAATCTACAAACTTTTCTTTAGTTTTCTATATAGTTTCTAATTTATAACACTCAATTTTAACACAATCATGCTATCTTGAACATTTTCTTACGGCTGAATTCCGTTCCATTTGCAACAAGATGACGATGCAATGCATTCTAATTGTTTTCTGTGGTCTGAAAACTGAACCACGACTGTAGCGCTCCCGTCAATTAATTATGTTTGTGTAAAATGAATGAAATTGTTCAATTAGTAAATTATGTGAGATTGGTTTGTATATGTGTAGTGTTTTGTTCTTTATATAATGCGAAACTTTTTTTGAATTAATGTGACGGACTTTATAAGTGTGCTAAATTTATTTCGATACTTAGCATTTTAAATAAATATGGTAGGTTGTACCAGCTACCATACTTAAACAGTTTTCAATGCATTTAAATTATTTAATTTGTCAAATGAAATGTCAAAAACTTGTAAATGTGTTCTAATTTTATTTCAGATTACTTCCCTTCAATTGATTTTAATGGTATTGTTTCGGTGGCTTGGTTTGCATCGAGGATTTTCTATGCGGCTTTTAATATTTTGCTCTAGCAGCAGCCAGCAGAGTAGTTTGGAATATTGCTACGAGAAAGCTATGCAAGTGTCATCTAACGACAAAGTATATATGATGTCTATTCTGAAACTGTTTCTGCACAAAAAATGAAGTTAGATGCGACCATAACTACTTCATTTAATCTAAACTTATCATCGCAATTGAGAAATTTAATTACTTTAGTTGCAAGCAGTACTCATTTTTCTAAAGCCTAGACTTAAATATTTCCGAGTAACTTTTATACAATGTTAGCCCGACATTTGTGCTATCGCACGAAACCGAAAAGCATTTTGATGCAGTTTCATTCACAGTGGGATGACTGTTTTCTTTAATGATTATATAACGTCTCTCCATGCAGACAATTCCAGCGCGAACTACACAAGGCTGAAGTTGGATACACTTGTTTCCGTATTTTTTTCTCCCCACTCGCTACAACACTACAATCCATGTGCACATTTCCTCCTAAATCACTACGAGAAACCTCCCGAAATCAGTCATTTGGACTACCGGTACGTAGGGCCACCGATGTGAACCTAGACCTCCTGTACCTACCTTACCAGTATGGTGACGCTTCAGCACACACAACGAAACCAGTGGTTTTAAAAGTCTGATCAGCAATAAAATATGCATAGTTAAAAAATAACAAAAAGTGGATACTGGTGTAAAAACTTTAAACGACGAGCGTTTAAATTCGCTCTTATAGTTGATAAAACAGTTTTTTTTTTTACTTCAGGTTTTGCGCCTGAACGACATCGAGGACATAAGAGGCGAAGAAATAAATCGGTCATGGCCTTCTGAAGGAACCATCAAGGCATTCTCCTGAAATGGCTTCGGAAGACAATGGAAAGCTAAAATAATGGCCGGACAAGGATATGAACCCGCATCTTTCCACATGCAGCTCACCCACCGCGAGCCGTAATGAGATTTCAACACTGTCCCGTTAGTGCATTGATATTAATGTTTTTTTTTTATGTTCTATGGAAAAAATTCAGCACCATTTTTTCTTTTCCTTTTCTGTCAACAGTCTCTCTACTAGCTTAATTCCGTCCTCCAACTCTTTTATTGAGTTTAATCTCTTTCTATAAGGCATCAATTATCTTCTTTCTCTACAATCCTATGCTTGGTCTGTGATATTAGATTCTGTCTATTACTGTTTGCTGTTATAACATTTTAACATGTAATTTTTTTCTATATAGACTAAAAAATACATAAAGGTTTGAATATTCCCTGTTTTGACAATGATTAGTTGTTTTGTGCTGTAGCTGAATAAGAACAAAGGACGATATTAATGTCTTAGTGTCAAGTAACATAGCAGGCATTTTCAATATTACGTGTGAACTTCAGTGTGGTGTTCAATAAGGTACCCATTGGGCGTGGTGGGTGAGCGCTAACGTTCTGGCCTCGCATTCGGGAGGACGCGGCTTCGAATCCCCTATCGGCCATCCATATTTGGGTTTTCCATGTTTTCGCCAACTCACTTCGGGTGAATGCTGGTGGGATGATTTCTTCAAAAGGCCAGTCCATTCCCGCCTCTAATTACCTTGATTTCGACAAGGCGTAAGACATAAGCAAAATATATATATATATATATATATATATATATATATATATATATATATATATATATATATATATTGAGAAATTAATTATGCATGATTATTCTAAGACTGTAAACATATCAGAGAGTTTTTGTACAAACTTTCGAAATATGTTAATTAGTTGTATTGCGCATTACTTAAGTTACATTAAATTTAGAGTTTGTCTGTGTATGTGATTTCTGTATTTTTTCAACAATGTTCCTAAAACTAAGAATATAAACATGCAATTTGGTGACTACGGAGTGTTTACAGCCATTCATTTGCGATCCTTGATTGATTCCCAATATATATCGCAACTTCATATCAAACGATTAGCTCACCAAATGAAAGGCTTTGAAATTGCAGATAAAATAAAGTTACATACCGCGGAATGACAATCGGTTGAGAGCTGTCAATACCAGTGGCAGTACCCATTCAACAAAACTGTAGTTACCTGTTGGCATATTTTAGAAGTTAGTTATTTCGCGTCCCGAAAGTCTAGCAAATTTCAGTAACCTATACTTGACGAACATGGTTAGAAATAACGAAAGCAATTCGTGATTCATAAACTGCGTAAGAATCGAATTGGTTGAATTTAAGACTCTGCTCATTACGTTCGGAGTTCATATGACGTTTGGTATTGTTAATAGGGCCTCTCATTTGAAGTGGGGACGATAAGTTTGGCGGTCCCCATTTTGTAGCACATCGTATATAGCACACTAATTCCGTCAGGACTTATCACAATGCATAATTTCTTAACGGTAATCTAGAGGCATGGAGCGAAGTATCTCATAAGGAAATGGGTTTAGGATACCAGCATCTGTAACATCACTTATGTTTTTGTCCAATAATCCTCATGGGATGGCATCCAACCGAATTTTTGTTTTCGTAACAACATCATGTTTCAACTTGAACTCTTCACACCAGCTATGTTCGTCCAGCAATAAAATGAAATGTTTGCCATTAATGCTATAGAAACGTTTTATTATCTGAGTGAAAATTTGAAGCCATGACTAAAAAGAACAATTAACAGCGATTGCCACGTTGGCTCCAAATACGGGGAAAAAGTTATTGGTACATCAGTGCAATTCACAGTTCGCCGCTAGACAGTTGGCTATATGAAGTGAATTAGGTTAATTCAGCTTGACTCCGCTGCGTGCGACACTGGCGAACAGTGCCAAAGCTATGAAGCGTCCAAATATGGACAGCGCAGACGATAAATATGAAGAGATAGCTAGCGCCGTCTCGTATTTATGAGGAGAGGGTGCGGCAGGAGAGAAAGAGAGAGAGAGACACAGAGGAGGGTGCTGGGGGAGGAAGAAGAGACGGGGTGTAAGCTGGCTGCCGAGCAATAAGCGCTGTGCTAAGCCATAAATTAATGGAGAACAATTATGAAATGACGCGCCGAGGCATATTTCACCGGCAGCACGGCGATAACTGGATTCGCCGGGCACTAATTCTCAAATTACGGGCCATCTAGGAGGAGAGAAATTCCCTCCCGGCTGCCAAAACTCTTTCGCACCGACACGCAGCTAAGCCGTCATTTCTCTGACACTCCGCCGTACACGTTGCAACCTGACAGGGTAGCTTCCGAGTCTAACAAATCGGCGCATCTCCATTTGGATTCCTACAACTAGAGAACAACCGGGAGAGAGAGTTAAATGTGATAGGAACCCCACAGCCAAATAGGAAACGGCGGCAGAAACGGTATTTACACTTTTCCTCACGTGCTCTTCTTTTAAAAAGATCGTTGAAATGTAAATTATTATTTGAATTTAATGTTTAATAATGAAACAGAAAAGTACTTTAAAAATTGGCAGTAAACATTTCTAGCACTGTCACTAAACAGAAAGTGGTTATTTCTGAAGGAATACGTAAGTAACTGTAATAATAGCGCACTCGGGGGTTTTTTTCCCTTCTTTTTTTTTCTCTCAATACGAGTTGAGCACCGCACAATCAGAGTTCAGTATTCTAAAGTCCTTCATAGAAGTGGAAAGTGAGGCAGACATTGCCTGGAGCAAAAATCACTGCTTTCAACATTTCCAGGCTATGCAGTGGACTCCACTGCACGCCCTTCCGACGTCGTTCCCGTGTTGTTATTATTGTGGCTTTGGGACACATCGACAACGAGGTCATTAGCGCCCTAGACAATGCTCCCCCATTGCCACTCGCACCGCTAGTGTAATAGCTCAATTTATCCGTTATAGGAAACATGTATTTCACTCTTTAAAATACAATGCGCTGTAAAATTAAAGGAATTTCAGCAACTTTGTATTAATACATGGAAAAGCAACTATAAATTAAAAAAATTTTGCATCTTCTTTCTTCAGACTATATTACAATCATTGTTGTTTAAATAGAGACATGGTCGATATTGGAGGAAAATATCTGAAGCTCTTATGTGATAGCGTAGATAGAACTGGTAACCTAAGTACTTTAAAACAGAAAAGTTTCACAGCCTCTCATATTTCTAGTTTCCAGTGGAAAAAATTAATAAAACTGTTAATATTTTCTTTATAATCTACAAATAACTGCTTCCTAACGCTAGGACAAAAAAAAATCGGTTTGAAAAGGGAAAATCTAGAATTTAATTAAAAGCCTGACAATGACATAAATTTCCTTCCCTGAAAACTGGCATAGTGTGTTAAAAAATGATAATAATAATAAAACAATTTTGGTTACAACTGATTTTCGGCAAAATAATACGTACTACCTCGCAAAGAATTGTTCAAACCCGTTCACTCACTGACATGGGTTTAAACCATGGAGGAAGGAAATATATGGAGGAGAAATGACGTTAAATTGGTGAAGCAGGCTCACGCATGCGCAGTGGCGGCAGCGGCGATATTGCGCTTCCAAACAATTGCGATGTTCCCAGTATATCCCGAAAACTAAGCAAGATATCGAAACATTTTATTCTTTATTTTCGATTTGTCTCGTCGTGTTACATAAGAATTGATCATTAAATTTGACTTTTGCGAAATTTTACTTCTCCATTTCAACTCAAGACACCTCACTTTTGATACAGTATATCTCTAGAACTAGGTGAGATATCGAAAATGTTTATTCTTTATTTTTCATTTGTCTCGTCTTTTTAAATAAGAATCCATCACCCAATTTGACTTTGACCAATTTTTTCTTCTGAATTTCAACCAAAACCATTTCACATTTGGGACAGAATATCTCGAAAACTAAGCAGGATATCAAAAAATTTTATTCTTCATTTTTTATTTGTCATATCGAGTTACATAATAATCCATCACCAGATTGCGGCGTCACCTTTATCCTAGAGTCCCCTTGAGATTTTTGTACATATTCCCCGTGTCTGTATGGAAGCGGCCATGCCCTCTCCACTCCGGCCATGCCCCCCCCCCCACTCCTCCTCCACCCTGCTTCACTTCAATGCGTGGTGAAGGTCTCTTGCGTCGTCTCCATATATTTCCTTCCTCCATGGTTTAAACGTGTTGATCGGACTCTTAACTTAGTAGATATGAAACATAGTCACTACATCATCTTTGGTGATCCTCTTGTACTACCAGGGGTTGGAAAGACATGAAAACCACTATCCCTTAGTGAATAGTGTAAAGGTTTTTCTCTATGTTCCGTATTAATTTTGTATTTAAAATGTGCAGTTGCCGAACCGTAGTCTAATTCGGTGGCGACACATCATTCATCTAAATGAGTAAAGAAAACCACCTAAAACGGTAATTCTATGGCTATTACGCCAGGCGAGAAACTGAACCTTGCGGGAGAGTGGTAACGCACGGACATGGCATTCGGGAGAACGCTGGTACAAATCCCCGTCCAGCTATCCAAATTTCGCTTTTGTATGTTTTCCAGAAATCTTACAAAGCAAATGAAGGGACATTTCCTTCAAGAGGCCTATATTTTTTCCCGTTCTATGTTCACTCTCCTCGTCTTATCACCACGACATTGACTAGCCGTAAAGCGATAAGGAAAATAAAATGGCCAAAGATTTGAGCCGGAGACTTTTAATTTCGCGTTTCCTTCAGTCTGCTAGATCACACAACCAGGCTTGATAACATTACATATTTTTTTATTGATGTGAAAGCTGAGTAGTAATAATATTGCTTTTCAATTACATTTTTCAGTCTTTACCTGCTTTTATTGTTTTTCCCCATATATGTGAAAAAAAAATATAATGAAAAAGCGATGAAAACTTAAGAAGTAGTAACATAACTGGCGAAAACCTGTAATGAATGAAAATGTCATTGTTCATAACTTGTCTTCGCCATGGTCTTCGACATCGGTGAGTGGTCTACTCATTGGTGAATCAAAATATCATTATTTACTTCGAAAGATTTAACACTCTAATAAAATTGCGATTGCGAAAGACAGTAAAATTATTATCTCAAATTTCTTATTTTTTTTACAATTATAATAACAAAATTTTTCACTCACCTATATTATAAGCATACACTTCATACGAATATATTTCGAGCGGAAGAACTCTCCGCTATTTAAAGAACCAAACACAATAATTTCTCTTGCTCTTGATCCAACTGTCGTATTGCTTGCAGCGATCTATTCTCCGAGTCCACAAACACTTTACAATGTTCGAGCCGAATACGTACATAATTAAAAATGAAGGTCACAGATACTCTCACCAGGTATAATTTGATATCCCTCGATTTCCTCCCGTGTATTGCCTCGCGTAATATGAGGTCTGAATTAGTGCTCAGAGAAGCGGTCCGCCTAAGGGAACGGAGTGGTCGGTAATTACGGAAATAACAAGTTATGCTCACCTGACGTGATTTCAGCATGATACTAATTCGTGGAACTTGCGTCAACTGAGTTAAACGGAACAGTATGGTGTGTTGTACAATGAATTAGCTGCAATATCAATTTCAACACCACAGGGCATCGTGCGAATTAGTAATCCTTGGTCAAAGCTTCCAGGATTCAAACTGCCTCGAGCTATTTGGAGTAAATTAAACCGTATTAGGCGTGGCACCTCGGGCTGCGCGGATCCGCATAAACCGTGTTGTCTTCCCTGTTGCCTGGACTGAGCATCTCGGTGTCAAGTTGCAGATGTTATGGCTGACTATCCAGACACGGTGCCTTTTCACCTGCCAGCTGAGTGCATTGTCCGCTCAACTGCGTATTGTAATGAGAGAACTCACTACTAGACCTCGGATTTTTAGGTTCTAAAAACCTTATTTTATGTGCCTAAAATGGGCTCTAATCCAATGCTAAATAAGTTCTAAAATTCTCAAAATATGCTATAAAAATTGTGGTTATGTTTATCAAATATTTTAATTGGCTATGCAACATTGTAATTCAGTAGAACATTATTTAATTTATTTTAGCTGGTTTAGATTTTCTAAAAGCTTAGAACTCTTAGGGCGCTTTTGTCGCGTATTTTTATTGCTGAAGAAATAAATTTTAAATACACATCAGGTGGATATTTATTATAGATACAATAAAAATTATGTTTATATGTATGGATTTTAATTATATATTACAGTTTTTACTGTAAGTATATTATTTCTATTGGATTATTTATTTACAGATGGTTAAATTTACAATGCAGATAGGTGCGTCAACATCCTCTGATTGTAAATTCCACCATTTGTGGATTGTTAAACTGTTGACCAAACACAATCAGCCATTTATCTGAATAGCAAGATTGTGCCATCCATATATTTAAAATGCACTGTATGCAACGTAGATTGTTTATCAATGCATTGGTGTCGGTGCGAGATATTAAATTTACAGATGTATTAAAAATTTTACTTTATTTTGTTATCTGCACAGTCTTTTAATAATATCAAGTTAAAGTTTCGAGCAGGCGGCCGCATAACTCAGGTGGTAAATGACGTGACTGGGGACCGGACGACTGGGGTTTGATCGCCGATGAAGACGAAGTTAAGAGTCCGGAACGACTCCCCAGGCCCACTCAGCCTGCTGGTCAATGAGTAACACGAAGGAAACTCCGTAGGAAGTTAAAAAAACGGCCCGAGCGTGGCGCTGACCTCATCTCATCCTTCTAGTGCCAAAAATTGTAATGAGAATGCGGTGCTCTACCTCCATTAATTCTGGGAGAAGTGACAGGAAACGTAAGACCCTATGAACTTTGCCTTTTAAAAGTTTCGAACTAATTGCCTCACATAGGCACAATAACAGGGTTACCAGACGTTAGGAAAATTCCTGGCATGGTTTACTATTTAAATTTCTGTCCGATGTTAAGAAGCGACGTTTAAGTTTGCGATATTGTGGATTATATTTCATTAAAAACTTAATAAACCTACATGTACGACAGTTACACCATTAAAGTATTACTACTATAATAGTGAAAACCGTTCAACACATTGTTACTATTTACTCACCTGTTTTTTGCAAACGACGCTATATATAATGTTTCCATCTGTTGAGAAATTTGAAAACTTGTTAATCCACTGGCTGATTAAAGACGATTTGGACATCGGTACCTTGGTCATTCTGATGATTCATGAGAACACACAGCTAGCTCACTGCAACTTCTGTGCGACTAATAGCAAACAGGGTCTGAACGAAAATGCCGCCATACACGTTCACTTCAGTTGTTGGAAGTCAACACTTCATAAAATATTAGTGTTTTTCTGAGTTCAAACGCTTGTGTTGATATTCCAAAGAAAAATATGTAAAATAGGCAAAAATAGGTCCTAACGACAATTTAGGAATTTTTAGGTACTATAAAATCAGAAATAATTGTCATAAATGTCCATAAATTGTATATATATATATATATGTGTGTGTGTGTGTGTGTGATATTATTTTCATGTATTTTAGTCAGGAACAAAATAGGTTGTTGCCTAAAATCCTAGGTTTACTCATTACCTACGAATAAAACAAAGTGGTAATTGCGCTGCAATAAGATTTATCACTACGCGATCCAGTCTGTGTGGGCTGGCCGTCTAGACTCGTAGTCGGCAAACTGCTGTACCCTAATCCATTAATACAGGGATGCCTATCTCCGAACTATAGAAACGACCTTCACGCAAAAGTTGTTTGAAGGGAGTTTGTGGAGAGCCGTAAATACACAGATGAGCTATTATGCCCGAGTGAACACGCCTATAATCAAAGATCTACGGCCGCATAGGCGATAACAGATTTACCCGTGGGAATTACGACGACTTTCTGCTAAAAAAAAAAAAAAACCCGCGAAAGTCGGTGTCGAAGACTATCGATATAAGCAGAACATGTTGGCCCATCTCCGTACAGGAAACCTGCAAAGTTTTGTGACATAGATGAGTTGGAAGGAGATAAAAAAATCTGTTCACATGTAACCCGGAAAGCGATACCATTGGTAATCTAACACGGAGGCTGGAAGGAAAGAAAGCAGAATACAACTTTCGACGTGAGACAGGGATTCTTACGATTTCCATCACGGAGGCTGTTCTGAAATCGTGAGCTGATGGCGTTTTACATCATCAGCACTTGTAGTGCTGAACGTTTTGTAGCCCATATTATCTCGTGAACGCTTACAAATATCAGATGAGTCGTTAGCTGCTGATAATATTTGGCTGCAATCATAAACGATAAAGTGCTCGTCTTTTGTCGGGCACAGTGTTTTTCACAAGTCAATACTCGCCCCTACAACTCATCCTGTGACGTTTTGAGTGTAGGGCCCCATCCTCTGTCGACTGTATAAAACTGAGCTGAAGATATTGCCGAGGGCAAAGAAAACTATAACTATTTAAAATGAAATTTAGTGTCCAGTCTTTCGAATTAATGTACGGCAAACCCAATAACCCTGTGTGTCTATTAGCATTGTAAAAACCGAGCGTGGTGGTGTAACGGCTAGCGTTCTGGCCTCGCATTCGGGAGGAAGGCGGTTCGAATCCCCGTCCGGGCATCCAGATTTGGGTTTTCCATGGTTTCCCCAAATCACTCCAGGTGAATGTCGGGATGCTTCCTTCAAAAAGGCCATGGCCGAATTCCTTCCCATTCCTTGCCCCCATCCTTTCCCGTCTCTAAAGACCTAGTTGTTATAGGAGACGTTAAGCAGTAAAAAAAAAAAAAAAAAAAAAAAAAAAAATACCATTGTAAAGTCAGATTAAGTTTTATTCATTTTTAGAATTTGCCTCTGTTCTAGGGCAAGGTGTGAATTTTTTATTGTTTATAGGCATTTAACGTTAAATACATCATTGTCTGCAGGCCATACGTCGTTCTTTCGTGAAATAAAATGGTAAGGTTATGACCCTTGTCTAGCCTTTACGTATATGCCTTTTAAATTCACATCTCTTTCACAAAATGAAATTAACTAAACAATAATTATAAAATTAAAAATTACAGCATAAAACCCATCCCATTACAGTATACATGTACTTTTTAAAAGTTTCAGCATTACATTATAATTGTTGTTGAGCTTCATTTTATAAGTTTTCATTAGTTTATTGTAGCATTAAGTGCCAAAAAAGTTTTTAAAAGATTATAAAAAATAAATAAAATAAAAGACTATAGTGCACCTATACACTCAACTTTCGGTTATTTGTCTTATGATTGGAAATGAATTTTACAGCTACATTCAGTCGTTCGCCACAGCTTTGAAGGCTTCGATCTATCAGAGTTTTACAATGGAACCCGGTGAAAGTTCGGTAACGCTCGGGCCTGGTATTCGGGAGGACGCGGGTTCAACTCCCCGTCCGGCCATTCATATTTTGGTTTTCCTTGGTTTTCCGAAATCACTTCAGGAAAATGCTGGCTGGGATGGTTACTTCAACCAGTGATGGACGAATTCTTCTCGGCTACTTGAACCAGCCTTATCCCGCCTCTAATGACCACATATAGATGAGGCGTACAGACATTAGGATAAAAAGGAGTTTTACGGATACGATATATGGTACAAAGTATAAAATAAATATAGTTAACTGTTTCGCTCAACGTTCTTTATCAGTTTCGTATATAGTAGTAATTTATTATTATCACTAAGCTTTATCGATAACGTGGCGCCGAGCGTGGTGGGTGAGCGGCAGCATTTAGGCCTCGCATTCGGGAGGACTCGGCTTCGAATCCCGGTTCGGCCATCCCGATTTGGGTTTTCCATGGTTTCCCCAGATCACTCCAGCCAAATTCCGGAATGGTTCCTTTAAAAGGCCATGGCTGAATTCCTTCCCGTTCCTTGTCCCCAATCCTGTATAATGTAAGAGTTATTGCCAGTAGTTGATGAAAGTCTCGTCTCGATTTACTACTAGTTGATCTTATTTCCTGTGGTCTTTGGTAAATCTTCGTATTGAATGTCTAATTTTACCATAAAATGGAAAATAAATCAATCACGTTTACAATCGAGTTTAACTATGATATTTTAAATTAGATGAGCATGAGGTAACCGGAGAAAGAAGCAAGATATCCGATGGATGCACTAAGTAGAAACAATCACGTGTCTACGTAACAGGAATAAAACCAGTAAGATTCACAGAAGGGTGACAATAGCATAAAATTAACTCAACATAGTGTTCCTAATACTTGGTAACATTTCATTTCATTAAAATATCAAAAACTTTTTTGAGAACTAACATTTTTCCGCTGCTTGTTGGGCACGAAAGTTGGTGTTTCCAATAATGTATTTTATGTTGTTGTTTTTCTTTAAAAAGTGAAGCATAAACTTTCGTAATGTAGTATCTTTGTAACGTCTACAGTAAATTAAATTCCACAATTTCTTTAGGTTTATTGGAATGTTAATCTTTGAAGTAGTGGTTTAATTACGTATAGTTTAACATACAATATTTCAAAAAAATTGAAGAAATAAATAACCAAAGTTACGTAGTAACAGGAATATTCTCATCGTTCAGTCGACTGAACGATAAGAACGCACAATAGTGTAAATATTATACAGGCAAAACATGCTTTGTACAAGGAAACGGAAATGCGCAGCTGCAAACCTTATTAACATATGTAAATAATTCGTCGCTGATGATGCTTCGATGAGAGGTGAAACGCGTACGAAGCAACAATAAATAAATTAAACAGTTGCATTGGCGTTATCTTTCAACTGGTAATTAATTAAGCAACTGTGCAAACATGACCTGCAACAACATTGCAATTATTTTTTCTTCCTACATTCCCCAATCACAGTGTCACGTGATATATCGGATATTTTAAGCTAAATTATAATCTTTAAAAATGTGAAAAACCTGTCCAAATTGGTTTTGTAGCTTCAGCATGATTCATAGACGAAGGAATAGACTCAGCCCATTTATAACAGTATAGATAGATACGCTCTACCGCATGAGGAATTATAAATAGTTATGACCGAAATAAAATTTCATTTTTATGGAAATAAATCATAAATTTACCTTGTTTCAACTATACCTACTTTCAAGTGTGTAATCTGGGCACCCATAAAGTCTTTTGGCCAAACATATTGCATAACTGTATTCTATTGAAAAATAGAAGAATGGTAGATACGACAGTTAGAAATAGCTTGCAACGAAATTAACAAAACGACATACGATTTTAATACATGGTTAATGTCAGATCCGTGACACATCACAATGAAACTTCAGTTTCAGAAACTAAAAGAAATTTTTAATAATTTTACTGACGAATGTCTGAACAAGATTAGCTTTTCAACTACATACTTACAAAATATAAACATCTTCGTATGTTGGTCAGTAGATATGACTTACCTGTAAAAGAAAAGAAACCAGAATATAGTCATAAATAATTTTAATATAGAACTGATGTGAAAATGACATGTAATTACATTTGTAAAAATTACAGATAAATATAATTTTATTTACAATATCAAAAAGCTGGTTGGATCGTATTATAATAATTTGTCACGGGTGATTGTTAATTGTGATAAGCTTCTTACTGATGTAATCGCGGGACAACATCAAATTTGTTTTCTGCACAATTTCGTGGGTAAAAAAATCAATGACACGAAATATTGTCTGGTTATGTTATTGTTAAGTAAATTAGCTTTTTTAATTAACTTGGCAGCGTGATTTCTCCTCATAGCCTTCGCAATGGAATTGTGAAAGTACTACGGTTATATTCTAGAAAACTATTAGAATGATCAAGGAGAATCAGGCCAAACAGTGTGTATAAATTCTACAAGAACCATCGCCAGGCTAGATTATAAATCAGAATGACTGGTACAATCGTCTGCCTATAGAAAGCGAATGAAAGCATCAGATATGTTATTATTACAGTCTATCCGCTTTTGTAACATCTAATATTTAACAAATGTTACACTATTGCAAATATTATAGGATGGTGTAAGAAAGACTGGCACCGTCACATACCATGACTGGAAGATCACCAAGTTCCAGTTAATATACACGAAGTCCTAGGAACAGATAAAGAGAGGAAGTAATCCTGCCGTCACATTTTGTCTAAATAACAAGATTATCGTAATTTTTCACTTTGATGGTTTACTGGTATCCTCTGGTGCAATTATTAGAGTCAAGGGATTCCAAACACATTTTCGATATTTGGACTGAATCTAAATGGCCCTGCTTAAATATCAAGATCAGAGATCTTATACGACGATTGTTTAAAGCAATAGTGTGGTGCTTGAGTGTAGTAGGTTTTTGTAAACATGATACTTAGTCTTACTATCAATCTTCACTTTCCTTAGAAATCCATACTTGGAAATCTCTAATTATCGTGGTAACTGTTCAATAGATGCAAATATTTTTAAGCAGCCAGTTAAGGGCTTCATACATTTACAATAAATGTCAAACGATTGTGGATGACAACATACGTATATTCTTTCATTCATCAGAATGAAAAATCGATTTAGAGCAGACGGGCCGAGAAAGCTGAGGCGTCACCTGATTCTATAAAAGCTACTCAGATTTTTAATTTAGTGATTGACAAAAGAAACCTTTAAGTTGGTAACACTGCCGGTTGAATGTGAAAAAAAACTAATATATATCACTCGTTCGACTTAAAATAGAAGAAATTTTGTCAAACATAAGCGCGTCTGGACGAAGCAAACCAACCGCACTCTCAAAGTACAAAGTACAAAATCATCGACAAATAATTTCTTCTTTAAGCAATACGTGTGATACCAGAAATCCATGAGACAATATTGAAAATTAACCTAATGTTTTAAGCCAATTTTTTAATTAATAATCGAGTATATTTTAAATAATAACGTTGCTTGGTGGCCACTTACATCATTCTGGTAAATGCTGAATACAGAGAGATGCCGGGGCCCATCCCCGAAAAAGTGGTGGAATTTTCATTTCAACAACTGGAACGGCTCCACAAGTCCTCTCAGCCTATCGCTCAATAAGTAGGCTACTGGACAAGAAACTACTCGCAAGAAAATATCCGCTGAGTGACGTTGACCATGCAACGTCGGCTAATGTCCTGAGATCGTGAATTTGCAGCTACCCCAACCAAATAGTGTTTGTCCGTACGATAAGCACGTTTACATTTATACCAACACAGCTGTGGTAATATGCAGACGAATAATGGGACGGTTACCATCTAGTCCAGTGATGTCAAAGATACGGCCCGCGAACACAATGTGACACAGAAAGAAGAATAATATTTTTTAGAGCTTTTAGACTTTACTCGATTCCTCTACGGAAGTTTTAAAAAGCATGTTTGGTAGCACCTATTTATGTGAGCAGATGTTTTCCATCATGAAAATAAATAAGAACAAACATCGCACAAGACTTACGAATGAACATCTCCAATCAATTCTTAAAATAATTACAACAAACATGATACCTGACACAATGAGCTTGTCAAAAACAAGAGAAATCAGGTATCTGGATCCTCGAGCTCAAAATAATAACCCTCTTTTATAACTCTGATATGATTGTTAACAACCGTATATTATATACTAAACAATTAAATAAATAAAATGTTATAATAATTCAGTACATTTTTTTATTTGAATCTGGCCCGCCTACACATTCTAAATATACGGCCCTCTGCAAAATTGAGTTTGACAACTATGATCTAGTCGAACGATTCAACGTAAGAGATACACGTTGGTAGAAAAATAACGCAACATTCATTAACAGTCCAGAGTAGACGTAGAAACACACTTCGCTCGTTTAGCATCAGTAGATGCAGAACCTGCGTGTGAGCCCGCACCCCGGACCAAAACACCCCCGTGGCTAATTGATTTTAATTGATTTTAATTGATTTTAATTGAGGCTAATTGATTTTAATTGATTTTAATTGAGGCTAATTGATTTTAATTAATTTTAATTGAATTGCGGGGAGCCTTAATTGATTTTAATTAATGCTAATTGAATTGCGGGGAGGGGGTCTCACATCTGTAACCTCAGATTGACCTTATTATTTCCTTATGGACCTGTGTGTGAGCCCACTTTTTCCCTTATGGACCTGTGTGTGAGCCCACTTTTTCCCCCATGGCGGGGAGCCTTAATTGATTTTAATTAATGCTAATTGAATTGCGGGGAGGGGGTCTCACATCTGTAACCTCAGATTGATCTTATTATTTCCTTATGGACCTGTGTGTGAGCCCACTTTTTTCCCCATGTATTCTTATGGGAGGGCGTGTGAGCCCACTTTTTCCCCCATGGCGGGGAGCCTTAATTGATTTTAATTAATGCTAATTGAATTGCGGGGAGGGGGTCTCACATCTGTAACCTCAGATTGATCTTATTATTTCCTTATGTACAGCGGTCAGCGGACAGTTTTTTTCCCCATGTATTCTTATGGACCTGTCTTTGCAGACAGTTTGGAGCGGAGGGGAGCCGAGGAACTAGGGGAGTTTAATTGAATGCGGGTCCGTAATTGAATGCGCCACACCCGAATTATCGCTCCCCTCCGGAAGCCATCAATTATCGCTCCCCTCCGGAAGCCATCAATTATCGCTCCCCACGCAGCTGCATGATGCGGGTCCGTAATTGAATGTGCACAGCTGCGCCACACTCCAATTATCGCTCCCCTCGCAGCTGCATGATGCGGGTCCGTAATTGAATGAGCGCAGCTGCGCCACACTCCAATTATCGCTCCCCACGCAGCTGCATGATGCGGGTCCGTAATTGAATGAGCACAGCTGCACCACACTCCAATTATCGCTCCCCTCGCAGCTGCAGGATGCGGGTTCGTAATTGAATGTGCACAGCTGCGCCACCACATTCATCATCGTGGGGCGCAGTCTTCCCACACCAATTCTCCATGGCTCCAGACGCGTGTATAAATAGGGCTGAGACGCCCCTTCTGCCATCCAGTCTTCTCTGAGTCGTCGAGCTGAAAACTTCAATCATCGCAATGTCTTCTGAGGATCTTAGCTTATTCAGCGATATTGGTAAGTAAATTATTGTTATTTAACTTGTTTTTTCTGGCTGTTTTAAATTCTTTCACATATACTGATGAGTTTTTTTTTTCTGCTTCAGACATTGATGAAATTCTCGCTGAGGATGATTTCGGTAATGATAATATTTTTTTAACGTAACTATATTTATGAAAATGTATAGTGCTGAAGCAGTAGTCTATATTATTAATTTATTTGTTCGCAGGTGATTTGGATATTTCATTCAGCGACCTTTTTTATTTCAGTACGTATTTATCTATAGATTATTTTTTTTTCCATGTCTTTATAACTATTGCTAATACATTTTTTTTTCTTTTTCAGATGAACCATCACGCGCAGAGAAGCGTAAGGGAAATTCTCAAGAAATAAGTAGCCCAAAAAGAGCTTGTGATTCCTCACAATGGAGCATGCTCCCAAATATTGACGTGGATGTGCCGCAGAGCATGTCACCACCACATAGCATGCCGCCAACTCCGCCACCACAATGGGTTCTTCCACAACCACCAGCACACTGGAATATCGGTAAGTCCAGTACATCAGTAATTTACCTATATTATTTTATGCTTACAAAATTATGTTTTTCATGATACTAAAACATTTTTCTTCTTTTTATGTTTCAGAGGGGGCGGTCGGACACCAGGACAACGAGGCAGTTCCGCCACCAATATGGCGACCATGGGAGACGTCAGGACTTAGCCGACCGCCCGCCACAGCAGCAGCACCTCGCCTGTCCAGCCGCCCATCGCCGGGCCCAAGTCGACCACAGCCGGGACCCAGCCGACAGTATGCCGGTCCATCGCCGGGACCCAGCCAGCACTTCAGCAACCCACAGCCGGGGCCCAGCCGGCAGTATGCCGGTCCATCGCCGGGGTCAAGCCGCCACTTCAACAACCCACCGCCGGGACCCAGCCGACAGTATGCCGGTCCATCGCCGGGGTCAAGCCGGCACTTCAACAACCCATCGCCCGGCTCCAGCCGTCAGTCCGCCGGCCCATCGCCCGGCCCAAGTCGGCAGTATGCTGGTGCAGGGGCAGCCTTATGCAGTCATGATCATGCAGCAACGATGGGTGAGTCAGCAGTATCGCGATTAGTCCTTGAAGACAGGCTTAGTGCATTTAAAAATAGAATTTATTCCGGGACAATTTCAAATTCTCAAAATTTCATAGATCCAATGAATTTCATTGATGCTTGCTTTAAACTTGTTGCCGGTAAAGTTCGCGAAATTGTGGATAATCGGTCCTCCCCATCTGTAAA
>JARYHS010009186.1:71540428-71632213 GCA_031002005.1 Vandiemenella viatica | reverse complement strand
CAGTAACCTATACTTGACGAACATGGTTAGAAATAACGAAAACAATTCGTGATTCATAAATTGCGTAAGAATCGAATTGGTTGAATTTAAGACTCTGCTCATTACGTTCGGAGTTCATATGACGTTTGGTATTGTTAATAGGGCCTCTCATTTGAAGTGGGGACAATAAGTTTGGCGATCCCCATTTTGTAGCACATCGTATGTAGCACACTAATTCCGTCAGGACTTATCACAAAGCATAATTTCTTAACGGTAATCTAGAGGCATGGAGCGAAGTATCTCATAAGGAAATGGGTTTAGGATACCAGCATCTGTAACATCACTTATGTTTTTGTCCAATAATCCTCATGGGATGGCATCCAACCGAATTTTTGTTTCGTAACAACATCATGTTTCAACTTGAACTCTTCACACCAGCTATGTTCGTCCAGCAATAAATGAAATGTTTGCCATTAATGCTATAGAAACGTTTTATTATCTGAGTGAAAATTTGAAGCCATGACTAATAAGAACAATTAACAGCGATTGCCACGTTGGCTCCAAATACGAGGAAAAAGTTATTGGTACATCAGTGCAATTCACAGTTCGCCGCTAGACAGTTGGCTATATGAAGTGAATTAGGTTAATTCAGCTTGACTCCGCTGCGTGCGACACTGGCGAACAGTGCCAAAGCTATGAAGCGTCCAAATATGGACAGCGCAGACGATAAATATGAAGAGATAGCTAGCGCCGTCTCGTATTTATGAGGAGAGGGTGCGGCAGGAGAGAAAGAGAGAGAGAGACACAGAGGAGGGTGTTGGGGGAGGAAGAAGAGACGGGGTGTAAGCTGGCTGCCGAGCAATAAGCGCTGTGCTAAGCCATAAATTAATGGAGAACAATTATGAAATGACGCGCCGAGGCATATTTCACCGGCAGCACGGCGATAACTGGATTCGCCGGGCACTAATTCTCAAATTACGGGCCATCTAGGAGGAGAGAAATTCCCTCCCGGCTGCCAAAACTCTTTCGCACCGACACGCAGCTAAGCCGTCATTTCTCTGACACTCCGCCGTACACGTTGCAACCTGACAGGGTAGCTTCCGAGTCTAACAAATCGGCGCATCTCCATTTGGATTTCTACAACTAGAGAACAACCGGGAGAGAGAGTTAAATGTGATAGGAACCCCACAACCAAATAGGAAACGGCGGCAGAAACAGTATTTACACTTTTCCTCACGTACTCTTCTTTTAAAAAGATCGTTGAAATGTAAATTATTATTTGAATTTAATGTTTAATAATGAAACAGAAAAGTACTTTAAAAATTGGCAGTAAACATTTCTAGCACTGTCACTAAACAGAAAGTGGTTATTTCTGAAGGAATACGTAAGTAACTGTAATAATAGCGCAATCGGGGGTTTTTTTCCCTTCTTTTTTTTTCTCTCAATACGAGTTGAGCACCGCACAATCAGAGTTCAGTATTCTAAAGTCCTTCATAGAAGTGGAAAGTCAGGCAGACATTGCCTGGAGCAAAAATCACTGCTTTCAACATTTCCAGGCTATGCAGTGGACTCCACTGCACGCCCTTCCGACGTCGTTCCCGTGTTGTTGTTATTGTGGCCTTGGGACACATCTACAACGAGGTCATTAGCGCCCTAGACAATGCTCCCCATTGCAACTCGCACCGCTAGTGTAATAGCTCAATTTATCCGTTATAGGAAACATGTATTTCAACCTTTAAAATACAATGCGCTGTAAAATTAAAGGAATTTCAGCAACTTTGTATTAATATATGGAAAAGCAACAACAAATTAAAAACTTTTGCATATTCTTTCTTCAGACTATATTTCAGGTAAGTACTTGTTGTTTAAATAGAGACATGGTCGATATTGGAGGAAAATATCCGAAGTTCTTAGGTGAGAGCGTAGATAGAACTGGTAACGTAAGTACTTTAAAACAGAAAAGTTGCACAGCCTCTCATATTTCTAGTTTCCAGTGGAAAAAATTGATAAAACTGTTAATATTTTCTTTATAATCTACAAATAACTGCTTCCTAACACGCTAGGGCAAGAAAAACAAATCGGTTTGAAAAGGGAAAATCTAGAATTTAATTAAAAGCCTGACAATGACATAAATTTCCCTCTCTGAAAACTGTCATAGTGTTATTTTAGTTACAACTGATTTTCAGCTTCACGTTCATTGAAGTAAAATTTTACTACCTCGCAAAGAATTATTCAAACCCGTTCACTCACTGACATGGGTTTATACGTGTTAATCGGACCTTTAACTTAGTGGATATGAAGCATAGCCAGTACATCATCTTGTACTACTAGGGGGTGGAAAGACATGAACACAACTATCCCTTAGTGAATAGTGTAAAGATTTTTCTCTGTGTTCCGTATTAATTTTGTATGTAAAATGTGCAGTTGTCGAACCGTAGTCTAATTCGGTGCCGACTCATCATTCACCTAAAACGGAAATTCTATGGCTATTACGCCAGGCCAGAGCCCGAACCTTGCGGAGAGTGGTAACGCACGGACATGGCATTCGGGAGAACTCTGGTACAAATCCCCGTCCAGCTATCCAAATTTCGCTTTTGTATGTTTTCCAGAAATCTTACAAAGCAAATGAAGGGACATTTCCTTCAAGAGCCCTATATTTTTCCCCGTTCTACGCTCACTCTCCTCGTCTTATCACCACGAGATTGACTAGCCGAAAAGCGATAAGGAAAATAAAACGGCCAAAGGTTTGAACCGGAGACTTTTAATTTCGCGTTTCCTTCAGTCTGCTAGATTACACAACCAGGCTTGATAACATTACATATTTTTTACTGATGTGAAAGCTGAGTAGTAATAACATTGCTTTTCAATTACATTTTTCAGTCTTTACCTGCTTTTATTGTTTTTACCCCATGTAAGTGAAAAAAATATAATGAAAAAGCGATGAAGACTTAAGAACTAGTAAAATAACTGGCGAAAACCTGTAATGAATGAAAATTTCATTGTTCATAACTTGTCTTCGCCATGGTCTTCGACATCGGTGAGTGGTCTAATCATTGGTGAATCGAAATATCATTATTTACTTCGAAAGATTTAACACTCTAATAAAATTGCGATTGCGAAAGACAGTAAAATTACTATCTCAAATCTTGTATTTTTTTATAATTATAATAACAAAAATTTTCACACCTATATTATAAGCATGCACTTTATACGAATATATTTCGAGCGGAAGAACTCTCGGTTATTTAAGGAACCAAACACAATAATTTCTCTTGCTCTTGATCCAACTGTCGTATTGCTTGCAGCGATCTATTCTCCGAGTCCACAAACAATGTTCGAGCCGAATACGTACCTAATTAACAATGAAGGTCAAAGATACTCTCACCAGGTATAATATGATATCCCTCGATTTCCTCCGTGTATTTGCCTCGCGTAATATGAGGTCTGAATTAGTGCTCGGAGAAGCGGTCCGCCTAAGGGAACGGAGTGGTCGGTAATTACAAGTTATGCTCACCTGACGTGATTTCAGCATGATACTAATTCGTGGAACTTGCGTCAACTGAGTTAAACGGAACAGAATGGTGTGTTGTACAATGAATTAGCTACAATATCAATTTCAACACCACAGGGCATCGTGCGAATTAGTAATCCTTGGTCAAAGCTTCCAGGATTCAAACTGCCTCGAGCTATTTGGAGTAAATTAAACCGTATTAGGCGTGGCACCTCGGGCTGCGCGGATCCGCATAAACCGCGTTGTCTTTCCTGTTGCCTGGACTGAGCATCTCGGTGTCAAGTTGCAGATGTTATGGCTGACTATCCAGACACGGTGCCTTTTCACCTGCCAGCTGAGTGCATTGTCCGCTCAACTGCGTATTGTAATGAGAGAACTCATTACTAGACCTCGGATTTTTAGGTTCTAAAAACCTTATTTTAGGTGCCTAAAATGGGCTCTAATCCAATGCTAAATAAGTTCTAAAAATCTCAAAATATGCTATAAAAATTGTGGTTATGTTTATCAAATATTTTAATTGGCTATGCAACATTGTAATTCAGCAGAACATTATTTAATTTATTTTAGCTGGTTTAGATTTTCTAAAAGCTTAGAACTCTTAGGGCGCTTTTGTCGCGTATTTTTATTGCTGAAGAAATAAATTTGAAATACACATCAGGTGGATATTAATTATAGATACAAAAAAATTATGTTTATATGTATGGATTTTAATTATATATTACAGTTTTTACTGTAAGTATATTATTTCTATTGGATTATTTATTAACAGATGGTTAAATTTACAATGCAGATAGTTGCGTCAACATCCTCAGATTGTAAATTCCACCATTTGTGGATTGTTAAACTATTGACCAAACACAATCAGCCATTTATCTGAATAGAAAAATTGTGCCATCCATATATTTAAAATGCACTGTATGCAACGTAGATTGTTTATCAATGCATTGGTGTCGGTGCGAGATATTAAATTTACAGATTTATTAAAAATTTTACTTTATTTTGTTATCTGCACAGTCTTTTAATAATATCAAGTTAAAGTTTCGAGCAGGTGGCCGCATAACTCAGGTGGTAATTGACGTGACTGGGGACCGGATGACTGGGGTTTGATCCCCGATGAAGACGAAGTTAAGAGTCCGGAACGACTCCCCAGGCCCACTTAGCCTGCTGTTCGATGAGTACCACGAAGGAAACTCCGTAGGAAGGTAAAAAACGGCCCGAGCGTGGCGCTGACCTCATCACATCCTTCTAGTGCCAAAGATTGTAATGAGAATGCGGTGCTCTACCTCAATTAATTCTGGGAGAAGTGACAGGAAACGTACGTAAGACCCTATGAACTTTGCCTTTTAAAAGTTTCGAACTAATTGCCTCACATAGGTGCAATAACAGGGTTACCAGACGTTAGGAAAATTCCTGGCATGGTTTACTATTTAAATTTCTGTCCGATGTTAAGAAGCGACGTTTAAGTTTGCGATATTGTGGATTATATTTCATTAAAAACTTAATAAACCTACATGTACGACAGTTACACCATTAAAGTATTACTACTATAATAGTGAAAACCGTTCAACACATTGTTACTATTTACTCACCTGTTTGTTGCAAACGACGCAATATATAATGTTTCCATCTGTTGAGAAATTTGAAAACTTGTTAATCCACTGGCTGATTAAAGACGATTTTGACATCGGTACCTTGGTCATTCTGATGATTCATGAGAACACACAGCTAGCTCACTGCAACTTCCGTGCGACTAATAGCAAACAGGGTCTGAACGAAAATGGCGCCATACACGTTCACTTCAGTTGTGGGAAGTCAACACTTCATAAAATATTAGTGTTTTTCTGAGTTCAAACGCTTGTGTTGATATTCCAAAGAAAAATATGTAAAATAGGCAAAAATAGGTCCTAACGACAATTTAGGAATTTTTAGGTACTATAAAATCAGAAATAATTGTCATAAATGTCCATAAATTGTATATATATATATATTGTAATGACACATTACATCCGTGTGATGTTGCAGCCACGTAAGTTTGTTAGGAGCCAGACAGGACAGGTAGCTATTGGCGAAGGAATGTGGCTCCCCCTGCTTTTCTCCGAATCCGCTGGACCGCTAAGCGGATGGGGGGGTGGGACACTCGCTTGGAGGCCACACAGGTGTGCACCTCGTGGCGGTACGCGGCCGGACGTGGGAATATAAGACGCGAGTGAAAGTGTGAGTTCGCGCTTCTGCTGGAAGAGCCTTCCAGTCCGTATCTCCAGGGAGCAGGTTCGACGCCAGACTGCGTCCTAGCTGCTTGAGGGGTCACTTTACGTCTGTGCAGCGTCGACCGTGCGCCCAACAAGAAGCGCCACCACAGACCTGACCGCAGCTGTCATCACAAGAAGCCTGCAGCTGCCGTCGCAGGAGAAACCATACGGTATTGTGTGTATTACGTGCGTCCACCTACCGCGTCCACTAGCCCAGTAACGATCCTGATGAACAACAATATATGCCGGACAGTTTATAATAAAAAATCACATCTCTGAATCACGTTTAATTAATCAATCAATCCATGCACGTGATCCAATAAATAGTAACTTTAAATTGATGCCTTGATAAATTCCCATCTTCTCATTAAATATTAAATAATAAAATTCCAATAAATAAAATTAACTGTATTTTCCTGGTGCCGCAATCAGCGTGACACTACAATATATATATATGATATTATTTTCATGTATTTTAGTCAGGAACAAAATAGGTTGTTGCCTAAAATCCTAGGTCTTCTCATTACCTACGAATAAAACAAAGTGGTAACTGCGCTGCAATAAGATTTATCACTACACGATCCAGTCTGTGTGGGTTGGCCGTCTAGACTCGTAGTCGGCAAACTGCTGTACCCTAATCCATTAAGAAAGGGATGCCTGTCTCCGAACTATAGAAACGACCTTCACGCAAAAGTTGTTTGAAGGGTTTGAAGGGAGTTTGTGGAGAACCGTAAATACACAGATGAGCTATTATGCCCGAGTGAACACGCCTATAATCAAAGATCTACGGCTGCATAGGCGATAACAGATTTACCCGTGGGAATTACGACGATCTGCTTTTAAAAAAACAGTGAAAGTCGGTGTCGAAGACTATCGATATAAGCCGAATATTTTGGCCCATCTCCGAACAGGAAACCTGCAATGTTTTGGGACATAGATGAGTTGGAAGGAGATAAAAAAAATCTGTTCACATATAACCCGGAAAGCGATACCATGGTAATCTAACACGGAGGCTGGAAGGAAAGAAAGCAGAAGACAACTTTCCACGTGAGACAGGGAATCTTACGATTTCCAACATCATGGAGGCTGTTCTGAAATCGTGAGCTGATGGCGTTTTACATCATCAGACTTGAAGTTGAACGTTTTGTAGCCCATATTAGCTTGTGCGCGCTTACGAATACCAGATGAGTCGTTAGCTGTTGACGATATTTGGCTGCACTGATAAACGATAAAGTGCTCGAATTTTGCCGGACACAGTGTTTTTGCACAAGACACTACTCGCCCGTATAACTCACCCTGTGACGCTTTGAGTTTAGGGTCCCATTCTCTGTCGACTGTATAAAACTGAGCTGAAGATATTGCCGAGGGCAAAGAAAACTATAACTATTTAAAATAAAATTTAGTGACTAGTCTTTTGAATTAATGTACGGCAAACCCAATAATCCTGTGTGTCTATTCGCATTGTTGAATCATTCTTGTGTTATTTAATTATTATTTGGAGGTGATCAATTTTTCCAAAGTCAGTTTTATTCATTTTTAGAATTTGCCTCTGCTGTAGGGCAAGGTGTTGTTTTTGATTGTTTATAGACACTTAACTTTAAATACACAATTGTCTGCAGGCCATATGTTCTTTCATGAAATAAAATGGTCTGGTTATCACCCTTGTCTAGCTCCTACGCATATGAATTTTAAATTCATATCTCTTTCACAAAATTAAATTAATTAAATAAAAATTATAAAATTAAAAATTACAGCATAAAACCCATCCCATTACAGTATACGCATATTTTTAAAAAAGCTTCACAATTACATTATAATTGTTATTGAGTTTCATTATATAAGTTTCCATTAGTGTCTTGTAGCACCGAGTGCCAAAAAAAATTAAAAAAGATTTTAAATAATAAATAAAATAAAAGAATATACTACACCTATACAGTCAACTTTCTGTTATTTGTCTTATTATTGGAAATGAATTTTACAGCTACATTCAGTCGTTCGCCACAGCCTTGGAGGCTTCGATCTATCACAGTTTTACAATCGAACCCGGTGAAGGAGTGGTAACGCTCGGGCTTGGTATTCGGGAGGACGCGGGTTCAGCTCCCAGTCCGGCCATTCATATTTTAGTTTTCCATGGTTTTCAGAAATCACTTCAGGAAAATGCTGGTTGGGGTGGTTACTTCAACCAGTGATGGTCGAATTCTTCTCCGCTTCTTGAACCAGCCTTATCCCGCCTCTAATGATCACTTAAAGATGAGGCATACAGACATTAGGATAAAAAGGAGTTTTACGGATATCATATCTGGTAATAAATATAGTTAACTGTTTCGCTCAACGTTCTTTATCAGTTTCGTATATAGTAGTAATTTATTTTTATTACGAAGCTTTATCGATAACGTGGCGCCGACCGTGGTGGGTGAGCGGCAGCATTTAGGCCTCGCATTCGGGAGGACTCGGCTTCGAATCCCGGTTCGGCCATCCCGATTTGGGTTTTCCATGGTTTCCCCAGATCACTCCAGGCAAATTCCGGAATGGTTCCTTTAAAAGGCCATGGCTGAATTCCTTCCCGTTCCTTGTCCCCAATCCTGTATAATGTAAGAGTTATTGCCGTAGTTGATGAAAGTCTCGTCTCGATTTACTACTAGTTGATCTTATTTCCTGTGCTCTTTGGTAAATCTTCGAATTGAATGTCTAATTTTACCATAAAATGGAAAATAAATCAATCACGTTTACAATAGAGTTTAACTATGATATTTTAAATTAGATGAGCATGAGGTAACCGGAGAAAGAAGCAAGATATCCGATGGATGCACTAAGTAGAAACAATCACGTGTCTATGTAACAGGAATAAAACCAGTAAGATTCACAGAAGGGTGACAATAGCATAAAATTAACTCAACATAGTGTTCCTAACATTTCATTTCATTAAAATATCAAAAACTTTTTTAAAACTTTTATGAGAACTAACATTTTTCCGCTGCTTGTTGGGCACGAAAGTTGGTGTTTCCAATAATGTATTTTATGTTGTTGTTTTTCTTTAAAAAGTGAAGCATAAACTTTCGTAATGTAGTATCTTTGTAACGTCTACAGTAAATTAAATTCCACAATTTCTTTAGGTTTATTGGAATGTTAATCTTTGAAGTAGTGGTTTAATTACGTATAGTTTAACATACTATATTTCAAAAAATTTAAGAAATAAATAACCAAAGTTACGTAGTAACAGGAATATTCTCATCGTTCAGTGACTGAACGATGAGAACGCACAATAGTGTAAATATTACACAGGCAAAACATGCTTTGTATAAGGAAACGGAAATGCGCAGCTGCATACCATATGTAACAAATGTAAATAATTCGTCGCTGATGATGCCTAGATGAGAGGTGAAACGCGTACGACGCAACAATAAATAAATTAAACAGTTGCATTGGCGTTATCTTTCAACAGGTAATTAATTAAGCAACTGTGCAAACATGGCCTGCAACAACATTGCAATTATTATTTCTTCCTACATTCCCCAATCACAGTGTCACGTGATATATCGGATATTTTAAGCTAAATTATAATCTTTAAAAATGTGAAAAACCTGTCCAAATTGGTTTTGTAGCTTCAGCATGATTCATAGACGAAGGAACAGACTCAGCCCATTCACAGATTTATAGAGGTATAGATAGATACGCTCTACCGCATGAGGAATTATAAATAGTTATGACCCAAATAAAATTTCATTTTTATGGAAATAAATCATAAATTTAGCTTGTTTTAACTATACCTACTTTCAAGTGTGTAATCTGGGCACCCATAAAGTATTTTGGCCAAACATATTGCATAACTGTATTCTATTGAAAAATAGAAGAATGGTAGATACGACAATTGGAAATAGCTTGCAACGAAATTAACAAAACGACATACGATTTTAATACATGGTTAATGTCAGATCCGTGACACATCACAATGAAACTTCAGTTTCAGAAACTAAAAGAAATTTTTAATAATTTTACTGACGAATGTCTGAACAAGATTAGCTTTTCAACTACATACTTACCAAATATAAACATCTTCGTATGTTGGTCAGTAGATATGACTTACCTGTAAAAGAAAAGAAACCAGAATATAGTCATAAATAATTTTAACATAGAACTGATGTGAAAATGACATGTAATTACATTTGTAAAAATTACAGATAAATATAATTTTATTTACAATATCAAAAAGCTGGTTGGATCGTATTATAATAATTTGTCACGGGTGATTGTTAATTGTGATAAGCTTCTTACTGATGTAATCGCGGGACAACATCAAATTTGTTTTCTGCACAATTTCGTGGGTAAAAAATCATTGACACGATATATTGTCTCGTTATGTTATTGTTAAGTAAATTAGCTTTTTTAATTAACTTGGCAGCGTGATTTCTCCTCATAGCCTTCGCAATGGAATTGTGAAAGAACTACGGTTATATTCTAGAAAACTATTAGAATGATCAAAAATAGGATATCAATGAGAATCAGGCCAAATAGTGTATACTCGTATAAATTCTACAAGAACCATCGCCAGGCTAGATTATAAATCAGAATGACTGGTACAATCGTCTGCCTATAGAAAGCGAATGAAAGCATCAGATATGTTATTATTACAGTCTATCCGCTTTTGTAACATCTAATATTTAACAAATGTTACATTATTGCAAATATTATAGGATGGTGTAAGAAAGACTGGCACCGTCACATACCATGACTGGAAGATCGCCAAGTTCCAGTTAACATACACGAAGTCCTAGGAACAGATAAAGAGAGGAAGTAATCCTACCGTCACATTATGTCTAAATAACAAGATTATCGTAATTTTTCACCTTGATGGTTTACTGGTATCCTCTGGTGCAATTATTAGAGTCAAGGGATTCCAAAAACATTGTCGATATTTGGACTGAATCTAAATGGCCCTGCTAAAATATCAAGATCAGAGATGTTCTACGACGATTGTTTAAAGCAATAGTGTGGTGCTTGAGTGTAGTAGGTTTTTGTAAACATGATACCTAGTCTTACTATCAATCTTCACTTAGAAATCCATACTTGGTAATCTCTAATTATCGTGGTAACAGTTCAATAGATGCAAATATTTTTAAGCAGCCAGTTAAGGGCTTCATACATTTACAATAAATGTCAAACGATTGTGGATGACAACATATATTCTTCATTCATCAGAATGAAAAATCGATTCAGAGCAGAAAGGCCGAGAAAGCTGAGGCGTCACCTGATTCTATGAAAGCTACTCAGATTTAATTTAGTGATTGACAAAAGAAACCTTTAAGTTGGTAACGCTGCCGGCTGAATGTGAAAAAAATACTAATATATATCACTCGTTCGACTTAAAATAGTTTGACGAACAAATTTTGTCAAACATAAGCGCGTCTGGACGAAGCAAACCAACAGCACTCTCAAAGTACAAAATCATCGACAAATAATTTCTTCTCTAAGCAATACGTGTGCTACCAGAAATTCATGAGACAATATTGAAAATTAACCATATGTTTTAAGCCAATTTTTTAATTAATAATCGAGTATATTTTAAATAATAACGTTGCTTGGCGGCCACTTACATCATTCTGGTAAATGCTGAATACAGAGAGATGCCAGGGCCCATCCCCAAAATGTGGTGTAATTTTCATTTCAACAACTGGAACGGCTCTACAAGACCTCTCAGCCTATTGCTCAATTAGGAGGCTACTGGACAAGAAACTACTCCCAAGAAAATATCCGCTGAGTGACGTTGACCATGCAACGTCGGCTCATGTCCTGAGATCGTGAATTTGCCACCGAGCGTGGTGGTGTAACGGATAGCGTTCTGGCCTCGCATTCGGGAGGACGGCGGTTCGAATCCCCGTCCGGGCATCCAGATTTGGGTTTTCCATGGTTTCCCCAAATCACTCCAGGCGAATGCCGGGATGCTTCCTTCAAAAGGCCATGGCCGAATTCCTTCCCATTCCTTGCCCCCATCCTTTCCCGTCTCTAAAGACCACGTTGTTAAAAAGGGACGTTAAACTGTTACAAAAAAAAAAAAAAAAAAAAAAAAGTGAATTTGC
The DNA here is from genome assembly GCA_031002005.1 of Vandiemenella viatica. Lineage (NCBI taxonomy): Eukaryota > Metazoa > Arthropoda > Insecta > Orthoptera > Morabidae > Vandiemenella > Vandiemenella viatica. The sequence continues at coordinate 71,620,400 of JARYHS010009186.1, read as the reverse complement.
AGCTACCCCAACCAAATAGTGTTTGTACGTACGATAAGCACGTTTACATTTATACCAACACAGCTGTGGTAATATGCAGACCAATAATGGGACGGTTACCATCTAGTCCAGTGATGTCAAAGATACGGCCCGCGGGCCGCATCCGGCCCCCGGGCCCTATCAATACGGCCCGCAATCGCAATGTGACACAGAAAGAAGAATCGTGTTTTTTAGAGCTTTTAGACTTCAATCGATTCCTCTACGGAAGTTTTTAAAAAAATCATGTTTGGTAGCACCTATTTATGTGAGCAGATGTTTTCCGTCATGAAAATAAATAAGATCAAACATCCCACAAGACTTACGAATGAACATCTCCAATCAATTCTTAAAATAATTACAACAAATATGATACCTGACACAATGAGCTTGTCAAAAACAAGAGAAATCAGGTATCTGGATCATCGAGCTCAAAATAATTACCGTCTTTTATAACTTTGATATGATTTTTAACAACCGTGTATTATATACTAAACAATTAAATAAATGAAATGTTATAATAATTCAGTACATTTTTTTATTTGAATCTGGTCCACCTACACATTCTAAATTTAATATACGGCCCTCTGCAAAATTGAGTTTGTCACCTATGATCTAGTCGAACGATTCAAAGTAAGAGATACATGTTGGTAGAAAAATAACGCAACATTCATTAACAGTCCGGAGTAGACGTAGAAACACAGTTCGCTCGTTTAGCATCTATTTTCTTAACGAGCTGAGACGTACAGATATTTTTTCCTGATGGCTTTACGACTAGTTGACGTCATTAGAGGTGAGAGAGGATTGGCGACAAGGAACAGAAAAAAATTCGCCCATGGCCTACCACATTCACCTGGAGTGATTTAGGAAAAATCATAGAAATCGGAATAGTCCGACGAGTATTTGAACTACGTCCTTCCGAATTCCAGGTCCGAGCGTTACCGCACACCCATTATCCTCGGTAGTACAAGTTAGGGGTAAATTGCATTTCATATATCCCTGAAAAACTTAAATGCCACAATTTTTCTGTAAATGACTTTAGTGAAGTGTTGAATCCATGTAATATCGTACTTCTGCTACGTTGAACTAAAGTGATGTAAAAAAATCTCATGGTAAAAATCATTTTCATATTGGTTCCATCCTACACTACAGTAGAACTATTAAAAATGCATTCAAAACGTAGAAAATTTTATAAACAATTATTGTAAATTCATACATTCATAAATTCAAAGATTAATGCTCCAACGCATGCCGTGCAACAGTAAAAATTATCTGTATGCCTCAAATAGCGTGTGTTCTCTTTCAGTACGCACAACGAAGTTTCTCACAAGTTTGCAAGTTGCCACACACAATAGACTAAAATCTAAGGCTGGTTTACGTGCCTCATTCAATAAAAAATATGTAGGAGCAACTTAAATTTTGGGCGTTAAGTGAAAATGTCATTGTTTAACACAGAGAATTTTTTTAATGAAATAAAGTGTTAACCCGGTTACTAACAGAGGGCGAACCTCAAATATCTCTCAACGTAAAATAACGCGCCTAAAAACTGAAAATGTGAACAGACAAATATAAAATAATAAGGATTTCGAAATTTGCGAGTAATTACCTCTGAAACAGATTCTTCACACTAATACAAAAGGTTTAATTCTGTCCCCTCACGGATGTTTATAATGTTGCTACAGTACATTAAAATCTAAGTCAGCTGACAGTCATTTTTCTTCTATTGCTCTTCCTAACACCTTAAAGCTAAAATACGTTATAGTCAATCGTTTTGCAGTTGGAGATTTTGAGCGTAAATAATAATAAGACAGTAACAAAATTTTCAGATAAATCTGCTTTTCCCTATACCGTCCGCAAATGTTCAACTCTAATCTACGCAAGAGCTGCAAACTAGACGAAATGTTGGAAAGCAAAATTCACTTCTTTTATTATTCTGGTTCCTCCTATAGTGAATGACAGTTATAAAATCGTTAACGCAAATAGACTTTGGTTTTTATTCCCGTGCTGAAAAGGTAATGAAAATTATAGCTAATGCAAAAACCACCTAATTAATTTGCTGCAGATACCATTTATAACTGCTCTTCTGTACCGCAGTTTATTTTCAAGCTCACACTTCAAACCTTTATACTGCATTTAAAATGTTACAACCGAAAGCACTAAAGCTTCTTGGTTTAACAGGAGCCGCAAAACTCTGGTTTTATTTACAATGGAGAAAGTAAAATATTTCAGCGAACGGTATAATTACCTGAACTAATAAAGTCTTACGTTTTATATTAAGATTAAACAGTGCTTTTACTCCTTTGGAATGGGACCAAGAAAGACACTGTCATTCAACGTAAAGGCTCATTATACAGCATTTTACAACTAAGTGATATTCAGACATTAAGTATAAATAGTAACGACCAGCATTTTCTAATTTTGAGGCCTTTAAAAAGCTATAGTAGTCAATAAATCATAATCTTCAAAAATAAAAACGACATTGCGATTCGTTTCGCAAGGCGTGCTACGTTTGTCATCCGCGCTTCGCTTAAGAAGTGCGAATATTCATCTTCAGTTTCATGAAACAAGTAGATCATTTGATTTTTTTAAGAGAACGTTTGGATCAAGTAACAGAATTGAAAAAGTTTGAGATTGTAATAGAAAATGTTATTTCTCATTCAGGCCCAAGCTGCATATCAAAACCGCAACCACAGTCTCTGGTAATAATGCCGCTAGAAAATTCAAAGCGTTTACTATACGAGCATTCGTCATCACATCTTGGAATTTGCAAATTAAGGATGTGAAATAATAACAAAAAAATTCTGTTGTTTGCCACCTTTCATTTGGTACCCATAAAGACTCACTCCTCCCTCTAAAATTATTTTCACCCTCAAATTTTTTTCTAAATTTTACGTTGTAATCGTTTTGAGATAGCAACAACTGAAATAGTGTACGACTACAAATTTCAAACAAGGCGAGGTCTTCGGTGTGGAAATCTGAATCTGAGTTACAGTAAAACACTTCCGGTATCTCACTATAATACCGTTCGCCCTGGTGGGCCTTGGTTTACGAGAAACTGATACTTAAAATCTCATTCCAATAATAATTTGTAGCTTTGTGAGGATATCTTTCAAAAAATATTTCCGTTGTGGAAGCAATTTATGTTTTAAGTATTTGTAGGCGGTTACATCAAAACAACCTTATAAATGCCTCGAAGAAAAATTGTAATTTCCGAGAATTTTTGTGAAAATAAATCGGGAATATTATAAACAGCAAATGGTAGGGAAAAGAAATGCACGCCGATATTTCCGGTAGGCGGAGATCGAACCAGTGTGTAAACTGACACATCTATTAAACCACACGGCTGTTTGGCCGCCTTAATAAACATGACTTCTCTATCGTATAAATCGACAGTTTAAAATTTCACAGTTTTTAACTCTCAATTTCTCTTAAATGAAGGCCCACCAAGGCGACAGGTATTATGGTAAGTTACCTGAAGTCTTGTACTATAAATCCACACTGATCGTTTTCCTATTTGGCCTCGCATTTGGAAGGACGCCGGTTCGAATCCCCTTCCGGGCATCCAGATTTGGGTTTTCCATGGTTTCCCCAGATCACTCCAGGCGAATGCCGGGATGCTTCATTCAAAAGGCCATGGCCAAATTCCTTCCCATTCCTTGCCCTCCATCCTTTACCGTCTCTAAAGACCTCGCTGTTAAGAGACGGTAAGCAGTTAAAAAAAAAAAAAAAAAAAAAAAAAAAAAAAAAAAAAAAAAACACAATCCCATCCCGCCTATAACGATTATGCTGTCCACGAGGCGTAAAGCCCAAGCAAAAAACAAAAGTTTTCCTAATCTGATTTCCACATCGAAGACCTCTCCTTGAAAGTTAAAGGGTCGTCAATTGAAGAGACCACGGCAGACAGACTGACGAATGAGTATTTCCACAAAGTTTCTGTCTTTCAGTTTCTTCTTTACAGAACCTTAGGAGTTAATTATTTTAAAAAAATATCAGCCATGTGATGGATCAAAATTTGCATTCAGAGGAGTACCGAAAGCAGCTATTCCTTTTACTGCAGTGCTAGAGAGTTTGTTTCTTGCTCTGTTCACAGTTCACCTTCATTTTGTTCGGAACAGCAAGTGTCTGCGCCCCGGTCGTTAGTCGGGAAGAAAGGTGCTTTGCTTGCTGATAAAGGACGGCGGCGCCGCTGTTTTATTTCCGGGCGGGCGCAACACTTGGCGCGCTTTGTATTTTCCGGGCCATTAAGAGAGAGCCACCCGCGGGCGCCTGCCGCCAATGGAGCCGTCCTAATGAGACGATGGACGTCTCGCGCGGCTCTGCTTTATCCCCTCCGGCCGCCAGCCAATGGCTCGTGGAGGGACACCACAGCGTGCCACGCTGGTCCGCACAGCCTCGCCTCTTGTTTTGCCCTCCGCCTCGTAAATTTCGCGAGCCCGCGCGCTGGCGGAAGCAGCGTTTAAGTGCACCGTTAACGGAGGAAATGTGAGCGTCAGTCAGGAATCCGAGAACTTAAAAAGCGACTACGGATTTAGTAACGACAAGTGGGTGGCGAACGGACACGCTGTAATACAGCTTCTTCGAACACAGCCTCTTTGGTTTATAGCCAAATTCGTTTAGACGATGTGATACAGGTTGTAAGGTTTCCAGATCAGATTACGGATCCAGGCCAATCTTTCCTGACCGAGCAAACTACAAGAATCAGAAGAATTCAGTTTATGAATAAAAATAAACATCAAACACAATTAAGGTAAGGAGATTAGCTTTCTATCGTTACATCAAGAGAATGGAATCAGAAAGAATGGCAAAGAAAATACTCAACTTTCAAGACAGCAGGAAGACTCAAGTTCCATGGGTGAAGGAGGTCCATCAGGATCGGAAAAGATGTGGTATCAGCATGGAAGACACAAGACAGGGAATTATTCAGAGCAAAAATTGCGGGGGTAAAGGATTTGACTGAAGAAAAACCAATCAGGAAAAAGAGGGCATTTTCAGAGGAAGAGTGAGCCAGAGAATGAAAGAGTACTGGCGACGGAGGAAGGAAATTCAGAAGAGAAAATGAAGTTGCGTAATCGTAGTCCATAGATGGCTGAAACGAAAAAAAAAAAAAAATGAACATCCTTTAACGAGCATTGTGGATGAGCTTAAAATTCAGTTATGGCATTAAAGAGTATGCGGGTGTAAAACTCTTTCCAGCCATCCACATTTCTGTTTTTCATTGCCTTTCCGAAATCATTCCTCGTGAATACCAGTATGGGACCTTCCAAAAGTCATCACCAAATTTCTTCCCGTTCCTTTGTTTGCGCATTAAAAAACTATCTGATTCTAATGACATCGAAGCAATAAAAACGAAGTTCCTTTTTTTTTATCTTTAAATCAGTTATTTTGAAACTATCCTCAACCCCATTTTACCTCCACACATGCAGTACAACCAAAATCCATATCGTCAAATATGTATTTCATATACTCTCTTCTTCGACTTCTTCTACATGTATTATTCCCTTCAACTATATTGCAATCTATGAAATTAACCAATATCGTACATCCTATAGAAACTCTCTCTTCTCACGCAGTTACTTCGCGAAAACATTTATTCAATACTTAATGGGTCCATTTAGATATTCTGAAGCACTATTTCAAAAGATTCGATTTGTTTTGTTTCTTGTTTCCCACGAGGTAAGTAGCTCCGACATTATATGAAACGCGGTGTGTGTGTGTGTGTGTGTGTGTGTGTGTGTGTGTGTTTGTGTTTGTGTTTGTGTGTGTGTGTGTGTTTGTGTGTTTGTGTGTGTGTGTGTGTGTGTGTGTGTGTGTGTGTGTGTGTGTGTGTGTGTGTGTGTGTGATAACGATCTGGCCTCACATTTGGTAGGACGCGGGTCCAAAACTCATTCCGGTGTTACCGATTCCAGTTTTGCATGTTTTCCCCAAATTACTCCAGGTGAATGCCACGAAATTTCCTTCAAAAAGGCCATGGCCAAATTTCTTCCTGTTCCTTGCCCTCAGTCTCTTGCCGCCTCTAATAGTCTCGACGTCGACATGTCATAAAGCCATAAGAAATTCTACACTACGGTACGCCTTCTCCTTCGTTCAACAAAGACCTAATCCCCAGATTAACTCCCCTGATCCTTGGATTAGAGGTGGCATCACATAGTCTCAAGCGGGTGGAATATTATACTGCCTATGATACTACATCAAAGGCTTCTGGTGTTAAATCTCTGTTTCGACCTAGACGATTATAGCAGGAGATGTTATTAACAATGAAGGCAAACGAACAGTGATAGGTAAACCCTGGAAGACGTAAAAGTAAACTGACTGAAAATACGCCCTCTCTAATCGCAAAATCTTAAAACTGGAAAACCGCTTAGTGCAATATTATACTTGCATTGGAGTTATGTAATATTAATAAACTTTAATAAACAAATATATTTTGCTGTTTGATGTACTGATAGTTGTGAATCACCAGTTCTGATAGATTACAGCTCATGGAAATTGAGACCGATAAGTTTGTTTCCCTGTACCAGTTGATATCATAAAAAATGTTTTCAAAAAAATTTCAGAAGTTTGTAACAAAACATCAAAGAGCCGTAACTGCTTTTATTTCTTTCCAGATGCTTGAATCACTAATATCTGACAGTACTAAAATTTGTAATGCCGCAAATTTAGTGCCTTTCGGAAGAGTAAAGGCCACAATAGCGCCACACATTAACAATTCATATTCGGAGGCTCGTAGGGCAATTGTTAAACAACCTGTGTAACATTTAGCAGGACGCAGGTTCATCGCACTGTTAAATAGACTGTTTTTCAACGTTTTCCGTAAATCACTCCTGGTGGATGCTGGTTCCGTTGCTTCATAAAACAAACACCAATTTAATTCTTGTTTCTTGCCCACCAGGCTTCTCTCGGTTTCAATGGCCTTGAGTTAGAGTAAAAATAGAAACATTTACCATACTAGAAAGTAAGGAGAAATTATGAGAGTCAAATTTCTTCATATTAGATGCCGTGAAGAGGTAATACCACCCATAAAAGAACCTATGCTGGTGACACAGATTAGGTTTCTTTTGGAGACCATTACTGGCGAGACTTGGTGCAAAGAACGGAAAATAATTCGCCTAGAATTATTTCGAAGAAACAATGGGAATCCGAAATGTGGTAGCCCGACGGGGTTTGAACCAGCGTCTCAGGTCAGAGCATCACCTCTCATCCATCAGGTTCGGTCACATCGGGTTTGGAAAGCCCTTTACCTAAATATCATTCTGCCTGCTGGTTACAATGTAACACTCAGGCCTCGCATTCGGGATGATGTGGGTTCGAATCCCCGTCCGGCCATTTAGATTTGAGTTTTCCATAGTTTTCCCAAAACACTGTAGGTGAATGCCGGAATTGTTCCTTGCACCCCAGTCCTCTCCCGCCAAAGTGTAAAGCAATAAATTTAAAAAAATCTGCAGTAACCCTCACACCAAAAATAACAGTTGCGTTAAATGTTGCACTAATTATGTATCGCTTTGTGTGTGCCATGCAGTAATATTGTTTATCTTTAACACCTGACATGACACCACTGCAATTTTTCCAGGAAATTGTGTGGCAGGTTGGAAACGTTCGACACAGCAAGTGATATTATTGCCTAATAGCATGCACACACTCGGTACGCCGCGTGTGTGCTAGCTGACCGCCGCCGCCGCGCCGCACCAGCCGTCTGCGGTGTCAATTTGCGGGTGTTTGGGTCGGCCAGCTCGCGAGTTCGGAGCCGTTTCGGAGTACGACCACCGATCGGCGGTCGGCGGCACCGCCACATTACGAGTGCGACGCCCAAAATCCTACGGGATACAGCGGGGCGGCGTCCCCGATTTATCGCCCGATTTAAAATTTGTTGTCGGGCTCGTTATGGGGAGCGCTGCGAGCGACCGGTTGTCCGGATAAGCGCTACGAGTTACTGCCGCGGCGCCATTACAACGCTCGCCGGGTGTTACCTATGCGGGCTACGCGTTGGTGACAGGGAGGTTAGAAAGCAAGAGCGGCTCAAAGAAACTTCGCTGGTTTCACATCGCACGGCTTCCATTCACTGCGCTTTACATCTTAAAGATTAATTTTTATCTGTGCTAATTTGCATATACAGACTCGTTAAGAAAATTTAACTAACAGTTTTTTTTTGTTTATGGCTTTACGACTCGTCGACGTCAAGTTCATTAGAGGCGGGAAAGGATAGGGGGCACGGAACGGGAAGGAGTGCGACCATGACCTTTTTTTGAAGTAAGTATCCCGGTATTGCCTGGAGTGATTTGGGGAAACCATGGAAAACCCAAACCTGGTTGCCCAGGCGGGGATTCGACACCACGTCCTCCTGAAGGTGAGGCTACAGCGTTAACCATTCACTCATCACGCTCGGTAAATTACAGTATTCTTAGTTTCCATGTTCCTTGGGTTGTTATTCTCCTAACACAACAAACGGTGTTCCGTTAGTTTTGCTTAGCAGATGGTGTTAAACACAACTAAGTGTAGTTTCGCCCAAGGACGAGGTCGAAGAAGTGTAATCGAAACGTTGGCAGTTAATACCAGCACCAACTCGGTAAGGGAGTGTCCATACACTACGTGGCACGGTCTAAGGGGGGGGGGGGTTGGAAAGCTACGCTGGGCTACGTGGGGGGAGGGTAGTTCCGAGCCAAGCCACGTAGCTTTCCGTTCATATTATTTGTTACAGTTAAAATGTGATACAGAATACACATCAGCAAGTAAATATTTATTTCCACCATTTAAGTATCTCCGTATGTAATTTACGATAGTCTGACAACAGAAATCAGCACAAAATGTCTTCTGGAATCAATAAGAGAAAAAGGCTATGTGCTACGTGAAGGGGAGTGGGAAGGGTTAGAGACAAAAGCCACGTCGGGCTACGTGGGAGGTAGGGGGGGGGGAGGTTCAAGGAGACCAAATTAGAGCTACGTGGTTTATGGACACTCCCTAATATGGAATCTATTTATTGCGAATGCGGAAGCCTTCGATAGCAGTATCCAAAGAAACCAGTGAAATAACTGCATAACTTGTTTCACGTCCCAGCCGATAAAGAAGACGCTAGCTCGCAGGCCTTATGGTACTAGTGAATTTCAGAGAAATGATGTTGAAAGATTTCTGCAGATAATGATAAGACATTTATGGGGAATAATAAAAAGTTTCTCGGTAATAATGATCGGTATTATAGTGCCAAAATTACAGTTGATCAAATAGGGTGTAGCGTGGAAGCAATAGTTATATATAATAAGGATTGCCGGCTCAAGTCCAGTGGTGGCATGGGGGGTTTATTGAACTGAAAAATTCTTTCCTTGTTGTACTTGGAATCATTCAAAAAAATTACACAGAATAGTCCTAAATTTAACTCTTGCTACAGTGAAAACACTAACGGTTTGGTAAATGCTCACGTAAATAGAACGCCTGTTGAAACACTGCTTGTAAACAATAAAAAAATATCATCAACGTCTACGTTTACAACTGTTTCCGTTTTATATACGAGGGATACTTCACAAACAATGCACAATATTATTCATTCAATAGTACTTCCCGTTTACGATAATAGGTAATAGTTCTGTTTAGCTTAAATATTACACTTGTTCCTAAGCGACCAGTTTCCAACGTCTTAAATGATATGGTATGTTAGTGAGGTCGTCAGATTTGTTCAGCTATCTGATGAGCCGGGTAACCGCTGCAGAAACCTATTTTAGATGGAATACCTCCGTCATAAGGACGAGCGAAGTTCGGTGAATAGTGTATGAACTGTACTGTAGGTAACTCTTCCTATTCTTACTGATGGAACAAATCAGTCATTAGAATTGGAAATTGCCGTTAAAAGTACGGCATACACATTATACTGAAATTCCTAAAAGTGACGATGTGAAAAAATTTCACATTTCACTGTTGACTGATGTTATTGGTCTTCCTGGCTTGGATAATTTCTTTTGCTTTCACGTCCTTTACGAAAATAATAAGATCAACGAAAAACTGAACTGCGATCTGTCGCCCCTTACAAAAACTTCACACGAAGCTTTCTGTCGGAATTTCTCTACCTAGAGTTTTATTTTTTATGTAATACCTTTGATGTTTAACAGTCGCTGTACTTCAAACAGCTACTGCATCGTTGCAGTATTGCCAACTTGTGCATTGTGATGACACCGTCATTGGTGAATCAATACAGATATCTGTGAGGTTAAACCACGGAGTGATTACTAATGTTTTGGACCGTATATGGTTTTAGATAAAGTCTCATTGTTTCGAAGATATTTGCATAGTTTTGAATTTATGTTTAAGATATTTCCATGCGATTTTAGCGATATCTTAATCGAGATTTACAGGAAATTAATCAAAATAATGAAATTATAAAAATTTGAGCAAAACCAGTTAAATTGAAATTTCTAAATTTTTTAAATATAACTCGATATGTTATACATATGATCAACTACTGCCAATTTCACTTTTCAACACTTACTGCATACCCACTGCGAACAAGATTTGTATTTAATCTGGTACTTTGGTAACCAAGCTGGAGATTAGTTATCATGTCCTTTCAACTCTCCTAACCTACTAGTTAAATATTGAATAGTAAACATTTTTTTAACCATTGGGTATCGAATCATTGAAATCGGTGATAGATGACGGACACAATAATCGTGCGCCAACAGACTAAATCGAAGATGTGAGAAAACAAAGACAAAACAGAGAATTTAAACAATCGACAACCATTTGTTTGGTAAAGACCAGATTACACTTCCGATCACAGTAACGATTTGAATATAGTTTTGCATACGAAATAGACGTCCTATTCGTCCTCCAGTCAGACTCTACATTGGCGATAACGCCAGACCGATCGTGGTGGGTGAGCGGTAATGCTCCGGCCTCACATTCCGGAGGACGCGGGTTCGAATCACCGTCCAGCCATCCAGATTTGGGTTTTCCATGGTTTCCGCAAATCAATACAGGCGAATGCAGGGATGGTTCCTTAAAAGGCCACGTCCGATTTCGATCTTGCAGTCCTTTCCAGCATCTGATGACCATGACGTCGACGAGGCGTAAAGCCATAATCAAAAATAAATGTAAAGCCACTAAGCTTTCAAAATTGTTGCCGTTTCAGGCTTTATGACGCAAGAGACATACTGGTCGTCAGTGTACCACTCTCCATTCTTTGTTGGTTTCTGGTCAAACGACCATTTCACCAACCCTTATTATACATTTGGTCTTGTACATTGATTTTCCATACAATGGTTCTATTAGATAGTATGTTTACCTTACTTTACATGAATTACCAATTTACAATATTGTCGCCTTTGTCTTGCTTCACAAACTTTGTTTCACCAGTAGTTTTCTTCGTTGAGATTTGATCTTCGTGTGTTTGTGTGTCTCTAGTAGAGAGGTGCTTCTTGTATATTTCTTGTTTCTTCTCCCTTTTGTCTTCTCCGGCAGTTGATTTTGTTTTCCGTGAGCCTGTGGTTTGTCCATGCGCTCTGTTGGGTCGTGTTGACTATATCGTAATTTGTGTGTCTTGTAAGAATCTTGCCAGTGTCTGGTATTTCTTAATTTGGTTTCTAGAAAGCAGGCATTGAAGATTGTTTTTGAAGACAAGATCCCCTAGCTGAGCGCGTAGACGAATACAATTAAACAAAAGTAAATTAAGGTCGCATATAGTGATGCTACGCTTGTGACTGCCTGAGAAAAACAGTACACCACCGTAGGAGAGGTCCATACGTTAGATCTGCCGCATAGTAGTTTCCAAGTCGTGCAGTGGTGAGAGGAAGTCAGGGGTACCAAATTAGGCACGCACAAGGCCGCGGGGCCGGCGTCTGCTTGCCGTGCAGCATATGCTAACCGAGTTGGCTGCTTGTCGCGGCGCCTGCCAAGTAGGTTAACCCGCACCACACCAACCCTGATTAACGCTTGCGGGCTGGATGAGCCAAAACAACAGTGGCGCCTGCAACGGCCGCGGCGGCAAGCAGGGTCGCATCAGTGACAGTTTGTCCTCACACTCTAGGAGACTGGAGCGTGTGCAGGGTCAGGGGTGAGGCGGCGTCTTTAAATTGAAATATTCTGTTCGCGCGATTACTCCAACCGGCACACTCCAACTGGCACACGTACCAGTGTACCTTCTCCCTGCGAACAGGACGAATTGTTACCCCATAATCAAGCGTGTAAAACCCACATGCATTTTTGTATATTATCATCTTCGTACAGTGCCAACTATTTCTGTGTCAAGTGGTCAAACTGCGAAGCAGAAATTGGTATCCCATAACAAATGAACATCTCTATTATGTAATATAATTTCAAGGATAGTTTAATTATTAATCTCTATTATGTATCAGTTAATTATATTACTTAGCGGAAGTATGCTGATCAACTTATTTATACATACCCTATTTAAGATAATCTATATTACAAGTGAACACAAGTGTTACCAGAAACTTGCGTGATAATATTACAATATTCCGTTTCACTGAACTGTTTTAATAAGCATTTAAACAGCACAAAATTTATGTTTCTATAAGCTAAATGTAAACTTGTCAGACAAAGTCATTTTTAAAAACTATAAAAGTTATTAGTAACTTAACAATTTAGTCAAAAAAGTCTCTACTTATTTCCTTACCTCTGCAGATACATAAAATAACATACATGCTAAATAGGGATCAAAGGTGAACGAAAGCTTACTGACGGTATGCTTAAATTTTGTTTTTCTCGTCAACTATGTCACTTTCTTGCACTTAGTCCATGTATGATGTGGTATACCACTTACTCACCAAAATGATGTTTCAAGAGATATTGGAAAATAGTCGGCAATGCGTATATTCGAATCCGCACCTATCTAGCAAAAAATGACAAATTGGACAGTCATAGTGCCAAACAACTTGTACTCAAGTCGAACTACTGGTTTATCCGTTTGTAACATATCTCTGTGATGTAACATTCACTGGTGAATAGTGTGATGATGTTGGAAAATCAAAATGTGTTTTGCAGTCTTAAAGAAGTTTGTAAATTCTACAACCATAACTTCTCGTGCAACTGTGGAAGAACTATTATGGAAAGAGGGTAGTACCATGATCTCATAAAGATAGCTACCTTAACTGTCGATACGTGCTTTCAATCAATACACCTGTGTAAACTCAAGGGAATATTTGTCGTCGTACGAAAAATAAAGATGATCTAAATTTCACTGCAGGTCGTTCCTCTGATGGAGATTCTTTTTTAACAGAACCAATCCTTCGTCTCAGGATTTGAACTGAACAGCAATAATAGTAGAAGTGGGTTTTCTTGTTGTTAATACGGTTAACATAGAGACAAACCTGGGAATTGTTATCCGTCCTGATCGTGGTCAATTTTATGGGCATATAACTGTTTAAATGTCGATTGCAAAAAATCTAGCATATATTTTTTTATAGTCTTCTCGGGTGATTATCCGAGTGAGAGGATGTTTTAAAATGATAGACTATATTAATTCTCATCACCGAAAGAAACGTTCATCTTATATATATATATATATATACATATATATTGTGATTATAATATTCGTTTTGAGTGAACCGCCAAATCGGTTTCGACAGATTTCTGGCACTTCCATTTTCAGTTAACAACTGCTTTTTTTCCTTTTAAATGTTGCCCTGATCTTTGTTACAGATACGTTCAACACCAACATAATTGAAATTTTTATAAAACACAGTTCCACAATGGAAAAAACTGGGAAACCCCCTCAAAACAGATGGCGCAGTCAAGGCGTTATCCTCGGAATTGCGTATTTGCAAAGTAAACATGAAGTTACAAAACAATATATACTGTAGGCATAACGTGGTACCTTAGAAACAAGCGAATTTCCCATCCCCACAACCAACCATATCTCCCTTTCTGTCTCTCTCTCTCTCTGACACACACACACACATGTGCGCGTGAGAGAGAGACAAAGACAGCTATTCTAAACTTCCTCTATCAAAATAAAATATATTAATTGCACATTTCTATCACTCATAGAGACAATGATCCCATATTCGAAAATTTCGCAGACATCGAAATAACTGTTTACAATAGGTCTGTCTCCAATTAACTCATTTTCTGGTAATGTATGAATAACTCTTCCGACCCAAACTCGGATGTCTGTGACTATCTTACAACAGATCCAAATTATATTTCGGACACACATCGGATAGATAAATGATCTGTTAGTTGTTTCGGTCGACGAACTGGATAACATTCTTACTGAGTTGTTGATATTAACTGTCAAGGCTTTCTTCATAGTTTCAGAGAAAACTTTTTTTAGTTTATATTAATTATTTGCTAGCACATTTTGAAGGTAAATCAAGTAACGGAAATTTTTCGTATATAATAATTCAAAATACATCGCAACAGGTTTGATACTTGTGACCGTGTTAAATTGCTGGGTCCATATATTTGAATGGGCACGCGTATTTGTACGTCGCGTCGTCTACCATGGACATGAATATTTGACAGATGCGTAACCCAAGCGATATTCCAAAATCTGCTACGGTCACAGGAAATGGGGTGGCAAATTTCATGCTCGTGCAGAATACATGGTTCCCAATTTTTGAGCAGAACTGTCACAGTTCTGTGTATCGTACGGTGTCAACTAGCCACCAAAGATGTGTTGGGGAGTAAAATGCCGAGATGAGGCAGCTCACACGTTCTGAAATAACTTTAAACTTTTATTTACTTTGTAACATACGCCTTAGAATCCTCAAAACGGCCCAGTTTTATAATGTTATGGTAATCGGAGACTCCTAGAGCAGCTAAACAGCCATTATTATTTTAATGTGTTATTCTCGGGAAACTAACCGAGCAAACCTGAAGTTCATAGCTTGCCAAAGTTTACACCTTTTGGCCTGGTCAGTACTTCACCTGAAGAGGCCAACGGAGAGTTTGATCATTGAAATATTATGCGAAAATATCATATTAATATCCAAAACCACGAATGCGCTTTTAATTTACTGAAAATCTTTGTACTTTATCAATTCATGTAGTTTTCTTGCTCCCATTACAAACAGCTTTTTGATGAATAAAAAGGATTGTTACATTAAACAAGATTTTTTTCGTGATTTCCAATTTCTGATAATATTTTACTAACCCTTCTTTACCCACTATTATATCGCATTAATAAAAACTTGAAATATTTACTTTTTCTACTAATGAGTGTAATTTTTATTTGTTTAATCACTGTCAGTAGTATTATCATTTACAAACGCTTTGCTGGCGCGAAAAAAAACAACAACGTATCTATGTAGTTCAATTATCACTTAAGTGAACGTGGGAAGCTAATTTCCAGTACGAATGAATCAAAAAAGATAATACTTCTCAGAAGTATAATTAAGCTTAACATCAATTTGCTTGCATCATTTCATCACTCAGAGTTCTTCGACGAAATATTAAAAGAAAAACAAGATTAAAATGATTACATTATTTTACATTTGGTCTACGAAAGGAGGGATCTGAGCAGGATTTATTCTGAATAGCTACACTATATTGATTTAGTTATAACCCCCCTAATAAACACAGAATACTAGAAATATCAGTACCGTTTTCCAGGAAAGCAGGACATATGAGAAGAACAGATTTTTACATTATTAAGATGTTTAAATCATACATTGGACTACTGGATGAAACTACCGATGGCTATATAAACATATTTGTATTCCTCTTAAACAGAAGGAGTACCAAAGGTAAGACACCTCAAGTATCAGAATTGTTTTATTAGTTTTGTTGCAGCCCTTCCTGAAACAATCGCCTACCGAAATTTCATCTCATTCACACTTTTGCTTGATAAGTGTCTGAAGAACGACCCATTAACTGATGAGCAATGAGCCTGATCTTCTCGAATCCTATGTATATGTATGTATTGGAACCATAAGGACTGTATGGATGCACAATACTTTGTGATAATGCAGTCATAATCGTTGCAGTCGTAAATAAAATTTTCGCCTTCAGTCTTGATTCTTAATTCTAGTGCCTGGGGGAATATTTTGTAAAATCGCGTAACGACATACATTCAAGCAACTTATTACGCAAAATAATTAAATGCTGTGTCCGATAATTGTGTAAAACATTTATTGTAGTGATACCACAAACGCACTCCTCTGGCGCTGAAAGGCAGATGGGCATGCGCTGTGACTCATGGCGGAAATTCTGTCGATATGTGGCGACTGCGTACCACACAGGAAATGAGCTTCTCGGTGACACTGTCTGCCCAGTCGCCCCGTACACACCTCACGACCTCCTCCATGATAGGTGCGCCTCCTCCATCGTCAGCAGCAGAGATATCACTACTCGCCGCCGTCCGCCAGAGAGATACCATTCACGGTAACAGCTCCTTACTCCCTCACATCTGATGGGAAGGAGGCCTCAGAGCTTCGGCGAGCCGTTCAATCTAGATCGGTAACTGGCGTGGTTCACACTTTTCCAAATAGAATTGGAGTGGAATTCGTTTGTGCCTCTCACCTCTCCGACCACCCAGTATTGTGTCACTTAAACGAATTACTGATCAGCTGAGTGGTTGTTTATCAAGCACTAAATGATTTTCATAAACCGAGGATGGTGGTGTAACAGTTAGCGTTCTGGCCTCGCATTCGGGAGGACGGCGGTTCGAATCCCCGTCCTGGCATCCAGATTTGGATTTTCCATGGTTTCCCAGATCACTCCATGCCAATACCGGGATGCTTCCTTTAAAAGGCCATGGCCGAATTCCTCCCCATTCCTTGCCCCCCATCCTTTCCCGTCTCTAAAGACCTCGCTGTTAAAGAGACGTTAAGCAGTTAAAAAGAAAAGATGATTTTCTTAATTATAAAACAACAGCTGCTGGATGTTTAAATGATACTTATGCCCTAGAAAATATTACAGTAAATAAATTTAGAGAGTATTTTCCATAACCATCCATTTTTAAAAACTGTGGGGCGGAAATCGTGATCAACTACGAAAAACAGCAACATCTGTTCACGTATTCTGGCAGTTTCCTTTGTAGTGAATCTTTTTCACTCTATGTGTGAATATGTCATACAGTACTCTCAATATAATTACTTAAGAATTAACGCCCGTGGTCTAGTCTAGTTCAGTTCATTCAATTAGGATGATGTTTAAATCATCGTATCCTTTGATAATGGCGAGCTTATTTTACTGAAATACGAGCGAAAATACTATCAGATATAATGCTTTGAAAAAGGTTAAAGATTTTTTCATTAACCTAAGTGCTCTGTGTACTAGGTCATCTTTTGCCTCAGTATTATTTGGTCATATGCAAATAACTCTTGGTAGGTAACATTTATGTCATATTTTTCTAACAGTTTTCCTTTCTATTTGCAGATGACGTCATCTATAAATTGAATAATGCGGGTGACAAACGTCACCTTTGTCTGAATGCTTGGTTGACTGTTTTAAGAATCTCAAGACTGGCGGGAGAAAGTCGATCCCCAGTTCGACTCTCCTTTTTCGCTTTTCTATTGATTCTCGAAATCATTCCAGGAGAACGCCTGGATGGTTGCTTCAAATAAAATTGTAGTTTAAAAAACTAAAAACACGCTTTCGTAATAATGTGAACTAAAAGGTTAAAAATAATCTTTAAACATAAAGGTTTTGTTTAACAGTGATAGGACGTCCCACAATTCAGGATAATATTATTTTTTTTTGAATAAGCTAAAGTATAAAGTCACTGACTACAAAATTAACTTTAATGTAAAAAAGCATGGGGTGCTATATAAGTTGTATTTTTTGTCGTTGGCTGTTTGTAAAGGTAGAGTCATTGTAAAAAGTTGTGTAGAGAGCACACCACGCTTTTTTTACATTAAAGTTAATTTTGTAATCAGTGACTTTATTCTTTAAGCTAATTCAAAAAAATTAATTTATCCTGAATTGTGGGACGTCCTATCACTGTTAAACAAAATCTTTATGTTTAAAGATTATTTTTTAACCTTTTAGTTCACATTATTACGAAAGCGTGTTTTTAGTTTTTTAAACTACAATTTTATTTTTAACTTTTTAGTTCAGATAGTTTCAAAAGTATGTTTCCTACTGTTGGCCTTTCTTCGCCAATCTTTCTTTTTCTTTGTGTTGTAGGTCCATTTTTAATTATTATTTCCACGAGTTAAATACAATTAAATGGTCAGCTCACCCAGAGGTCCTATAGCAGGGTAAATGTGGAACACTACTCTTCTATAATAGTACGAAGTAATGTTTCGAATACTCACTATTCAACATCACGTTATACGATTGCAGACAGAGAAAGCTTTCTGGATAGGAGACAGTGGAAGACGATCGTCTTCAGCAACCAAGGCTCGTAAATCACACCCGGGAAACTGGAGATGGTCCCCAGCGATGATGATGGCTATATTAGGCGTCAAAGTAACGAGAATAGCAGGATGTTACTAAGAGACTGCTGTATTGTCAACGGTTCTTAAAACGTATGCAAGTTTTTTCTGTTTTTACTGTCAAAGTAATGAGAATATCAAGATATAGCTTTGAAATTACTGCATTGTAATCAGTTATCAATACATGAGCAAAATTTCAAACAATTCGGACATCTGGAATTGGGTTAAAATTAAATTGCAAAATTTCACGACATTTAACCATTTTTCAGCTGTTACTGTCAAAGTAATGAGAATAACAGGATATAGCTATGAATTTATTGTATTGTCACCGGTTCTTAATATGTGTGCCAAATTTCAAACTGCTCGGACATCTGGAAGTGGGTCAAAATGGAGTTGTAAAATTCCGTTACATTCATAGATACTCATACATACATACATACAAGTCAAGCTAATATAAAGCGTGTAAAAATGACATGGACGCATTCCTTTCCGATCCTTGCCATAGTCCTTTCGCGTCTCTAATGACCTCGACAAGGTGTAAAGAAATAAAAAAATAGGTTCCTTCAAAAGGTCATGTCCGAATCCCTATGCGCTTCTCCTCTTCAAATACCCCGGCTCTAATTACCTCGATGTCGACAAGCAGTAAAGCCTTAAGAATGAAATATCTTGAAAAATCTAGAAGTAAATGTCCTCCTGCTATTTCGAGTATTCGGAATTCAGATCACTGTAGACTAAATAAAATCTACACAGCGGTTCTACAAACAGAAAGTTGAAATCACAAATTGCTTGGTTATAGAAGATTAACATTATTTCAGACTGGAAGTTTTGCATCTACCTCCACATACCAATATAAAGTTTAGAACCCAATAAAAACACTGTTTTCGTCTCCCGATAAATTAAATCAACTCCATATCACAGTCTTTGATGCGTACTTGGCTACATTTCCAATGCCATTAAAATTATTTTAACGGCCGCTGAAGCTTTCATAGATTTTTACGACTGCTTTCGTATCTGCTCAATACAATCACATATGATATGTAGCATGCATGCTAACAGCCACTTTGATTTTATCGCCACATCATAAAACGGCGAACCGCAACATCAAGATGAATCCAAAACTGAAGTTATGAAATTCGTTCTACTCCTCGACTGTGTTCCATACTGTTTTTACCTCTGGCGTGATCTCAAGCACCAAATAATTTAATCAGAGTATTGTAGTTATGCTACATAAAAGACTATTTTACCGAGGAAATGAGAATGTGGAAATAATTGCAACGCGCGTTGTTCATTCGGGTCTCGTTTCTGTTGCTTTAGGTCTCTGGAACAACATGGGAGTGTGTGTAGCTTCTTCATTTGGAGGAATAATTAGACAGAGGGGACGACCCTCTCGTGTTATTCTGCTGCTTCGTTTATCAAGTAAACAAAGGCTTTTGATGTTGTAATACGAATTATGGGAGTCTGTGGAGAGTAGACGCTTCACTGTTGTTTGCATTAACATTCATTTCATACTCCAGAGGCAACTATGACCTGATTTCCGGCTAAGTGTAGAAACTTTTATTAGAGACAAAAAAGCAGAGGCATTTAATTTAGCTAGTTAATAATAAAAACAAAGGCTTGAACTTGGTCCTACTTTAGTATACTAGAGTAGAAATATTTACGGTTGGATCACAACCGCAAATTGGATGTAAATTTTATTATTGAAACAAATATAAGAGGGTAAAAAATTTTTTTACAGGTTTTAAAATTGATTTTCGAGTTAGCGGAACATCCCCAAATCACTACAGGCTTCCTTTGAAAGGCCATGGCCGAATTCCTTCTCGTTCCTGGTCCCAAATCCAATCCCGCCTCTAATGACCTCAACGTCGACGAGGCCTAAAGCCATAAGTAAAAAAAAGCGAAACCAATATACATCAGGTATTAATTACATTTTCTAAGTACATACTTCAAGTATTACCGTAAAGCTAAAATTCTGTATTCAGTTTTAATCACTCTCAATTATTAAAATCGTTTCCGGTTTATTCAATATAATAGGCGCTACCATGTTAGAACACTGTGTATTTATTTATTCCACTATGTTATGTTTCAATTGACACTTTAAGTCCCATTGATTTCATCAGAGGTGGGAAAGGACTGAAAGAAAGTATCGGGAAGGAATTCGAACATAGCATTTTGATGCAGTCATCTCGGTATTTGCCCGGAGTATTTGCGGGAAACCATTGTAAGCGGAAATCTGGAGGGCCAAACTGGTATTTGAACCAGTTTCCTACCGAATTAATTACAAAAGGTAGACATTTGTTACTCACGAAGTTGATAATTATTATTTCCATGAGAATGAAAGTATTTGATTTTAGAAAATTTTAAATAAATTAATTCGTTGTTGAGATAGATAGTATATTTGTATTATAAAAACACATTCACAATTTTTTATGTCACACTGCGAAGTTTTGAAGGAAATTCCCTAACAATACATCTGTATTCGCTTTGCGCCATCTGTAAAAGTAAAAATATGCTCTAGGCTGAACAAATACGTGCCTACAGACGAATTCGCTTCTCTTTAGCGATATAACTTCCGCAAAATTAAATATTACCGCAAAAGACAAGCGGGATACTTTATCTGCAGTTCTTGTTGATTTTATTCGCCTGAACAGCAGTAAAAGTTTCAGTTTGCTTTGGTCTCCAACATTAACCTGTACCGTATTTCACAAAGGAAAATCCCTTGCTACCAGAATCAGCCAACGTTTTTCTGGGTGCCCAGAAGCATGGCCGTCGGTATAAAGGTTGTTTAGACTAGAGAACAATCCTTACGGGAAACAACAAAAACGGTTGTTTAGCTGCTCTAGGAGTCTCCGATTACCATAACATTATAAAACTGGGTTGTTTTATAAGCATGGAACGGGAAGGAATTCGACCATAACCTTTTAAGGGAAGCATCCAGGCATTCGCGAGGAGTGATTTGGGGAAACCATGGAAAACCCAAATTTGGATGCCCGGACTGGGATTCAAACACGCATCCTCCCGAATGCGAGGCCAGAGTCTTACCGCTCATTCACCATCATCCTTTTAGAACAAGGAACAAAAATGTCCTTATTAACTTCTCTTTTATCCAAATAGAACAGCGTTTAATGCTGTAAATAGTGTACTAAATGACTGCTTGTAAGCAAGTTGTAACTTTACGGTCGTGTATTTAGGGCTTTATTTGAGATTTTTGGGCCATTTTGGGCCCTTTTAGAGTATATAGCAACTACTGTAGAAGCGCGAGGGGAAAAAGTTGCACTATCGGTAACTTATTACTGATGACAGGCGCTGTATCGTCATATGGATATATTATAAGTAGGGGCGAGCTAGGAGAAGCGGGACAGACCATCGCCGAACGAGTGTGGGAGCGTATGTTTCTGCCCACAGGAAGAGAAAAGTTGTGCAAGAAATCTTTCAAATGAAGTGAAACATTATTAGTTTTTTGTGATTTGGTAATTGAAATCTGATCAACGTTTATGGGGAATAAGTTATTTGGCAAAGTGTTAATTAAGAGTCGTAAGTCCTTGAGAAGGTTTCTAAAGGGCTCAGAATAATAGTCTGCAGACCCATGGATTAAATTCAGTGTTTTGGTTTGAAAGGTCGGCGACTGTTTAAAGTGTTCTGAAGGGCCATACAAACTGCCGAACTAGAGAAGGTTCACCCAAACGATTGTAATATTTAAATTTGTGTATGTTTCACGATCAGAAAAATAGATTGCAAGGTGAAGTTTTGTGTCAGTTGAGTTGATATGTAAAGTTGCGCAATAGGCTGACATAGTGTCAAGGATATGTGTAGGTGAACGGGATTGAAGCTAGAAATAAATTTGATAGCAACAATGAATTGAAAAAGCTTCGGTAATTTACAGTTAACAATTTTCCGGACCTTACTGTTGTTTCAAAGGTTTTTTTTTTTTTCAGCGGGAATCTTTTGATAATTATTTTTACATTTACATATCGGTGTGTGGCTTGATTGAAGGAAAGGATAATTTAAAATAAAGTATTAATCTATTATAAACTATCTTTTTTTGTCTATAGTTAGGGAAACCTTTACTATTGCTGGAATGATGATCAGAATTACAGGAGGCTGAAGTTTAGGTAACATCGCCACCACCGATAAGATTAGCTGCTCTCTCGAAAGCGTCTTGCAGATTTGGAAGAGTGGACTGTTGCAGTCCTTGTAATAGTAATTAATCTTACAACGTGTTTTGTGTTAATAGGTGCTTATTACAAACACTTCTTATGAAAAAGAAAATTTTCAAAGTGATGAGTGTTCTGAAAAGACGAAAGCTATCAACAATTGTTTGTTGTGTTAATCTGTGAGTTATTTGGTGAAACGGTGATCGGAAAATCAAACCTCAATTTCCGTGGATAGTCGCAAGTTACTGGTAACATCATGAGACGATGAAAGAGTGCAGAAACACCCGTACTTGTCATCCATCGATAGGAGCAACGTAACACTACGAACAAGTCAGTTGGTATGAAATCGATGGATTTACTGTCTGGAATTACATTCGAGAACTTTTGATGGACTGATAATGGCAGCCAACCGTGATGGAAGGATTATACCTACTATGACGACGATCTTCGGCGCGAGTCCTCAATCGACAGACAGTCCATTGCGGTCGCGGGCCATACGTCAGCTGTGAGGTTCATCGCATCGATTACGCTCGACTGGCCCGTCGAACGTTAACGCGACACGCCGACATGACGAGCCGCGCTGTTCATTACGGGGGCGTAGCTCAGTGTAAACCGATACAGCGCTCTCACGTGGCGGCCGCCGCCATAAGTCACTCACCGCGAGTGATCAACCTGATCGGCCAGCGAACGCGCAAGTGTGCATGTACTTGCAGCGGCTCGGTTAAGCATACAGCTTGTCACAAAGGATGGTCCTGTGTATTCAACAGTACGCAACGTCCATGAAACCAGGAATCAACAAACATACTTCTTCACACTTGGACCACTGGCATTATCATTGTCTCTTTTAGGGACATGGGGTCCATTTTATCAATGCATAAAAATTAGTTTTCAACCAACCCATAGGGCAAGAACTCGCGGAGACACATAGGGAAATAGGTGCTCAGACGATTGCTTAGAAATTCAGCGTGATTTGGATGCTATTTTCGATTGGTGCCGTAAATGGCAGCTTACACTTAATTGCAAAAA
This sequence comes from Vandiemenella viatica, assembly GCA_031002005.1. Taxonomy (NCBI): domain Eukaryota; kingdom Metazoa; phylum Arthropoda; class Insecta; order Orthoptera; family Morabidae; genus Vandiemenella; species Vandiemenella viatica. The sequence continues at coordinate 71,596,887 of JARYHS010009186.1, read as the reverse complement.
GTGCAAGGTAATGCGGATAAGTAACAAGAACAATCAGTTTGTTCACGAGTACAAAATAAACAATTCACCTGATGACACGGTTGATTCCGTGAAGTATCTGGGGGTGATAGTACAAAGCAACATGAAATGGGACATGCACATAACTTCCGTCGCAGGAAGGCAAATTCTAAATTACGATTCATAGGTCGTATTTTGAGGAATTATAATGCTCAAACAAAGGAGATAGCGTATAAAACACTAGTGCGTCCGCATATGGATTACTGTTGTGGGGTTTGGGATCCGTATCCCAAGGTTCTGATTGACTCAGTTGAGAGGCTGCAGAGGAGAGCTGCTAGATTCGTGACTTGTTGCTACAGCCCTTATGAAAGCATCACAGAATTGATACATAGATTGGACTGGGATAGTTTGGAAGACAGACGAAGTAGCTTGCGTTCGAATTTATTGGAGAATATGCGAAAAAATTTAAATATCGATTGCAATGAAATACTTCTTCCGCCAACCTATTTAGGTCGCAATGACCGGAGGGATAAGATTAGAGAAATAAGATGCCGTACTGATACTTATATGTATTCCTTCTTTCCTCGCACTATTCGGGATTGGAATGGGTGGTGTAGCGGACCGTTTTGATAATTACAGTATATTTTGGGAGATGTAAAAATATTTATAATGATAATGTATGAGCGGTGGCACTCGCAGGCAGTAGGCGCCTGGCGTGGGATGTCGCAAGACAGCTCAGCAATAAATCCAGGTCGGCGAGCAATAGTTATGGAAACTGGGCTCGTGTAGAAGCTTCGAGAAACGCTAGCTGTCAGTTGATTGCCCTTAGAACGGGGACAGAGTACGCAACTGACGAAATATAAGCGCGAGCTCACCGAGGCTCGGGGGGCAAGTCGAATCGGAGGCAAGTCGGACTACGCAGCCACTATGCTGTATTAAACATCGAGTTGGGAACGAAGGCCAGCTCTGCCCGCTAGTCAGCTGATCTGCCGTAACCAATGTAAGTCCATCAGTCTTTTATGTTACTAAGTGCTTGGAGTCCTGCTCGTGGCCAATGGACGAATGTAACAGCCCGCCATGAAAGAATAAAACTATGTACACACTTAGTGTCTTTCATTAGTGCAAGTCAGAGATATCCAGGTTCAGGTACATAGCCTAAGTAAGATAGCCAAAGCCGAGACGGGAGTACCAAGGACGGGAGCAGCAGCAGACACGCCCCAAGTAAGTAAAACTGGCTAACGCTCACAGTGACCACATACAACTTATCCATCCCGACGATTAAGCTTTGTGACCGACATAACAGAAGTAAAAGAGTCTATTATAATTGGTGTCAGAAAAAATTGGAGCCAGGAAGATATGAAAACGGGTAGAAAGACACCGCAACTGGGTGTCAGAAAAATTTAGAGCCAGGAAAGGAAGAAGCCGGAAACTTAAAACTGCTTGGTGGCGAAGGTAATTTCTTTGGCTACAGAAGATCACTGAAATTGTATACAGTAAACTATGAAGACAAGAACTTAATTTTTATTGGGCATTTAAAATGATGGCATTGGTTAAAGAAAGTAAAACGGCTGTGCTAGCGGGTCGGGTGAAGAAGGAGGTTGGCGCAAATACGTTACGCAGTAGTCAGCTGTTCCAGAAAATGGGAGCGGTGACGCAGCTGAGGAGCGGAGCCTTGCTGACGCGAGACGACGGGAGGGTCACCGGCCAGCAGTTCGAGCGCGGCGCGGCGGACCTGTGGCGGCGGTCGACGACGAGTGATAGCAGCTTTGGACGACGGTGGTGATAGATTCGGTGAGTGGAAGCTAACCCAGTATGTCTCAGAATAGAACGGACAGGAAGCTGTGTAAAATTTATACCAGAAATTTGCAGTTAGTTAGTACGCTTTTGTCCCGTGGCATCACTTTTTCGGGAAATCATGGAGAAAACATTTGGGATTTTCGTGATCGATTAACGTTTTAGCATGTTTTCAGATATTAAATTAAGAATCCTTGAATGTCGGCTATTTGGATTGTCGTGTACATCTGCTAAAATAGTATAAAATGGGGTTGAAATGTAATATGAAATTCTATGTTATGTTAAAAGATGTTTAGCATGCGACTAGTGTTGCACAAAAACTTGAATCTTATTGCCTGTGAATAACCTTCAATTAAATTTATTAACTGACGAATAGAAGTATACAATGTGTAAAATCTCAGTTGCTTACGTTGGCAACCCTGACAAGCGCACTGTAAAGTTGAAACGGGAAATAGATGCGCACTTTTTAAATTCGAAAGGGAAATGGAATGGCTTAATGGGAATTGTATTATAAGTGATGTAGAATAAGAGAGAAATTTAAGTGCTGCTAAGAATCAAAATTCGCTTACTAGATAAAATCGGATGTGAGAAACAGTATTTAAAATAAAAATTAAATTAAATATTTCATTCAAAATTCTGTATTGATGTGTAGTAATGGTATTTTTGTGGTAAATAATGTAAGAGATGTCTACCAGTCCCTCGGGTGCAATAAAAAGACGCGCGGAGTAATTTAATTGTTTCACGGACTCTCTATGAAAGTTTAAGCAAACTTGTGCATAGTTGTGGTTTAAGATTTGTGGTAGGACTAAAATTTGAGATTTTATACAGTAATGTAATGATTGCAATTAAATGTAAAAGAAACTTGAAATAGTAATGTGTGTGAAATTCATTGTAGTGGCATAATATCCTATGTAAAGCATTGTGGCGTAATATTGTATAAACGTGGCAGAGTTTCTAAAAACGTGGCAACGATTATCGATGGGCAGACGGTAGCGTAAATTTTCGATGGATTGAGTATCCGTACTTGGAGTATTCAACGGTTGCTTAGTGCAAATCACGCGAGTGTATCCTTTGCGATCGTTTTAAGGGCCATACGAGGGTTCAGGTGATTGTTTTGGAAATGCGCGCCTAAAATAGTTACCGCAATACGGATCCAAACCGCCTAACAAATACGCCAGTATGAGGAGTCGGGAGTGTGTGTTCTGCTATACGACCCGTCCAAGGTCAAGCTCGTTCACAGAGGAATAGTGTGAAGGATGTAGGGATCGGAGTTGCGTGATTGTCTAATAGCCCTAGGAAGTTCTTAAGAAAGATAACAATAATGCAGTAATGATACGGAGACATGTTCTTCATCGTTCAGGCGATATGAGGCAGTAGTCTTCTATCGGTAGTAAAGTCGCGAATATTGAGATGTAAATGTAGCAATTGAATAAATATGGCCATAAAAGTGTTGAAGTAATACATGCATGTGGATTAAGTGATTAAATGTGTAATTGTGGAAATAATGATAATGTGATACCCGTAAGGCTCAGCAGGGAATGGGTGGTAACCCGTAAGGCTGTAGCAGGGAATGATGTGTAGATACCCGTAAGGCTGTAAGGGAATGCAGCAGGGAGTAAAAAGATTTTAAACTGATATTGGTGTAATCAGAAATATGATACCCAGGGGTGGATAGGAGCGATCAAAGTAACTCACCTTTTGGGATTATTTTTTGTGGGAATTAATGTGGTGTTAATATTGTAATGAGCACCAGGGAAGAAATAAAGTTTAGAACCAGCCACAAGAGTTATAAACAGTAAAGCCACGAGGAGTATAATGAAGCGTAAAAGTTAAGTCTAACGAATGCTAAGCCACAATAACATGGAATTAACTACTAAGTCACTAAAGGATAATATTCTAAGTCCGAGCAAGCTAAATTACTAAGAAAAAGTATAACATTTGGTACGATGAACGTAGAATTAATGTAAATGTTTTGCATCTCTGCCATACCATTTTGTTTGTCTTTCTTTCTCTGTTAAACGTAATTTCTTCTATAATTACATCCTTTTGCGTAAGTCTGCATTGTATTAAATCCTTGTTAATTGGAAAATAGATTTCTCATTGATTTCTTTGGCATGTGGAAAATTAGGCATACGATGTCATGTGAAGACGTGTTTTTCATACTTTACGCTGCAGGTACGAGAGTATTGTTGGTTAATAGGACGGTCAAAAAGAGAATACGGCTGTGCCTACGAAGCGACGGGTCCTGAGTGCAGGTTGTCTCAAGGAACGTAAAATAAACCCGGGGTAGTATTAAAGAAATAGGGCAGGTGGAGTGATAAATGATCTCTTTAAATGACATAGTAGGTCAATTTGAATTTTGGATGACCAAACCAGCATTCTAGGTCTCTGTTACTTGTTCACAATCCTAAACACATGTTTATTTCTAGAAAATTATCCTCGAGTTAATTCACTCAGTATGGTTCTAATGTCAGTGTATCACTATTTGGGTAGTAGTTGGTAACTCATTCACGTATGATGATAGTAAATTATAGGATAATCTGTAATTAATCCTTTAAGTATGAAATATGGATAAGGATCTTTAAAAGGAGAATCGATAAAACAGTTCAAATGGGAGTTCCTTAACAAAAGCAAATAAGATAACGCTTTTAATCTCGCGTGAAGGGCAAATCCAATTACAATGTAATCACATGTTATTAGAGGGAAACAAGCAAGTGAGTAAAAGGGAAACACGTAATACCACCAAAAGAAAGTGGGAAAGGGACACATCACTGCAACAGAATCATTCAGATAACTTTGGGAAATAAGCTGGAAATAATGATTGTTTTAACCCTGCAAAGGTGCTGCCAAGGAGGAAGTGGAATAGTAATTGCAAAGTAAGAATTTTAATGTCAATAAGTAAAGCAATTTAAAGTTAGACCAGAATTGTGAATTAAAATTTTAATGAAACCTTGTAAACTGGGTTGGTTTCAACTCAACGAATTTGTGTTTAATCTTAATCAAGAGGAAAAATTGTGTGTGAACCTAAGTGAAAAGTTAAAACTGTGTCAAGTTCTTTGTATGCAATAACAAGTAGTGTGTTGATTATTGTCCGACACAGCTGTTGTGTGATGTAAACACCAGTGTGCAGAATTTTGCTGTGGTTTCAAATCCCGCAGGGCTGGGCTACGCAGCGGGTAGCCGACCGCAAGGCGTGACGTGTGTCGACGCAGCAAGCAGCGGGTGCTGATCGGACTCGCGGAGCGGTAACCAGCTCAGCAGTGTCCTCTTTAAGTATTGGAACATTGTTTACAGACCCTTTTTAGAATTAAGACTGTGGTGAAAAATATTTTAGGTAGTAAGAACTTTATCTCTTAGTTGAATTAGTAATATCGTGTAGTAACAGTCAGTGTGTAATCTTTAGTAGTTAATTTCTCCAAGGGTGTTATTAGAAAAATGATGTTGCGTTTTAAGGGTTTAATAGTAGTACTAATTCTTTCACTGGGCAGGGTCCCAATACAATGTTATCAAGTCACACCCCTTAAGAGTGGTATAATGTTTGTCAAGCAAGATAATGTTATTCATTCGCCATTAGTTTGGTCCATTGTGGCTCAGATAAATTTCAGAGAATTATGGGAGCACAGTCGGCAGCTAGATACTGTATTTAATCTATTGGATGCATCTTTTAAAAACCTCACCTCCTTTGACGATGATATAACTCATGAATTGGTAGGGAGTTTAAGAACACTATATGCAGCCCTAGACGATGAGTATCGTAATTTAGTTGATCTTTTGCCAAGAGGAGGGAAAAGGACAAAACGTGCGTTAATATCGGTAGGCGGTTCCCTTCTCAAGAAATTATTCGGGACTCTTACGGAAAAGGATTATAAGAAACTAAATTCCCGATTGGCAAATTTGGAACAAATCACGGACAATATGGAAAGTAACGCCTCAAAACAAATTATGCTGACTAAGAACATTCAAAATGCCGTAACGAATAATACAGCCGCGATAACAACACTAGCGAACACTTTCATGTCAAAAGTATCCCAGTTACAAATTACCCTAACTCAAAATTTAGAGGAATTAGAAAGATTTTTTGTTCAACAATTATACAGCAACCAACTGTTACAGCAACTGGTAGTAACTATCACTAATACATCGCATGGAGTTAACTAAGTTAAGAATCGCTTTGAAACAAGCCACAGATGGGGAACTTAGCGATGTACTAATCAATCCGAAAACCTTCATACAATATTTGCAAACTATTCAAAGACATCTAGAAGCACAATGCTATATGATTTTCCCTTGCACCCTGGACAATGTATATCATTACTATCAATTAGCGTCCGTAAATGTAGCATTGATGGGTGACAATCTACACATGGTCGTTGACATACCGGTGGGTACTACTGACTCAGTTTTAACCAGGTACTCTGTGCACACATTTCCAATTTTTTGGGAGCAAACGGGTTATTATGTACAATGGAAGACACATGAGATACTGTTGTTAACCCAATCTCAGAACGCTTATGCGCTCCTAAACAAACATGACTTGGAAGGATGTAGAAACTCTGGCATAACAGTCTGTCCAGCACTCACGTTGCACAGTAGGAGTGTAGGTACTTGTGAAACCTCTATGTTCTTTTCAAACAATTTTTCAAGCTTGTGCCAACGTGACATCCTAATGCTGGATCGGCCTTACCTAAGCCTTGTAAATCAAAATTGGATCTTTTCTATGCCCAAACCTTACGAACTTATTGTCACTTGTTGGAATGAAGATGTCAATCAAACCGTTAATCGAGTGAAACTCATGAATTCAGGAATCATTCAGCAGTCATCTCACTGTCAATTTGTAGGAGAAAATTTCTTCATACCTGTGTTGCATAAAACTCTCATTCATGTCAATCTGTCATATCCAGAATACGTGTTACCTACTTTCAGTAAAGAAACATACCCTAGTCCGGAATTAGTGGAATTAAATCAAACAAATCCCGCAATCTTGAGCACAGAATTATCAAAACATTTGCAACAACCAAGGGATTCAATTAAATATAATCAATCAATAGCAGCCATAGAAACTCAAGTTTAATTACAATCAAGGCACAAAACCATGGTAACCACTGTGATTTTAACAACTATTGTATCATTATCTATTGTAATAATTTGGATACTGTTAATTTACAAATGGGATAGTATAAAAATTAACAAGATTTGATATTGAGAGACCCATACCAACCGCAGAATAAATTGTAATGACGTTAACATCTTCTGGCAAGAATAGTGCTAAGGACACTGAAAACTGCACAACTAAATCGGAACTGTAATTTTGTCATTGATGTTCTATTGTTTTTGTCAAATGATTATTTTTTCTCTTTTATTGCCTTGTCTTTTATACTTATGATTCTTAACGAGAATTGATTTTGTTGTTATACAGGATTGGACGCCACACCATAAAGCATTTGCGATTATAAAAGAATGTTGCTATAACTTTGTAAGCCCGAAGCAAGAATCCAAGCACGAATCATGTACAGTACTAGGACTAGTTAGTGAGTAACCTCAACAATGGAGGAGAGTAGTAAGCTTTGGGGACAAAGCTGGTCTTCGATTAAGGAGGGAGAGATTGTAGCGGACCGTTTTGATAATTACAGTATATTTTGGGAGATGTAAAAATATTTATAATGATAATGTATGAGCGGTGGCACTCGCAGGCAGTAGGCGCCTGGCGTGGGATGTCGCAAGACAGCTCAGCAATAAATCCAGGTCGGCGAGCAATATTTATGGAAACTGGGCTCGTGTAGAAGCTTCGAGAAACGCTAGCTGTCAGTTGATTGCCCTTAGAACGGGGACAGAGTACGCAACTGACGAAATATAAGCGCGAGCTCACCGAGGCTCGGGCAAGTCGAATCGGAGGCAAGTCGGACTACGCAGCCACTATGCTGTATTAAACATCGAGTTGGGAACGAAGGCCAGCTCTGCCCGCTAGTCAGCTGATCTGCCGTAACCAATGTAAGTCCATCAGTCTTTTATGTTACTAAGTGCTTGGAGTCCTGCTCGTGGCCAATGGACGAATGTAACAGCCCGCCATGAAAGAATAAAACTATGTACACACTTAGTGTCTTTCATTAGTGCAAGTCAGAGATATCCAGGTTCAGGTACATAGCCTAAGTAAGATAGCCAAAGCCGAGACGGGAGTACCAAGGACGGGAGCAGCAGCAGACACGCCCCAAGTAAGTAAAACTGGCTAACGCTCACAGTGACCACATACAACTTATCCATCCCGACGATTAAGCTTTGTGACCGACATAACAGAATAAAAAAGAGTCTATTATAGTGGGTTTAGGATTGGTGCATAGCACCCTCTGCCACCCACAATGTTTGTGATTTGCAGAGTATGAACGTAGATGTAGGCATGTTGGGAAAGCGAATCATATGCTCCAATTTCTACGTCGTAATTTAAAGGTGTACACCAGAATTTAAGTCGGTTGCATACAAAACTCTGATGAGTCCTCACTCAGAATATTGTTGTTCTTGTAAAAGGGTTTAACAGAGTCATTTGAGAAGATCCAAAGAAGAGCCGCCAGATTCGTGACAAGTGTTTAGCTAGAGGAAAAGCGTTAGTCAGATGTTGAAGGAGTCAGTTTAGGAGGAACACCGAAGGTGTTATTCTCGGCGTATACTAATTGAAAAATTCACGACTGACCTGTTTCAGGATAACAGGAAACACATATTTCGACCAGTAACATTCATATCTAGCAATGACCGAGAAAATAAGAGAAATCATTTTTTCCACGAGCGATTAGTGAAGGTAATAGAAAGGATTTATAGAGTGAGAAAACATAGAATCCGATAGGAGTCGGTCTGGGTAAACCACTCCGGCCATCCTGATCTGGGTGTTCCATGGTTTTTCCAGACCACTTCAGGCGAATATCGGGATAGTTCGTAAAAATATTCCATGGGCGCCTCCTTGGTTGTAACATCTGTGAACGCATTACGTAGTTAAACTGGATTTTTACGTGTGAAAGGTGGCAATGGAATATAAAGTATATTATCAACACATTGTAACTACATGAAGAAATGACTTCTACAATTGTCGAGAGAAGATGGATCTCATGTAGATCTCCCACTATCCTGATCTTGGTTTTTGGTGATTTTCCTGTATCTTTGCGTAGGTCAGTCGGTGATACTTGTGATTATTATAACACAGACAATGCTAATAATAATGTTTTGATCTCTGTGTATGAAATTTAAAAAAATTGTTGTTGGTGGTGTTGTTTTAGGGCGCGTCAAGAGAGATCTCATTAGAGCCCTGACTAAAGATCAGACCAACAGGTGGTTTAAAAATTACTTCATTATTGTCTGCATGGCCGACTGTAAAGCAAAATAAAATAAATTACTAAAATTATGGATACAAAGGACCACTGGAAACAAAAACTTTACAACGAGTGGTTGGTTGTAAAAGGACCAAGAAAGTTTAAAGAAAATTAAAACTTAACATTTTACGAGCTGTGCAATGGCCAACCAAATAAGCATTATCAAAATAAGTATTAAAGGTCGTGTCTTTCAAGATTAAAAGTTTAATGATAAGATAACATAATACCCGCGGAACAAATCATATATACAATATCTAGAATTGAAACAACTGCGAGAAATACGGGAAACAAAATCCACATTCCTGTTACTTTTTTTCCCCTGTCATCAGTCCTCCGACTGGTTTGATGCAATCCTCCATGCTTTCCTCCTGCTAACCTCTTCATCTTGACATACGCCTTACAACCCACGTACTCAATTATTTGCTTCATATATTCTAATCTCTGTCTTCCTATACAGTTCTTACCTTCGACTGTTCCCTCCACTAACAAATTAACCAATCCAGCACGTCTCAAAATATGACCTACCAGAGTGTCTCTTCTTTCTGTAAGCTTCTTCCAAAAACTTCTTACCTCACCCATCATTTCCAAAACTCTTTCATTTCGTACTTTGTCTGACCACTTAATTTTCAGCATTCTTCTGAAGCTCCAATTTCAAATGCTTCAATTTTCTTTCTTTCTCTTATTCCTAAAGTCCATGCTTCACTACCATAAAGTGCTGTGCTCCATACATAGAGTTTTAAAAAGTTCTTTCAAAGTCCTAGTTCATTATTTGAAACTAAAAGATTTCCCTTCTTCATGAAGGCTCTTTTTGCTAGTAACACTATAAAAAATAAGACACTGAATAACAATGTACAGAACCCATCCATCTTTAAGCCGATATATCTAAAATTTTAGGAAAATGACCCGCCAATACACAAAATTCTAATGCATTTCCCACGTTGTTGGTCCCATTATTTAAAGTAAAGGACAGATCGATGGCTAGGCCAACCGTCTGATCTTCAATCTAAAAACAGTACACAATCAATTACAATGTGGTGCAACGACAAAGATACAAGCATCACATTCCGGTGGATCCTGCCGGCGGAAAAGTATGCTGCATGCTACGTATCAAAGGAAAGTGACCTACTCGAAGGCAGTAAGAAGAACATCATCGCTTCGAGCCAACTGGAAGGACCTTCTCCACGCCTGAACGGTCTGTTTGACCAGCCACTTTCTCTGCCATACTTCAAAGACAATTCTTTTCGCCACCAAGACAAGGTATGATGTTTGGACGGCCTCAATGTCGATTCTGATCTTCTCACAGACCAACTTGGAAGCTTCATCCGCTGCCTCGTTCCCCCTGAACCCCACATCGCCCGGATTTAAAAATTTCCTTAACTTAGCTGCACCAAAATCTAACATACACATTTAATGGATCTACTTGCGAGAGACACCACCAGTTGCGCAAATCTGTACTGGACAGCAACTGATTAGAACGGATTAAGCTACTTAGCAGTCTCGATCTTCCACCATTTTTATCATAGTTGGTCATGAAGTTACACCACTATTCCAATATACTGCATAGTTGCCATGATCCGTTAGGACCATTTGAGCAAGTAATACGGGTTTGTTTCGAATAATATCTGATTCAGTCGCAAGGTATGAATCTATTTTCACATGTACCGAAGGCCCACGTTTCATATTAACTGAGTTCAACTTTGCAGCAACCTACACAGAAGTTAAAAAGTGGTACCAAGGATTAAATGAAAAGTGTTTTTTTCTGGCCGCCCGAATAATGATCGCCTGCACAGGTGTTTACGAGAAGACGATTTTTGGAGATGGTTTCCAATAACATCTTGCTCATTGGACCTGTCAGGATGTCCAGATTTTCAAATTATTTCCGAAAGCAGTTTACGTGAACGTCACGGGTGATTCGTTCAAAAAGTATTGATGATATTTTCTTTCTTTAAATTCACGGTTGAAAATTACTCTTTACCGCTTTTCTGCCTTCCACGTAGTGACTAGAAAAATACTTGATGAACTACTTTTCACTGTGGTTTACTCAACTGTTTCAGTTTCCGTCTTGAAAAATGTAATGAATGAAGTGATTGAATAATGTAATGATTACTTGATTCATTAAATTTTTCAAATCAAAGACAGCGTAAGAAGATGTAAACTGATAATATACCCACAATAAAGCATATTCCTATTCACATATAAACACTATAGCAATAAATATTAAATTACTTCATTATAAGTAAGCTCTGAGTTCATAGATGTTACACAGTCAGTTCCACTTTTGCATATAAATTTTATCTGTGATTTTTTGTATGAAATCTCGCATATGAGGAAAAAAACACTCTTTCATAAGTTTCATAACTATCTATCTAAGCAGAACGTAATCTACATACTTCAAGGTGCTTCGTAATAATTTACTATAGTCTCATACTAGTCAGTTTGCATGGGATTAGTTGTATGTAACCAGAACCAATCTTTTGGGAAACGCAGGTACGACTTTCTCATCATGTCACAGGAGACTTCCTTATAAAAAAAAATACATATTAATCCCTGGCTCTAATGACGCCGAGACCGTTGAGGTCTAAGGCCAAAAGCCAACCACGCAACCTCTAATTCAAAAGTCAACTTACGAAAGGCAAACATGCTCGTAACGTGGGTTGGCTACCCTAGGTAGGAATAAGTCAAGCGCTGCAGAAACGTACTATCCACTTCTACTTTGCGGATCCAACGCGAATTTAATGAATAAATAAATTAGAGTGAAGCTGTGGCCAAAGTAAAGCGGAAAAAAAACTAGGGTGCGGTGGTGCGAGAGAAGGGAGGGGCAGTTAAAAGCTATCCCGCCGGTTGCCCGGCTGCGAATCTGTTTTTAAACTGGCTCGTCGCTGCGGAAGAGTTTAATTCGAGTTTGGGATTCATTACCGCAAGATAGGGCGCCCGCTGCCCGCACAAAGGAGGAGCAAGGGCCCGCCGGGGAAGTAAGATGTTACCGGACATGTTGCGCGCCTCGACCAAACCGACTCGTTGCTTTTATCTCCGCTCGTCTCCTCGTTTAATTAGCTCTGCGCAATCCTATCTCCGTGTTTTGACAAAGCGACCTGCATGCGAGTCGCCGTGCTGTGTTTCCAATGCAGTGTGGTATATGCAGTTAGCTGAATAGACGTCTGAACCGAAGAATAAAGAAAAACGAGCAAAAAAACAAGAGAGCAAAATGACATAAACAGAGTTCTTTATTTGCGTCTATGGTGACCATTGTACTGCACAATTGCAAGGGGGTCTGTGCTCGCAAATTATCCCATTGGGATTTTAGTCTGACTGAATTAAGAGAAATAAGTTATCTGTAATATCTAGCGCTGTACCTCACTTCAGACTGCAGTACCTCTCATCCATTTTCAGCAGCCGTATTTCAGTTGATAACTGGTGACTGGCAGTTATACAGATTTAAAATATCGTGGATTATAGGATTATTTTATATTTTATTTATTTTTGTAACTGCTTTACGTCTCTTTTTAACATCGAGGTCTTTAGAGACGGGAAAGGATGGGGGGCAAGGATGGGGGCAAGGAATGGGAAGGAATTCGGCCATGGCCTTTTGAAGGAAGCATCCATGCATTTGCCTGGAGTGATTTGGGGAAACCATGGAAAACCCAAATCTGGATGCCCGGACGGGAATTCGAACCGCCGTCCTCCCGAATGCGAGGCGAGAACGTTATAGGATTAATAACTAAGTTAGAACCTGCATTCATGATCCGTTCAAAGATATCAAGTGGGTATTGAGGCTTGATATCGAGATACAACGGAAAAATTACCATCTACATTACTATTTTCCACCACACTATTCGCAAAGTGATTCAGTTGTTATATTAATATAAGCTAATCCGAATACAATATCATTCTGCTAATAAAGAAAATGTCCCAGCATTCGAATTTAAAACACATAATGTCAAATTAGAATCCAAGCGGTACCCCTGACTGCAGCAACTTCGATGGTACCATTCGAAACAACAAAAATTGTGTTACACTAAAATCCCCTTTAATCTAAAATACGTATAGAACTGATGAAGTAAGAAAATTCAGAATATTGAGCACCCGGCGAATTAATTATTTCTGTTTATTGCGGACTTACAGATTTAAGCTCATTTTGTAAAGAAGATTAGATGCTTAATGAAAACGTATAAAAAGCGTATCATTCTACCAGAAAACTTGAGGAGGCTGAAGAGGGTCATGGGAGTGTACAAGGCGTATATTGGTTATAAGGCATGAAAAGTTATTGGTGTAAGAATTAGAAGTTATGCATGGAAGGGAAAAAGTGACCATGACCACAAGCCGGCAAAAGGGTGTATAAATATTCTCTTTTTTTAGGTAAGGGTGTCAGGGATTGGGATAAGTTACCAAGAGAAGTTATGAATAATTTATCAAAAACGTTGAAAGAATTAAAGTTAAAATTTGTAGAGGGAAAATGTAGGTGGGTGCAGGAAAGGGGGAAGATGGGTGTGTAGGGAAATTGCCACAGGAGCTTGCGATCCACTGCAATTTTATCTAAATATTAAACATTCCGATAGAACAATAGTTAAGGAGCACGTCTAAAAACTCAAGTTTCCCGGCAAATACAAGCCAAGCCAGGAATTTTTACGGCCACTTAAGCTGACTTTTACCTTTTGGGAAGCTTTACTTTGATCCTATGAAGTATGCTTGTGTCCTCTGTAGTTTGGATTTCACGTTAGAGAGTGGGTCCAGTAACGATAGAGGCGCTGAAACTTGAAACTCTAGCACCAGGTCGTAAGACTACACGAATTTATTTAAGCTTACGAAGAGAACAAACTATATACAGAAGCTACCAGTTCTTCATTGATCGCGTCTAAAACAGTTGCACAGTTTCATCCAGGAAATTATCATAATGCAGGTGGTCAGTATCGTGGAGGACTGGTTAACGAGGCACTGAAAATACTGCTAAAGTTAGGTATCCGTTTAAAGGTTGGTTTATTCTTCCTTTTTTCTGTGACCTTGCGCCTCGTCGAGTCGAGGCCACTAGTGGTGGGAAAGCTCTGGACACAAGGAGCGGAAAGGAATCAGGCCATGGACTTTTGAAAGAGCCATCCTGGCATTGGGAAACTACGGGGAAGCAAAATCAATAAATTATTTAGGTTAATATGGGATCTTCGGTTTTCATTTTTCATCAAAATAAACTGTTTGCCAGGGAAAGTTAATGATAAGATTAGAGCAAGAAGAAAAAGTGTATGTGCATGTAGCTAAATAGTCCTTCCACCTCTTCCCTTCAAGCGATTGAAATGGGCAGTGCCTACACTAGATGTGGCAAAAACAACCTTAAGCTTAACACTTCTTACTACTTGTAACGCAGACCTTACTCTCACAGAGCCGATGTTTCTAATTTTCATCTTTAAAACTGTTGCAAACACTTGATTGAATTCAGCCAATACAAAAGTCAGTGGAAAACTCTTCGTTTTATTAAAAAACTTATTTCAGTCATTTTAAATTTTAAATTATCTGGCACCAAATAGCGGAAAGATAATAAATTTTAATTGAATTCCATGAAGGAAGTGTTTTCAGTACCTTTAAATCCAAGACTGCAGTATATCTTCTGCTTGGACAGGATAGAATTATTATTAGAAAAATTATCTGTTTTATATCCCAGCGGAATTAAATTGTTAATTAAAGTTAAGGAGTTTTATCGGCCTAGAGGGATCAGTGTAACAGCTGTCAAAACCAACTGCGGCCGAGTTTTAACTAAGAAAAGTTCTTTTTTACTTTCCACCCTTCAACCGGATGATGTGAAAGTAATTCGAACTGTATCTTTCTTTTTTGTTGATTGATGGCTCTGCTGATTCGAAATCAGATTTGATTAACAGTAAGAATAATAGTCACTAAAGATTCTTTATGATGTGATTCTTAATTGCAGCAGGAGTTTTACAGAACTGAAGTCAAGTTCTTCAGATTGAAGGTTTTAACGGGGCAGCCCAGTGAGTCTGGTACAATAGAAACAGACTCAAATCGTATCAATGGCACGCCGGTCACCGAGATTACGGATTATGTGATATTGCAATGATTCATATGAATGATGAAATAGCAGGTCATTTTTACTCAGAATTACACACTGTACAAAAAGATTAAAACAAAAACTTTGTTTTAGAATTAATACAATTCTTATATGATTTACTAATGGCGTAATCATATTTCACAACATTATCCGGAATTTCAAGCGTATTAAAAGTTTTATATAGTTCTTCCAGAGCCAATTGTGTAAAGAACTATGAAGCATTTTAATTGCTTTGTTAAAAGCCAATGAATCTTCTGAAGCTGATGTGTGTATGTGTAATTAATTGTAAGTTTATGTATGCTGTAGCTATTTCCCCCCCCCCTCCCCCCCAAAATTATCACAATAATTACGTTCATAACGACCAGTCAGTTTTAACTTTCTCATAAAAGGTGGCAGTTGAGAACATTCTACATGATAAAGTATTACTTTCTCCACCTTCATTTTAAATTCTTCAAATTGTACAGTTTCGTTTTAAATATTTTCTTTGATACGTTTACAGGAACACGAAATACCAAAGCAATATTTTGCATTAACATATTTTTAATGCTTATGTATTGCGGAGCAAAGTTTATAACATTCCGGTGAACACTATATATAATACTGTGCTCGAGTTCAGCTAATTTTAAGTCATCCTGACAATGGTAACTCGATTAACGACATCATCTCTCACGAATTTCTATATTAACCATGTTAGAGTAATCTTGTTTCACTTGATAAGATTACTAAGTATGCAGGTTAACTAGTAGTCATACTTTACAAATATGTAATGAGTTTATTTGATAAATACCATTAATTCACTTCAACCGGATTTTTATTAATGAGTAGTAATCACAAGCCATATCAAACATAAATTTTTGCCAAGCTATATTTTCAGTGCCTCCAGCCTAGTTTCATTTGATTATTTGTCTCATTTAAGGATCAAAACCTTTGATCCAAACCCATTCTTTGACGCCTGTATCATGAGTGAAGAATGTTTATAAAATCCGGGAGTAATGTACGATTCATAGATACTAATAATAGCGGTAAAAGTGATGTATACCAAAAGATTTTAGTCGCTTATGAGAGGTACGAGTATTTCAAAGAATAATTAAGAGCTCTGATTTGTGTCATCATATTAAGGATCGTCCTTAGTCTATCCTAGACAATATGTTGCTTTAGTTAGCAAAAAACAGAATGCGTTAAACGATTGTATCAACACAAATGGTAGAAGAGGATATTATAATTAGATGCTTTAAAACCAGAAATCAGAACAATCAGCAGTTAATTGCATATATTTGTGTTCAGTTAACTAATTCGCACTCTCATTAAGTTAAATTGGAGACAAATACATAAAATACGAACAAAATTATTATTTGAAATTACAAAAATTGCGCCAGTAAACTGCAACTTTAAATACATCAATCGACAATAAAATTTACTTGTTTCTGGAAATATAGAAAATTTTATGAAAACAAATTAATCCTCTTCATTGTTAACCATAGTTTCTACTTGGAAATCATATTCCCTTGTTTCAAGCACAAGTTGATATAAAGTTCTGGGCACATTTTCTATATATCTGATTGTTTATTAAAACAAAAGACCTGTCAATCAGTAAGCGGCCTGAGATTGAATCAGAAGTGCCAAGCGTTAACAAGGTCGACAATCTAGATTACAACTAAATTTTATACCATCAGATTTGCTGTAATACTATGTTAAAAAGTATCATTTGGATAAAGATAAAAGTCAACCGAAAGTAGTGCAATGTATTCCGAGGGGCCACAAAATGGGAGCCACATCTGCAAATACCTGTGGAAATACTCGTCTTATAATTTGTTGCTACACTGTGAATTACAGGAAATTCAATGCACTCTCATACTTTTACTACCGGAGTAAGATGAATTTTATTCGTAAGAAACGGTCTTACAGCTTTATACGTCGTCACACAGTGGCGGCAGGTACGAAAGGTGGGAGGGAGGGTGTTGTGTTGTGCGGGACAGCCGCCTGGTCTGCGCCTGACGTCTCGATAAGCGTCAGGAAATGCTGCTGCCACCTATCTGAAAGAGGCTTCTCTCTCCGACGAAATTCCACGGCAGAAATATAAAAAAAAAACATTCATGTTGCCATCATATACTGCAATCCACGTCCCGTCCTAAACATGAATTTACACTTACAGTTAGGCTGATTCAATTGGGAAAACAAAAGGAACAGGAAAATAAACAGATCAGGAATACGTACTACGCAGAGTTATTCAGTTACATCATAATGATCGTCATATACGTAGTGCGAGATTACGTAAATATCACCCAATAATCTTCTAATGTAGTCCTCAACAGGTTTTTTTTTTTTAATATAAATAATTAAATGGAGTGCCCAACACCATGAATAAGATGAGAACCGTAAAAAAAGTAAAACCAAAATAATTTTCGAATTACCCATTGAGTTATTAATAATGTTTTACAAATTCGTTATATCTGAAAACACATTTAAAAACACAAAATATTAATTTTATGAAAACTTTATCTTTAAGAAAATAAATATGAAAATCTAAAAATTGGGTGACTACTATACCAATCCTTGGCCGCGCAAGATTGTAAAATCATCCATCACTATCAGCATTAAACTACAACTTCCGATTACGATGCTTCAATTCTTAATCATGACCTATGAATCAATGAATTTCTGTCAAATCTCATTTCAACTGATCACTTCTGATTTACAGAAAGAGCTAGAACGAAACATATAAGTAATACATATGATAAAGTAAATATACCGTGTGTTTCTAAATGAATATCGGGGTCTTAACGCTTTGTAGTATTGATTATATAAAAGGTTAAACAATAATTAATATATGAAATGAAAGAGCAACTCAAATAGTTCTGTTTGTTGGTACCTGTGCGCATGTGCAAGCAATGTTTCCTCTATCATCCGTTAGAAAGCGCTCGTAGCAGAACTGGCGACTAGTGAACAGAAAGCTTTTTGTGTTCTGCAGTTTGCAAAGACCGAATCTGTAGTTACTGTGCAACGTGGGTTCCGGATTAAGTTCAGATGTGGTCCCTCAAGTGGTAATAACATCCGTAGATGGTATCATCAGTTTGAAAACACCGGCTGCCTTTCCAAAGGAAAGAGTACGGGACGACCAAGGGTCAATGAAGAGTGTATTGAGCGAGTGAGAGAGTCTTTCACGCATAGCCCGAAGAAATCAGTTCGGAAGGCTAGTCGTGAATTAGTCATTCCGGTAACGACTGTTTGGAAACTTTAACGGAAACGCTTACAACTACGTGCTTATCGTTTGCAGTTGTTACAGGCTCTAAAGTCTACAGACCATAGTTTACGTGCCAACTTTGCACATGAAATGTTTTGCACGACCATGAAGATTTTCTGGATCACTTTGTTTTCAGTGATGAAGTGACATTTCACCTCAGTGGACATGTGAACACTCATAATGTGCGCATCTGGGGCTCAGAAAATCCTCAGGAGATGGTACAATTGCAACGAGATTCCCCTAAACTGAATGTTTTTTGTGCCATATCTCGGCGGAAAGTTTATGGGTCTTTTTTCTTTGGAGAAACAACTGTAAATGGTGGTTCCTAGCTTGATGCTTTACAACTTCGGCTATTTTCGCAATTGGCAGTAGGCGAACCAAATAACTTTATTTGGCAGCAAGATGGTGCACCACCTCACTGGCATAATGACGTACGCGATTGGTTGAACGTCTCTTTACCCGATCGCTGGATTGGCCGCAAAGGACCCAAAGACAGAGCTTGTTTCGCATGGCCTCCACGCTCTCCCGATCTGACACCATGTGATTTCTACCTGTGGGGGTTCATAAAGGATCGTGTGTATGTGCCTCCACTATCAGACGACGTACCCGTCCTAAAAAACAGGATTGAGGCAGCTGTTGCAACAATTATACCACAATCACTAATCAACATTTGGGAAGAAATGGGCTATCGACTTGATGTGTGCCGTGTGACGAGAGGTGCTCACATGGAACACTAGTAAGCTTGAAGGTATTACTGTTTGAGTTGCTCATTCATTTCATGTATTAATTATAATGTTTTATGTAATAAACACTACAATGCGTTAAAACCTCTAATTCATTTAGAAACACCCACAGAAAATGTATCAATGAAATTTAAATTGTATCTCATGACTGCATCTCTAGTTATAAGTTTAAAAGTAACTGCCACAGACAGACTTTATGCTGCATACAGCAAAAGGTATTTGGTTTACGGGACACTGGAAGGCTGAACGTGAAATGTTTCTTCCGATTACAAAAATTTATACACAATTCTGTAGTGAAAGCAGTAACAAACAAAAAATATATATATTGACTAGTTCCCTCACCCAAGTTTTTTTTCTCGTGTTGTTTCATTCAGACATGTAGCTTAGTATAAGATAAGTTAGTGATAACGTGGCACCATGTATCTCAAATAAGAGAAACGTCACGGCGTGCTTTCAGATAAATACAATGTAAGAGTATTTACGTTTTTAAGACTTGGAAGTTGTTATAGACATCTACTGACAGGAATTCAAGCAGACAGCTATAAAACAATTGGAAAAATGTTCATTCTCAAGCAACTACCAACGTGAATTATTTCAAGCATACAGCTAGTGAAATAAAAGGTTTCAGATATTTTCATCACAACTTGTGGTGAAAGAATCTTGGAAATCTTAAGTCTTACAGCAGGTAACAAGACAAAAATTGAAACCGATGTGACTACTCAAGTTAGCTCATTATTCACACTTTCGCTCCTTGCACTATAATCTGGTATTTTATAATGATAACATGAAGATAATTTGTACAATACTCTATGACGTTTAAGCAAATTAATGAGACTTACTCCTTAAAAAATATTGAAAACGAAAACAATAATTGTGATTAACGTGGAACTTTGAACAGAAAGCCAAATAATTATTAAATTTATCAAAGTTTATATTTCATTATTCTCTCGAATAGCTTACAAAAAGCTTGTGTTTCTTTTTCTTACTTTTTATTTCTTTCTTTCCAGTATAAAAAAAAAGTTTTAAGTGTATGAAAAAGAAGTGTGAGTTAGCAAATTGGAAAGTCAATGTTAAATAATCTAAATGTGATGTATGCCCGACAAATCTAAATGAACTGCGGATTGTTATCAGCTGACTGACAGCCGAAGAGACGCCGAGACGCTGATCTGGGAGAGAACCGGCAATCAGATCCCGGCCCGGGACTAGAGGAGGAGTCAAATGATCACCGAGCAGAGCGCATTTACTATTATCATACACGGAACCTCTGATTGATGATAACCTTGTATACTGATTAAATAATAAATTTAAAAAAATCATAACTGAGACACTTCAGCTCTTAATGAAGCCTACCTATATCCTGAAAGCAGACAAACTTCTAACCTACATATGCAATTGTCATCGACCTTCTATCAGAGCACATAGTACTAAAAACTATCTCCTCGATTTAGCTGTTCATCTCCAGTAGTCTCTGAGATACATTAATTAAACTTTCAGTGTCTTCGTTTCTGTAATCTGCTCTACCCTATCATAATCACAACATTTAATAAAATAAATCCATTTATAAATCTATTAATGAATTTCCAATCTGCATTATTAATCACAAAAGCGTTGATTAATTTTACAATAAAAGTAATGATATCATTATTTGAAAGCACAAGAACTATCTAAGGAAAAGCATGGATTCCATACTGTTTACTAAATTTTGAACTGCTAATCTGCTTGTAAATTATAAAGTAATATTAATCGATCTATATGTAATATTTATTAGGTTTGCTACTTAGGCAAGAACGTAAAAGTCAGTAAAATTTCTTGACAAAGCTGTATGACTTGTTTGTATAAGAAAATTAGGTTGGACAGCCTGACGGTTTATGTGACCCTGACTGCAGCGCTCTAAAGGACCAACGAAACTGGTCGTCCGTGAGTAATGCTCTCCGCCAGAGCGATAACTCTATCGACATTGATCACAGATTCATTATCCTCGGCCAACGAGAAGAGATTCAGCAGTTTTTACATTTAACGATTCAACGATCACGTTACCTGTTACCATTTACAACGACAGAATATGGCGCTGATTGTGCACTCCGATACGTGGTATGTAAATGATGCCAGAACTGGGCTCTCTTCTCCATAATATTATATCTACATTCATAGAGGCTACTACACGAAAATGACGGAAAAGTTTTACTAGCAAAAATCATATTATCGACATCAATTCGGTAGTAAAAAGCCTCATACCCCTATAAAATCTTCGTTTTAACGGCAGATGGGCAAACTTAATAATCTATTATATGCAGAATTTTTTACGTATACGACAGTATCGTATCACTCACAATGGCCTCTACACTAAATCAATACTGTAACCAATTTGTTTCCTTCATATTTTGGGCTTGAATATAAGGCGCAAAAGTGCAAACGAATGATTTCGGAATGTGATTCTAAAGGAAACCCGAACGTTGTTTGTTTCTTAAGGTTTATGTGCGGGAAATACTCGGCAGCAGTGCTCAATATAAGCGTGAATAGTATTTTAAGAAATACAATATTCCTAGCAACTAATTTTTTTTTAACTCGATCTTACAAACTTATATGATTTAAGATAAATTAGGCACACATGATATTTCTCTGCATAGTATGATCCAACCATGAAAATTTTCTGTTTTTACGGACGAAAGAATATTGTAAAAAAATACGAAAGTTATATATAAATACCTTCTTTGTTATTACGATCTGCAGATACAATGATTTGGAATAAAACAACACGCTAAAGATGCAATAAAGGTTACATAGTCGAAAAGACACACAGTTGCGTCAATTCATTATCGTTGATAGTAAATTTCTTAATGGTAGTGCATAATAACAGCAGTGTAACTAGAATTTGGGCGACTATCTACATACTTTTCACTTTACATGTTCAGGTTTTGAGTCAGTTGTACAGAAAGAATAGCCTTTAAAGTAAGTCACGTATCTGAATTTATCTTCAATAGCTATTCAGTGACATTAACGTTAAATCTTTCAACATCTGATTACCAGATATTTGTATCGGCGTCATTCAAAAGAAACTTAAGAAAATCTCTATCAAATAATAATCACAAACATGAAAAAGTTATTTGTAAAATGATGTTAGCAACTAAACTGCAACTCTGTTTTCACGCCAATTTAGGTGTTTTAACTGTAAATTAACAAAAATTCTATAGTCTGTTAAAAATTCTCACATTTATTGATCGTGTTTCATGCAAACTCTAAAATAAACTTGCGAGCCAATTGTTTCTATTACTAAAGATGAAACTGATAAGCATAAAATTTATTTTCAGTCATTATCTAGTGTTAGACGCAATTATTTATTAATTTTGGAGACAGTTAACATTCGGGCCTGTATTCGTGAGGATTCAAACCTCGGTCTGGTCATCCAGATTTCGGTTTTCCATGATTCTGAGAAATCACACCAGCCGAATGCCGACATGATTCTTTCAAAGGGCCATGACCAAATTACAAACCATTCCCTGTGTCCCCCCCCCCAACCCTTCAACGGATACTAAAACAGTTTTTAATATTGAATGGTAGTTTCAAAATTAATCGCCGTTCATGTTTATGTCACTTCTTTCCTGGATAAAATGTCACAATAAAATTTATAAAATACAAGTGTTACAGGTGTACGCTACAGAGCTGGGCACTTCACTGTGATATTTAGTCTAAATCTGATCATTTCAGTTTCATTTATAGCCTTTAACTTATAGGATCTCAACATGGAGAGCGCGCTGCCCCCCCCCCCCCCCCCATCGGAGGGTGTGGATCATGCGTGAAGAAATGTAGGCCGCCCATGTGAACAATACCCTAGTTCTACACCGTCGCAAGTACTGTGTCTCCTTCACCGCCACTTACAGTTAAAAACCTTTAATCTACCATCACATATTTATTGAGTTTACTCTGAAATGTCATTGTTCGTACTGAAAAGAAAACATTTACCGTATATTGATAATAAAATTGGAGTGGGGGGGGGGGGTGAAAGTTTTCTTTTGACGGAAGGTAGGTGTAGTACTAAAAACCCCTACTTTAAATGAACAAGTAAAGAAAAAAAATACATGTTGTCTGTAGTTACACTGACCCAGGAACATTAATGGTCTGTTCAAAATCTTGTATTTAACATTTCTTTTTTTTTTTACAATACTGTTAACTAACTGTACATGAATGAAACATAGCAAATAATAACATTACAAGCTCTGACCTGAACCCGTAGGAGCAAATGTTTAGCAGTATAGTCGCTTTTATCTTCTAGGAATGAACAAACTCGTTAACACTGCCGGAGTGCGAACTTGTTACCAAGAATGCGATGAAGCCCGTTCGTTCCACTAGAGGTGCCCAACTCCTTCCATGTATTATGCAGCAGGATTACCCCGCTACATGTTACAGGCTTCCCATTAAACTCTGATTCGAATTAGAGTGAATGTAGAGTGGATTCCGACGGCAGCCACATCAACACAGTGCACGCTGAGAACATTGCAGTCAGTTTCCAACTCCCACGCGCACAGCCTACGAGCTTCTTACTCTGCGGATGTGCGCTTACTGCCCACACCAAGGAGGACACAAAATTGATAATTCTCGGCCTGGGGGATTTTTTTTTTTTTTTTTTTTACTTTACGCCTCTTTGAAGACTTAGGTCATTAGAGGTGGGATGGGACTGAGGACAAGGAACGGGAAGGAATTCGGCCATGAACTTTTTGAAGGAAGCATCTCGGCATTCGTCTGGAGTGATTTGGGGAAACCATGGAAAACCCAAATCTGGATGCACGGAAGGGATTCCTCCCGAATGCGAGGCCAGAAAGTTAACCGTTCACCCACCATGCTCAGTGTGGGAATTTCCTTACCGATCACTACAGAGCAGCCACCTACTACGATTAGAAATAAAGCATACAAATAAATGTTATTAGACAAATATAAGTAGTATTCGAGGGGCCCCCGTGTTGGGTTACAGGATGTGTCAAATATTCCGTCAGAGAAAACATGGTTTATTAATTTTTTTCATGAATTTTTGTCGTTGTGGCCGTATTACCTTCAGCTTTAGAAAGTGGTGGACTTACTCGCTCCGAACTTGTTAGAAATAATATTACCTTGCAGCACGGTTTTCTGTGAAATTATTATCGACATGTAACTAAAATACAACAATCAAGTAATCTTTCAAACACGCAATCCTTAAATACTACACAGTCAAAGCTTATAGGAAAACTGAAATGCTACAAATATGAACATCAACCACTGTAAATAACAAACAGCATCCCTAAATTATTAATATGCTCCCGACTTAGCTCTTAATATCAGCAGATATCATCAACCACACCAACAATTTTCAGATACGATGTTCGCTCTTTTCAGATATGAAAGGATTATGTAGAAACCCTAGTGTTCCAAAATGACTTATTGACTTGTGTGAAAATCAGTTTACACACATTTAACAACAATAGATTGTCAACTGTTCCCAGTTACCTTTTCAGTATAGCTTCACTTATCTCTATAATTCATTATAGGTTCCTTAATTCTTCTACAGCTTGTTGTCCATTTGTTCAGTTCTTGCGGCAGCCCATTTTTGTTGTAGGCAGATGTCATAATAACAAAAAACCATCTACTCATTCACTTAATATATACTTCTCCATTACTGACTATTATGGAGAACATTGTCCTGCTTTTGAGCAATTTTAGGTAGGCAGTTAAAAGAGTAGTGGGTCTTACACAGTCATACGCGAAGAGAGTGTCACATTACACTTGTAGGAGTGGATTCACTTGTATTTATTACTTTCTGTATGATTTTCGTTCAAAGTTTCTTGAACTAAGCTTAATGTTGTGAATCGCTTGCTTAAATTTGGATTTCGCCGAAGTTATCATAAATGATTGTTTCTTTGATTTAGAGTAATTTAATTGCAAATCAGCCATATTTGTCCAGTCTTTGTAACTGATTCACTGATTCTAATCCGCTTGTCAAACGCCCAAAACCGTAGTGGAGACGTCAGAGTTTATATGAATAGTCCTTCCTCAATACGAATAAGAGAGAAACCACTTTACTCCTTTAAGGGTTGATCATGGTGTATTCACATTTTCATCAGTCTCTACTTCTTGAAAGAACAACATTAACAGATTAATGGATTCTAAACACCATTTAAAAAAGAAATGAAACTTCAAAAAGAATCTCAGATGAGCAGAAAAACGAAAATGCTATTGAGAATATTCAGCTGTATATGAAAAGTTAATCAGCTCTTAAAGATGTAAAAGGGAAAAGATTTAAGTTAACGCCGAAAGAGCATACTGGTAGAGCGAAAGGCTTCTGTAGCTATTGAGATTCCCGGAGGTAACCTCTTCTTAAGCCTGTCGAAAAGATGAAGGAAGACGTCGGGAAAAACTGAGGCGTTACATATTACAATGTGAAGGTTCTCGTTCGCCTTTGAAGTAGCGCTGTTCTGCAGAACCAATAACAGGAGAAAGAGCGCGCCTTCTTCTTGACGCCCTAGATATAGGCATTCTTCTGTGACCACAACACCCAAAAGAGAAATCCTGAAAGAGAGAGGTCTTCCTACTCGCATCAACATTTGATCTTTCCTTTCTACATCGCACAAAACAGCACAATATACATAGTTTACACAAACACGCCAATGAAAAACATTACCAACTATCATGTTTCATTTTTTTTATTTCCTTGTCTTTTCATATACATACATGTACTATTTGTATATTTATAAACTCGAATAAAAGCTCGTAAGTTATGTTTACATGTTCAATGACGACATCTCTTTCTGTGTGTAGTTGTTTTAATTGAAGCGTAAGAATGCTGTGTTTTGTATTGTTATCTTTTAGAAGTCTTAGAAGTCCTTCCTGAATTAAACCGAGTTATATTTTTTATGTTTGTATGTTATTATTAAGATGCAGTTAACTGACAATAGACAATGGTTAATTACTTTGTAATAATAAACATCACATGCTACCAAATTTTCGTCACATCAATTAGCATCCAAACATGTTTTTGACAATAACTAGGTAACCAATCTCTCATATATAAAACTGCTGTTGAAGTGGAGTGTTCTGGCATCGTAGACTGAATAAATCAAGTACTTTACCCTAATCTAATGCCGCCCCTACGATTCATCGACGGGAAGTACTGAAGAGCGTTTAAGTAAGTTTAGTCTCAATAAATTCGTATATGTGTTCGATAATTCAACACACATAAAAAATCACCGAAACAAACAAATTCAACAACTCAGACTCTAGCAATTAACAGTCAGAAATTTTGAACCGTATTTAAGGACCAAATAAAAAGACAGTTCCAGGCTCTAAAACAACAACTCTACTTTTTCTGAACGTCTCTCAGATAACGACCATTAAGCTAAAGACTTCTAAAACTTCTAAAAGACAATACGAAACATAGCACTTTACGCTTCAATTAAACAACTACACATATAAAACGATGTTGTCATTGAACAGGTAAACATAACTTACGAGATTTTATTCGAGTTTGTCAATATACATAAATACAGATCGTACAAAACAATAATATATACATAGTTAACACAAAAACACCAACGAAAACATTACCAACTATCACGTTTCTTTTTTCATTTCCTCCTCCTTTAATATACATACACCTGTTAACAAACGTTATATCAAAACAAAGCAATAAACATATGATTTGTGGTGTAGACGTTTAAAACTCCCGTGAAGAACACCTTCCCAAAGAAACAACGCAAAATGTCAATGAAGAAAAAAAAGTCTAAAAAAGCTGAACAATTATTTGCTACATTGTTTCCGAATAGTTCGACGGATGACGGATCAAGTTATAAAACGTTATACAAAATGCTAAAAATAACATGCTTGGCGAAAGTAAAAAGAATACGATCCCACACTTTTATTCGGCAATGTCAACGTAATTATAAAATAATTACTACGATATAATGTACGCTAAAAAACGACAATTACATAAAAATTTACCCAAGCAAATTTTATGTAAATTTTCGATTGCTGGCGAGAGCTGAAAAGCATTCGAAGGTAAAAATGCGTTGGCATATTTAAAATAATAATTTATTTTTTGAACAAGAATATGCAGAAAAATGGCCGATAAAAACGACATATTACAACAAACTGATAGGTGTAACGCACCCCCCCCCCCCCCAGACGTCTTTCGTGAATTGAGAAATAATAATAATAATAATACATATCCGTAAACAGCTTGTCGGATTTTCCAACCGTCACTTTCCCTCACTTAGCTTGGACGTGTTTTAGGACATTTGCTGACAACGTGATACTAAATAAAGCCTCATTGAACAAAAATTATTAATACTATCGGTTGAAATAAAGATTAAGCTCCACTGACAATTTCCCAACAAGCCTACTTCTTTTCTTTACTTGAAACAATTCCGTTGGTAAAGGTATTTTGTTCAATACCTCTCCGCCACTCTTATCTCCGCTACGTAGTGCCTGAAATCAAGTACTAATATACGGTAGTAGTTCCATCTTCCATTGGAATTGCTACTCAGAATTTTGCTGCAATATCCGCCCAGGCTTCATCGTCAACTTACTCTTCATAATCGCCATTTCCCAATGCTTATCTTGTCCTCTACCTAAGGCAAACGTAACACCCCAGCAGTTTCTTTAAGCCTTCGTTACTGAGGGATAGATTTTGAAGTTTTTGATACTGAGGTCGTAACAGGTATATGGCCTATACATGAAGAGGAAGTAAGTATGTAAGTTTGAATAGTGCGCACTCTACACTATAATTATAGATGCGAAAGTAGCTCTGTCTCCCTGCCTGTTTGTTACGTTTTGACAACTAAACTACTAAACCGATCTTGAATTTTACTATTATTATTACAAATTTCATTCCTCCCAGGTGATGCCTGCTGGAGGGTCTCGCGGATCCTTTTCAGCCGACTAACCTAAAGGGGTGGGAAGGGGGAAGGAATTCGGCCGTGGCCTTGTAGGGAACCATCCCGGCATTCGCCTTTAGTGACTGAGGAAAACCACGGAAAACCCCAGTAAGGATGCCCGGACAGGATTTGACCCACGTCCTCCCGAATGTTACATAGAAGGGCAAATTTGCTCGCCTCCTAATTTGGTAACCGATCTTGATGAAATTTGACAAAGAAATACTATGTATCGTTAGGAAGGACTAGTGTTGCAAAAAACGTTGTTTTTTTCTGGCTTGAAAAAAAAACATGAAGAAAAAAAGATGAAAAAAAAACTTTTTTTTCTGGGACACGTTTTTATTCACAACTACTAAATCTCAAATTTGTAAGGCAGTTATCGTTTAATATGACTGTTTTATAGTTTATTCTAAGTACTTATCTTAATTTTTAAATCTACTTTATTTTTCTGGTTCAGTAGGAAAAAAAAATTACGAAAATATTGGTAACATTGACTGAAATTTCCTTTTATGAACGAGGATTTCCCGAAGAGGCTAGGTTGCGCGAGAAGGAATCCCCATTCCCCGTTGTTTGGATTGATACTCACTATTTGAACTAGTGCTGCCAGCCTTACGAATTTATCTGTAGACCTATGGATCTTTTAAAACAATTAGGAATTTAATATTTATCTGCGGTTTTTTGCTTCTTTTTATTACTTATTGCGCTTTCCTTATATTCGTATACTTGTTAAACTCTCAGAGTATAGTGTTACTGACTCATTAAATTGTCAGTAATTATGAATCATTTCTTTGCAACCGTTGGTGTAAACCAACGATTGAAAAGAAGTGAAGTTCCTATTTTGTGTGATAATAGATTTAAATTCAAACTTAAAAGGCCGTAATACAGAACTATTGGCGCAGTCTTTATGCACAGTGTGTATTTTGCTCACAATTTAAAATTGCAATCTCAAAATGTTTTGCGTAAAATACAAGAATAACCAGTAAAAGTAAATGTAACTACTTCTGATGTTATGGATATAGAGGAGACAGAAGAAGAAACAGAAAATTCCGACACCGACTGAACTAGTGCTGGTAGTGCTCAGCTGACATTAGTGAATGTGGTACTGACATAGAGGATGAATAAAATTATGTTACTTATATAGATACATTTATGAATCATTATGTAAGACATTATATGATTTAGTAAGATTAAAAACACACTTGTAAAATGAAAGTTCCTTAAATATATGTATAATTTATCAAATATACTGTTTTCTGAAAAAAAAAATACACATGTTTAGAAAAAAAAAAAAACAATGGTGCTAAGTCGTTTTTTTTCACAAAAACGAATTTTTTTTTCAATTTGCAACACTAGGAAGGTCATATGGTACGTTTTTGGGGGTAAATTACATATTTTGTCAAGAAATTTTGAAAACTAACCGAACAGTAACAGATAAGCGTGTTCAGTATGTAAGTCTCCGTATCTATCAGTCGCTAACGCTTTGTTTCTCTTGTAGTCAGTTTTGTGTTTAATCTGATATATAAATTACATATACAAATATAACTTGTTATACAGTAGATTACTGATGTGGATTTACGCTGCATCAGACTATTATTTGGTGTTTATATGTAGCTAGCTCAGCGGTTTCCAACCCTCTGAGAGGGTAAAAGACAGGAAAACCAAAGATGTTCTGTATAAAACAATATCGACAAAACACATCCTCTGAATGTGACATGATTTTAAACAGAACACAAAATTCTGCAGGGGGAACTGTGGTAGGTCGTCTCCCACAGTGAAATCCTCCAGCCGCCCTTAGTTTGTTGCTATTTTTAAACATGTTGCATATTGGTTCTCTTCGTGAGACGGGTTCAGCAGTAGAGTGGTTTCCCCCTCATATTACGCCGACTTCGTGTTTTTTGGGACACTTTCACGTAACTTTCACCTTTTTATTTCCAATTCTAGTAATTAAATTCACAATCAGCGCATATGAAGTGGCGGGTAACTGCTAGAAACCAACTAACCACATTACTACAAAACTAACTAAGGTACTGGCAAGGTGATCTGTGATTCCGGAGGCACGGAGTTGGTTGGAATGTTCGTTAAGGTATCTAGCGCCCGTATGGGCACAAAAGCGTAGGCAGTATAGCCGCAGTGGAACGCGCCGCTTTGGTGCACTGCCCCACCACCGCATAGCTGCGGACAAACACCCGCAGTAATTATGGCATCCGGGCCGGATGTCGGGTGAATGACAGTGCACCTGGCTGGCGCGCGCCAACTGTCACATTAACAGCGGGCGACATAATGCATCACAATAACACGCACCCGACGACGAACGGGAATTTTTTCAATCATTCTAAATAGTACTTTCCTTCCTCGCATCTAGGAGCTTGTCATCAAAGTAGTTCCACCCTTTACAACCCGTCAGCGAATTTAATTTAATAGTTTAATATTATAGATTAAACACAGCGACGTTTTAGAGCGGATTTAAGTTTCTAGAAACAAATGCATTCTATCCCGCCGCTCAGGCAGACGAATGAAGATATTGGGTAGCAAGCTTCGTCAGGTCCTCGTCCAAAAATCTTATCTGCCGTGATGAGATGGAGGAACGCTACGAGCATCCTTACACAAACATCTACATCTATACTCTGCAATTCACAATTACTGTGGGTGGCAGAGGGTGCTAAGCACCAATCCTATTTTAGAGTATTCCAATCCCGAATAGAACGAGGAAAGAACGAATACATAAATGTATCAGTACGGCATCTTATCTCTCAAATCTTATCCCTTCTGTCATTGCGACCTAAATAAGTTGGCGGAAGAAGTATTTCGTTGCACTCGTAAATTAGAGATTTTCGCATATTCTCCAACAAATTTAAACGAAAACGACGTCGTCTGCCCGCCAAACAATCCCAGCCTAACCCACGTATCAGCTCTGAGACACTTACATAAGGACTGTAACTAGCGGTCACGAATCGAGCGGCTCTCCTCTGTACTTTCTCTAACGTGTCAATCAATCCCTTGCGATACGGATCCCAAATTGCACAACAGTATTCCAAATGCGGACGCACTAGTGTGTTGTACGCTATTTCCTTTGTATGAGCATTGCAGCTTCTCAAAATACGACCTATAAAACGTAGTTTTGAATTAGCTTTGCCTACGACGGAAGTTATGTGCAAGTCCCATTTCATGTTGCTTTGTATTGTTACGCCTAGATACTTCAGGGAATCGACCGTGTCAACAACTGAATTGTTAACTTTGTACTCGTGAGCAAACGGGGTCTTTTTATTACTTATTTGCATTGCCTTGCACTTTTTACAGTTAAGAGTAAGCTGCCATTTACGGCACCATTCCGAAATAACATCCAGATCGCGCTGTATTTCTAAGCAATCGTCAGAGTACCCCACTTCCCTATAAATAAGTGCATCATCAGCAAAAAATCGCCCAACGGAAAAAACTTAAAGAAAACGGAATTACCTTGGCCCTCCGGGTGGAACCGCGTCAATTTATCAAAATCTCAAGCTACAGCCATCCTCAGATGAAAGCCACAGCAAGATGACTGAAAGGTGAGGTTTTAATAAATTAATGTGGAAAGCCATAGTAAGATGGCTGAAGGGTTAGATTTTAGTAAATCGATGTGGCTCCATGCGGGTAAAACGTGAGAATACCGACGACGACCGAGGAAATCTATGCAATCAGAAAATGTATATGACAGATATTACTGAAAATTTGGCGCTTGATTATATCAAAAGTTGTTCTCGAAGGCAGTGTACAAACCACTTACATTAGTTCGAGATCCTTTGAAAGAAGAATAAAAAGATTGTGGCACGTTTCTTATAGTTCTCTCTCCAAAGAAGACATATATTTACGGTATGATATTTAGATTTTAGCAGTAAGCAGAAGAACTGATAATATTTCTCATACTACTGTTTTCTCTGATCAAATTACTAAATTTTCCACTAATTGCAATCTTCCCCGATCAACATGTAACTTTTGTAACATCAGAGGGAGATTAAACGAAATGAAAGTAGATACATTGGCGGTTGAAGTATTAAATACATAACTAATTAACAATGCTTGAGGAACAAGCGTAATGACCAAATCGTTAAGCGTACTTTCTGAAGGAATAGGCTTCAAACAATTTAAAGTTATTCTGATTTATAATTTTCATATAATTCTGGTTCCAGTCGAAGGTAATACAGGACGGCTTCTTATCACAGGATATATTCTTCAGTTAATCGTAGTTCTAACAATCTCCACAGTGATTTTTTTTCCTTAAAATGTTGTTCCTACACGTGTTTCTCCACTTAGGATGAAGAAAAAATGTAACCAACGAAATTATTTCAGTTACAAACATACCAAATAATGAATTACTGTAGCTATAATATTAACGCAAATCAGAAAGACATAATATTGAAGAACCATTGGCCTTACTTCAAATCTTCCATGGTATTTACGATTTAATAATCAGTTAATAGTAAGGGAATGTATTACCCAATGCCGCCTAAGAAATGTAACTTCATTGAAAAGTATACAGTAAACATTAGTACATATATTTAATATTTTTCAGCTTAAATAGTATTTTAAATTTTCTTGTTTCGAAAGGATATTAAGTTAAGCAATGTTAAAATGCTAAATAATAAAGAACGCTTCTGTAATATCCATTTATACGGCACACCTCTTAAGCTCATCTAAGGATAAAACATTATACAAACAGAGAGAAATCAAAACCTAATAGAAATGTAGTGTTGAAGGGTACGCCAGAATTATTAACGCAAGCATGGTTCCCCAATAGTACTACTGGAAAAAGTTTCTTTTGTTAAAATTGCTTTTCAAACTCACTTCCAGAAGACGCTAACTTATGGTGTTGCTATGGAAAATTCACTTTACACTCTCCAAAAAAAAAATTTATGTACAACTATCTACACTTATATTGCATCAGAAGTGTTTGATTCGACTTCCATTCTCGCTATCTCAGGTGGTTTTGGCACGGGCAATACTTTGAGCACGATGGTGGAAAAAAAAATTATTCGAGATCAGAAGGATATGAGACTTGACAGTGTAGTTAGCGTACCGCAAGTCTAACATGAGGAGTGAAGATATAATACACTGTTGATGCTGTTCAATCCCTCGCCGGCGGGCCCCATGGTGTCTGCGAAGAGAACTTGTGTTTTAATCCTTCTCTTCTTTCATTTCCATGTAGCGAATAACACGCTATTAATAAAAACATTGCCAAAGTCATTAACACATTTACAATCACATTCAGCGTTCCCAGTTTCCGCCTCACTTCTTTCAAAAACAAAATTTTTCACTTGACATATAGATCACGAGGTACACAGACAGAATACGACACTAAGTTCCCCCATTCCTCTAATTACAACCAGCAACCTAATGTCATGCGGTCAGTATTTGTTTGGAAATACCGGATGCTTATTTTAGACCGATGACAGAAGGAAATGAACCGCCGAGGCCGTTAAGTAACACGATGATAGCGAACAGCAGTGGCAAAGAGCAACATTTACTGTGCCTGTCAAAATCACCTATCGAACCGACTTGTGATTGGGTTAGGTTACCCCTCCAATCCCAGAGCAGAAAGGGAGGGTTGAGTAAAATCTCATTACAGGAGGGTCACCGCAAAACATACAGGAAGCGGCAGCCTCCGCTACATGGAAGAAGACTGCTAGCATAGGTGGGCACACCATATTGATCGATGGGATATAGTTCATCAATTAAATTCAACCCGCGACAGTTAATCGCTCCAGAGAACATGCTCGCTCGCCATCCGTCATTCAATTTCTAAGTTTCACTGGAGTCAGCTTACCTACAAGAGTCTATTTATATACGTGAGAGAAGTATTATACACATTTGTATATATTTCTGTACATAAATGTATAAGCAGTTACCTAAGCTGCGTCGTGGTAGCAAACCTACAATTGTAAAGCTCTAATTTGCCAGATTTTACATAAGCATCCTGTAACGATTACTCGCATCATCACTGAACACAAGGAATTGTGTCGCAATGTGTTAAGCAATTCTGCCGTATCTCGGATGACCATCGTCGGCGAGCATGGCGCAGCGGTGTTATTGCTGGCATCACGGTGTGGGGAACCATATGGTATGACTTCCCGTCTTGACTAATAGTTACGAGGTATCTCTGACGGCACAACGGTACGTGACAGATATCCTCCATCCTCATATACTACATTTTATGCTATATTATCATAGTGCGATTTTTCAATAGGACAATGCTCGTCCACACATGACACGTGTATCTATGAAGTTCCTGCGTGAGGCTGAGGTACTTCCGTAGTCTGCAATCCCCAGATCTGTCCCCGAAAGAACATGTTTGACACCAGAGCGGATGTCAGCTCCGTTTCAATAACAATATCCAGGATACCAAGGAACAGCTATAATAGTCGTGGGCCAGCCTGCCTCGCTGTAAGACACCCTTCCCAACCGAATCTGCGCATGCATCCAGACCAGAAGGGATGCAACGTCATAGTGAAAAATGAGCTCACATTGCCAAGTTCTTTATGAATTTCACTCGATTTTTTTAATCACTGAAATAACACCACATACCCTCAGAGCCCCTTAAGTTTTATTTCGTTTGTTTCTCTCCGTCTGAATGCATCACTTTCTTTGTCAGGAAGTGTATACTGGACAAGGTAGGACAGCACCTACGGTCTACAGATCTACAGGATCTGAAGCGCTAGTTGCCGTATCCAAGAGGTCACCTCACAAGAGGATATTAGAAATCTCTTTGACTCCACGCGAGACTATATAACCACATTTATCCACGCCAGGGACGATGAACCAAATTATTTAAGGTACTTGTGAACTTATAATAAAATTGAAACATACGCTGACCTTTCCCCGGAAAGGTACAACTGTCCATTAACTGCCCACTACCTGTTGCCTGTGATACTACTGAAGATTGCTGATTGTTTCAGTCTGTACGCTGTTTTATGCTTTGGCCAAAGGCTTATTGTTGATGTTTATCTTGAGTCTTGAAGCTTCTGTAATTAAGCGTGGTAGGTTCCTTATACCCTGTCCACTCCGAACTGGCGGCTACGGTTATAGTCACCATATCCTGCTCCTCACCTCACAACTCGCTCCAGCTCTTACCTCTCTGATCTGACCGCTGTGTCCGGGTAAGCAATTGCAAAGATACCCCTTCGTATGCAGGAGTAAGGCCAGACGAGTGCAGTTAGAGCAGACTGACCTCAAGTGACTATAACTACAAGATGTTCAGTAGTCTATTTTAAATACATTTTCATTTATTAAAACTTGTTGAAAATAAGATATCTAGCAATTGTATACAAAGATGATTATAATAAAGGAACCTGATTAAACAACATCTTAATTTGAACAAGTATAGAAAAGTGAGTTAGTACAAAACTTCTACACGATTGGCTCGCGATCACCATCGTACAACAACCTGCTTGCAACCTTTTCTACTAACTTCTACTTGGTCACACTAAGCGGTGGGTATCAAAGACAATCGAATGTTCGAGAACAATCACCAGACCTGGCAACGCGTAACCTTAGAAACTCGACGATCCAAGCATTATTAATATTTTACTACTCAGCAATATATTAATTCAAAATAATTAATGAAACTTTACCAAACTGACTTAAAATAACGAAAGAAGTTATTTAAATAGTTTTTAAAGTTTTGAATGCAAAAAACATACCGAAATATATTGAAATAGGCCCTCGTGCAGCTGTCGTACAAAAAAAAAAAAAAAAAATACTACTAATTCTCATTTAATTTAGCTTAAATAGACCAAAAGGATTGTTTCGTTACAAAATTCCTGAATAAACGATTCAGTGTAGTCTTCAGCTATTTGTTTTATTGTTCGCACTATCTATCCCGAGTTTTATTATTTTTGATGATACATGTATGCTGATCTACAAATAAAAACGCACGCTTCAGTGATTCTTGTTAAGTCTCGTACATATGTATGGCTTTACATCAAAATATCTCTGGAACGGAACAATCAAGCAAATGGGCATCCACACTGGTTCGTTATTTCTTTTCACCACTAGTTTTCACTCATTCTGGCAATAAACGCAGCCCTCTGGACAGCTTTTGTCGCATCCAACGACATCAATAAGTCAGGGCAGCCGTAAAATGTCCTACGGCCTTTCCTACTTGCCTGCGGCTAAGACGCACAAGCATTACTCCTCCGCGGCCCATGTTTTATTCTCTTTCAAGGGGTACGCAGGCAGAGAGCGAATCTTCGCGGGACTATTCTTTGTGAGACTGGCAACACAACACAACGCAAACCTGCTTAAG
The DNA here is from genome assembly GCA_031002005.1 of Vandiemenella viatica. Classification (NCBI taxonomy): domain Eukaryota; kingdom Metazoa; phylum Arthropoda; class Insecta; order Orthoptera; family Morabidae; genus Vandiemenella; species Vandiemenella viatica. The sequence goes on along the minus strand of JARYHS010009186.1, from coordinate 71,560,542 downwards.
CATCGAGCAAACAAATATGCGGTCCAGAATGTGATGTGCCTTGGTGCTTTAAGGTACGCTGTTGTGTACAGCAGGGTGAATGAGGCACCGATAAGTCTCGCAAGACAACAAACACCACAATGTTCGCTAGAGTAAAGCCATAGTGTTTGGCAACAATCCATACAAGTGTCGTTAGAGAGGCATTCGGTTCCTGAAATTAAAGGAAGGGGTACTACTTGACATAATAGAATATTAACGTTCCCATTACAGTAGCTATCCAGCGGTCAGAAAACAGCATGCCCGTATGTATAAAGAAAATAAAAATAGAAACGTACTTTTAACTATGTCATTTAGCTCACACTCGGGTATTTAAGTTATAAAACATTTAAAACTCCAACAGAAAAGCGAAAATGTGTCAGTAGCTTATATACTTCAAGGAATAAGAAAATCATATGGCAACAAGCTCAATTAGCAGTTTTTTTAATTAATAATCTCTTCTCTTCTCTTCTCTTGTAAAAATCAACATCAGAAATTCACACCTTACAAACATAAAAATTTACTGGTATTATCTTAACACTTTACGATATTGAGCACTTAAACGCTGGCAACAATGCAATAGTTCACCTGCCAAGACTAATACCAACATTGCTGTAGTTTGGCTTTGATCAGACGATACACGTTTTCTAATAACGTGGATAGTTGGGATGTGTAGTAATAAATTCATGGCTCATATATTATTAGTGCCACATTAGAGAAACTCAAAACTCAGGCTCTAATGCAGACACTGTAATCTTAATATTTGTAGAAGTGTTGGGTTAATATAGGTGGAACTAACTGTAATGTCATTAGGTTCAAACTTTATACAGATGGGTACAATAAGTTTTAAAAGTTTATATGGCCTTAGTTTGGAGGTATCGTTAAACATAAGTATCGAAGCCTGTACGTCCTGGCCACGAGTTCATAGCAAGGGTAGACTTCGGGATATATTTATTTCCAGTACCACCTTAATTTTTTTCTATAGGGTTCTACGACTCGTTGAGGTCTTAGAAGAGGTTCCTAGAGCATTTCTAACTACGCCCTCCCTTCCGTCAAAACAAAAAGTTCCCACTCCCTCCCCCCCCCCCATCCCCGCCGTCACAATTTTACTACTAGAGAGGTAAATCCCTATTCAAGGAACTAACGTGTGATGTTCAAATAAAGGTTTTTAACTCTAAGAGTCGGTGAAGGAGACATAGTACTTCCGAAGGTGTACAGTTAAGGTATCGTCCACACGGGTGGCGAAGCTACCTCGCACCCCGCGACTCCCTTGGGGGGTGGGGTGGGGATGGGGGAGGGGAGCGTGACCCTTAATTTTGGTACCTATACTTTGGAGTCATTCGAAGCGACGTGATGTCAGTAATCGTGAAATTGCAATCTTAATATCTCCAGAACTGGCGGATTGATTACGTTAAATCTTTCTACAAATAGGTGAATCACATTTTAAAAATATATATGACTTCACGCTTGAAGTATCGCTAAACACAACTATTAAAGCCTGCTTGTCCTCTCATGTGATGATTTCATGGCATGATTACTATTCTCTTTTAATTTCGAAAATGTTTAGTATTAAGGCTCATAGATTTCATTGGAGTTGTCAGAGGGTTGGGTGAAAGTACGGGGAGGTATTCAGCCAAGGCCTTTTGAAGGGGCCATCCGCAATTCAAATAGAGTGATTTCTGGAAATAATATAAAACCAAAATATAAATAGGCGGAACGGGAATCGAACCTGCGTCGTTCCGAACGCCTGACCGAAACGATGACCACCCACCCTCAGTCTCTATGAAAATATTTTTGGTACCACAAAATTTGGTAGGTTAAGCTTCACATGTACGAATTACGGGAATTGGCATTAATATAGTCAGTAGTATGTCAACGGCTACTTTCAGATGTATCGATGCAATACAGTTTTCAAGTGGACGGTGTCACCCTTCAAACTAAACATTTATTTTGCAGGGCGAACCCTATGGGTAAAATATAGATCGTAATTCAACCAGATCTGACCAGCAGATCAATACCATTGATCCTTTTCTAAATCTATATTATTGCACACGCTGACGTCATCAAACGTTGACGTCATGAATCCGGTCTTCGTTGATGGACTAGGAGCGGCTAGAAATATCACAACACAATAGAGGATTTGAGGAAATGACTTGCCAGAATACTATAAGTAAGTTCGTTTTTTGTAGCATTTAATTTTAAATTAAATACGTAAAAAACCTATGGTAAAACTTTACGTATTGGAAAACCAGGAATAAGTTTGTAATTTATGATTGAATGAAGTCCTTTCTGTTGTTACCATTTTTCGATAAAGATTGTCACTCTGCCTGGCCATTTACATTGGACATGTAAAGGTTAAAGCTAAAAAAAAAATATTACTACGCGGAATTTAATCTGAAAATTTAAATTAGTATTTTATCCACATTAGGTGAACCTGCCATAACTAAACACAAAATATGGTCACGGGCTTAAACCTTTTGACGCTAAAAACGTGAACTACAGTATTTTAGATCAATGACCATACACAAGAAACAGTCATGGGCCTATACATAGTATAGTGCTGTGAAAACGCGTGAAAGGCTTGTTGTATCATCGTTAAGTTTGAAATCTAGAACCATAGTGTTACGCCACGAAGCGTATGCACTTACGCATTAATTAGAATTTTCAGCTGCTGCTCCCGCGCGGACTTTGGGAGTGAAGAAATGCATTTGCCTTTTATTTTTCTATTAGTAGCAAACCATAAACGATTCGAATGTAATTCTTTTGAAACACTTGCCGTAAATTAAATTCCACAATTCCATTACGTTTATTATACTGTTAATCTTTGATGTAGTGGTTTGATTAACGTATTCCGTTCACTCTGACGTACTATATTTAATAAAACTGAATAAACAAATAACTAAAGCTATATAGGAGAAAAACAATACCAGAATCCAAAGGGTGGCGTGTTTATCTATGTTGTAGCTTGATTTTGGTGGGTGTCTAGTGAAGGAGTGATCATCTAAGATGTTTTGTGATCTCTGGTACCTATCATATTTCAGTGTGAATTATCATCTTTTTCTGCGTTACACGATTACATAGTGTCTTAAGATATACCGCAAATTTTAAGTTAGATCATAAGCTTTGAGGCCCGGACAGACATGCAGTCCATATACAGATTTATATTAGTATAGATACAGCGATGACTGACAGTGAGCGTGTATGGATGGATGTAGGTGGGCGGTGCGTCATTTAAACCTATATGTGTCAGTAGCGAGCAATGTGCTTCTATATTTCCACCATGCCATCTCGAGATGTTTTTACCATATCGTCCGGCGTTAAAACGAAGAACACTGAACTCCACTGCTAGTATTTTTTTTTTTACCTTATTGAAGTGAAATGTCTTCTGCGCAGCATAGGAATGACTTATTTAAGGATTTAAAAATTAAGTTATGCACCAGAAATCTGCTTTAAACCCGCTTTGGCGGGTTTAAAAGCCAGTAATTAACGAAAGTTTGCTATACACTGACATACGGTCTAATATTTTCAGTTGTTTTTTTGTTACGAGTCGGAAATCTATGTTCAATCTTAGAAGCTCGAGTTAACGAAAATTTACTGTAAGAACGGTTATTACATAAATATATCCACGATATTTTCCGGTATAAAAACTCTAAACACAAAATACAGACTACGGGTAGATTCAATAGTCAACAATCTAACAAATTGTGCTTTAACTTTTTAATAATTTTCATTTGTTTGCGAAAATAACAAAAAAATAGACAAAATACAAAGGGAAATTTTCACTTTTTGGGTGCAACGTGCTCAGAACTATATAAATCGAATATTTGTCTGTGAAGAACACTGAATCATCAGCGAATCCGTCGCTCGTCGTTGCAAGAGAGGGTCGTACAGCGATCAAATTCTTGCAACTGAAACAAATGCCGGCAGTGTAAACTGTAGTAGTTGCAAACTCTAACCAACAAACGTGTTTTTATTATCACGCAGAAATTTTGCACTCTCCTTTTATTAAGATGCGCGTCTCTGTCAAAAAAAAAAGTCGAGGAAACTTAAACACTTGCATACTTAAGTACATTGGAGTTGCATTATTCATGTTTCGCATTTCAAGACTCAAAGGAACCTCTGTGACTATACAATGCTCTTGCACGTCACGTTGCTCTCTTGAGGTCGGCCATTAGACAGAAAACTCGAGGGACAACTGAGCCGCTTTTATAACCATCTGCAATCAGTAGGCGTTCCTTCTGTGCCAGAAATGGGAAGTTAAGAATTCAAGAAGTGGAACGAAACTCCAAGCACATTTTTACTACTCCGTTAATTAAAACATAATATTGCAAAAATCATACAAAAGTGATTCGTTGTAAGAGCACTAATTTTCACATATATTTCTTGAGTAAAAGTTTCTATTTGAAATATTTTTTTTGTTGATATAATGAAGCCATTTACATTCGAAAGTAACTGGTACAACACATAAAATTTCTTTATATGAGACATGGTTAATGTAGTCATGTTTCTTTTTGCTAGTAAAAGTTGACGAACAAAGTACAAACCTTGATCAGTTTTCACAGTTTTGATGTTTGCTGATTATATGGCTTTCAAAAGTTGAAGTTTGCAACTTGTATCGAAACCGTCCACGTTTGATATATTTAAATGTACTGTACGTTCGCATGGTTGAAAGCGGGAGGGATAAACAAACAAAAGTGAAGTTAGTGAATGAATGAAAAATCTACAAGTACTGAAGAATTTCCCTGCAGCCACCAGTAGCATGAGGTAGAGCGTTCATCTTACCTACAGGGTTCCCGGTTCAAGTCCGGATGAGGGCATGGGCAGTTTTAATTAATTATTGTGTATCGTCTCTGACAACTGCTGAAATAACATACAGCTGCAGACTGAGAAAAGATAAACACAGGTCGATAGGTGAGCGGTAGCGCTCAAGCCTGCAATTCAGGAGAACTTTGGTTCAAATCCCTGTCGGCCATCCAGATTTCCGTTTTCGATGGTTTCTCGAAATCACTCAGTGCAAATGCCAGAATGCTTCCTTAAAAAAGACCATGACCGAATTACTTCCCGTTCCTTGGTCCTAATCCCTTCTAATGTCCACCATGTCAACGAGGCGTAAAGCTCCGATAAAAAAATAGAGGAAATATCGTAAACAGTACAGCTTTACCGTATCCCTTAACTATAACTTTTCACCTAAAATGTTTCCCTTGTCATGCTATTTCTCACATAGTAATCTTGACTTCTTTCTTCAGATTCAGAGCCCATCATATCAACCCGTCAAGAACTTATTTTGCTGGCTTCCAAAGTGATCTAGGCAGCAAGATGGAAATTCTACTAGTGTAGTGGTTCCTAATTAGTCGTACGACCGAGCGGGGCGGTGTAACGGTTAGCGTTCTCGCCTCGCATTCGGGAGGACGGCGGTTCGAATCCCCGTCCGGGCATCCAGATTTGGGTTTTCCATGGTTTCCCCAAATCACTCCAGGCAAATGCCGGGATGCTTCCTTCAAAAGGCCATGGCCGAATTCCTTCCCATTCCTTGCCCCCATCTTTGCCCCCCCCCATCCTTTCCCGTCTCTAAAGACCTCAATGTTAAAAAGAGACGTAAAGCAGTTACAAATAAAAAAAAAATAAAAAAAATTAGTCGTACGCGAGGTTGCTTCATTGGGTACGCACGGTAATCTCTTCACTAATTCAATCACTAAGAGCACTATTAAGAAAACAGTACTATCACCAAAATATATTCGAGACAATCAAACTGAGCGTGTGTGTGTGTTGAATTATATTACTGCAATGCTGCGGTTGTGCGATGCACTCGACTGGGATGAACGCTGCGGCACAAGCAGCAATAAGGAGTACGTGAGGTTGAGTTCTTTCTGGAAGTGGTTCTCGGAATAAAGTAATTGGGTAGCATTGTCCAAGTGAATTTCAGCTAATGAAGTAGATAACATTTTAAACAAGCAAAGTAAATTGCATAATTAACCACATAATTCAGAAAATGTTCGTTAATGTTTCTTTTAAAAAAATGAGAAAATAAATTCTACATCTCCACCAATCAACTCAAACAATTGGCTACTTTGCTTTTTAAACTAGGGTGGTTCTATAAATCATATCGACCTATTATGTCTTTCAAACCCGTGTCAACACTGAAAACCAGGTTTACAACATTTGAAACCTGGCGGAATGTGTTCTTTTAATGGTAGCCACATGTGGTGATCCGGAATTACAGCTACCAGCAGTTAAGAACAATAATGATCATCTCCACTTTTCTCTATTTTCGATCATTCTTTTCATTCTAATATAGCTTTTCTGAACTTAACCATCTGGTATTTTCGACGTTTTTTCTTTATTTTTGAATTTATAATACATTTCAAAACATCCAAAATAATGCTTTAATGTCTTACCACATGCCTCGTCAATTTTCTTAATTACAGTACAGTGCACAAAATGAATAAAAATAATGTAATGTGTAGTCTCCACACTATAAATACGAAGCGCCAGTCACCAGCAGACTCAGAAAGATACTAGTCTCCTGAAGAAGGCCATTGGCATTGGTCGAAACGTTGGGAAGATTGAGGAGTGTAAATATCGTGACGTTGTTTACATTATGACGGCTGCGAAAACCACTGACTTTGAACAGCGTAAGCTTTGTTCTTTTACGAGCTAATTTTGTTTATGAATTCTGTAGTTTTTGCGCTGGAAAATTCAGATCGTGCAAGCATTAAACCAGATGGTTATGATTATCTGGTACTGATCCTGGTGAGTGAGAGGTTAACACATTGGGGGTTGGTTTTTTGCAGGAGACGTGTTCAATTGTGCCTTTGGTATTCCACGATTTCCCGTTTTTATACAAATTCCTGGAATTCAATAGGCCATGATCAAAATACTTCGCTTTCGGCTGTAATGATCTTGACGTCGACGAGCAGTAAAGTCGGAAACAAAAATAAAAAACCGGCCGTATTCAAGTCCGCTGTTTGAATTCGGCAGAGTGTTCAGTGTGTGATAGTTTAACACGCAACGCCTAACAGACGTGTATTATTCTTCCATTAAAATGTTAATTTAGAATAGTGTTCGCCCAAGCAGCTTTGTTGACCGGCAATATGATCACAACGGGTAACAGCTCGTGATCGTGTCCAGGCCACACAATAGACCGATTGTCCAATCATAATTACCAACAGTGAAATAATAATTAAATCACACTTACCGTGAGTAAAATGTACAGAAATATGAAAAAGGAACAAACCACTAAATAGTCATTAAAATTACCAGATTAGATTCACACAGAAAATATTTAAGCTATTCTTTTAAACTTCTTTGACGATGATAATATTTTCACTATATTCATACCTAACAGCTGTCTTCCACGACTCAGTTTAGAGAGGAAACTATTTATATCTTACACCCATTCATAATATGTCGATCTTAATGTGAATATTCGTTCAGGTATACAGAAAAGTATATTAGGACCCTTAAAAAAGTATTTATGGATATAAAAAGTGTTTCCGTGATGTTATCACGTTTCATAGAAACGTAGGAAACATTTCACTAGAGGTATTGTGAACACGATAAAAATGAAAATTATCTGTAAATGTTCTGAATTATTATTCTGAATAGTCGTCACAGTGAACGTAGTAAAATGCTCCACGCGGGGCAACCGATAAAAACTCTCGTGCCAGTTACTTTTCAAATGTTTACTTTAACTACTGCTATAGGACATTTTAGTGTGCATTAGCCAAGTCGTTTATTTAAAATGATGTGTTCGTGAATTGTTCACACCAAACTACTGTGACAGTTAACATTACATAAACTTACAGACTCCTTTTTCAAACACTGACAATTTTAAAGTTCCCCAATCGTTTAAAAATTCCATAATTCATCGACTAAAAATATTAAGGTATAAAACTACGAAATATTGAGGAAACTATTAATATTACCTGCTCCAGCAATATCTTCACACATGCTTTATTATAGACTACGAATTACACAAATCACTAACACAATTATTTATTTTCCATGAGACCAATCAAAAAGTGGGAAGATGTAATAAATTTACGATGCAGAATCATGAACATAAACTCAGTTTATATCTTCCCAACATATACAAAACACCTCAGTAAATTAATGTGTTATTTTGGTGCTTTTTCCTTTATTAACAGTAATTTCATCATATTGTGTAATTGCAATAATTTGTTAGTGAAACTGGACTAAATGATCTCGTACTATCACACGTGGAATGCTTATACTGCCGACGTCTTCGCCAGCGCGCATACTAATTACTTGTAATTGACCATTGACAGACAGCAGGCACAATCAAATTTCAGTACTGGACTCTGTCTAGGGAGAGCGTGACTCGGTTCATCAACAGCGAACGGTGCCCACTAATACAGCACCAATAATTATAAGCAAGACGAAGCTCGACAACTGCCGATTGGATACGAAGTCAGTACATCCAGCTAACGAAACCAGCCTTTATAACTTCATTAACTGCAAAGCTAGATACGACAGAAATTATGAAGTTGTTATTTCTTTATAAAGACAATCCAAAAGTTCTAAAACCTCGTATAAACAAAAATGGTTAGTAAGTGTAAATACTAAGTGATGACGATACGTCTATGCAGCCTTTTGAGTACCAGAGTCTGTCAAAACTGAAGAATTTGAATTCTAACTGAAGTTCTAGTGACTTTATACAGTTACCTTTCATCCATCAGTAATTCTGATGCATTTATCTTAAAATATTTATATGCCTGAATTAATGATGGTTGTCGCTAAGAATGACAAAAACAATGATTCTTTTTCTCTTACAACTATGAGATTTCTCACTGTTATGAGTTTTCCAGCTGTCAGTCATATTTTACTCTCAAACACATAACATCAAAGTAAGAGCCAAGGAAAAATGGCAAGAGGAATGGACGATCTCCTCAAAAATCAAAGCCTCATATTATGCAACCATTCAACCGAGCATATCTCCAAAACCTTGGTTTTACAATTGGAACAGTAGCAGACGATTAATCACTACGATATCGAGAGCCCGATTTAACCACGGTAACTTCCCCAGCCACCTACACTGAATAGGGTTGAGAGATTCCCCATACTGCGACTGCTCAGACCAGGCAATAGGACACATCAATCACATAATTTTTTCATGCAATAAATACCAACAACTCCAGGACCAAATGATGAAAGATCTTGCCAAGAACGGCTTCCCCCTTCCGACAAACGTAACCCTCCTACTTTCCAGCAACAACAAAGTAATACTTAGCATCCTCGCCAGATACTTAAAAGATGGAGGGATAGATAGTATTCTAACCAATCTTGGAAGTTAAAATAGGAAATGACTATACTTCAGACCTAAAGCCCAAACCACAGCACAACCACTAGCTTGGCAAAATTAACAGTATCCTCGATTGAGGCCAACACCAGATAGATCAACCCTCTACAGATGATTTGTCAAAGAAATACGGCGATTTAGACTAATCAATAGAAAATAATGGATATACAGAACCGCCGATTACTAAGTCTAGTTGATGTATTGTCTAGCAACGCTTTTTAGATTACAGTACTCAAGAAGGCACTTGAAATTTGAATATTGTAAATAGCATATTCATTCAACAAGATTGTAATAAGTTAACCTAATATAGATAAGGAAATGTGTAAATAGATAAGTTACGCAAATGGATGTAAGAAGCTTTGGAAAAATGTAGAATGGCTGTATGGTCTCAAACTGAATGCCAATTAAAAATTAATAAAAGTGATTTTTTTTCCTATTAAAATGTTGTTCAAATATCAAAGAAAACATTTCGAACAAAAATGGAATTGTTTAAAGTTATACAACTGAGGTAGAAAAACCCAAATTTAGAACTCATAAATTAAAACAATCAACGTTGATCTCGTAATAATATGTCCTTTTTTTCCTCAATTGTTGTGTTCACAAAAATCTGATATTAACATGCACTGCAAACAGTCAGAGTAGTTTCAGGTGTCCAAATATTAAATATCAAGAAATCCAAGTCTTAGACGATTACATTATTCTTCCTTTACTAAGATATATGTAGCAATAAAAACTTTAAATTTCTCTTTATTAAGATATACGTAGCAATTAAAACTTTAAATAAGGCAAAATATGAATAAATCAACCACCAAAATAGTTTTTGTTACCCTTGTTTTTGATTTACATCTTAACCTGATCAACCAATTTTTTTTTTCAGCCAACCATAAAGCGACGTTATGAATCCGACAAATTCAAGGAATTTCCACGTCTGTTTTGCAATGGTAATAGTTGTATCGCTGCCAAGGAACGGCGGGTGCTGTATTTTAATCAGATTGCCGCACATCTCACACAATTTATAAGAATGCATATCTGTTTAGACAATGATGCATTACCAGAAGAAATGGCGAGGAGTTTCTTGGAAGTGTTACAGAGAAGGTTTTCCTCTAGTATGAACTAAACGTCGCGAAAAATAAGCTGAACAAGTACAAATACTGGTTCAAATGTATCTGTAACAATACTAATAATAATTGATATGATGTTACTCTTTAGAATAATAACTCGATATTTGTTACAACCGCGGTTCCAAATTTTGATTCACGGATTTAATTTCCGGTTTCCATGTATCTTAAACCCTGGAAGTAATCTACAGAATCGACCATGACCCATTTCTGCACCATTCCCTGGCCATTGCATTTAAGCGTCGGTTTTAATCACCTCGAAAGTCAGTTGATAGAATTAGTGCGTCAGGTGATTGATATTCAAAGGTATAAAGCTGCGTGTCAGTGAATAAGATTTTAGGAATTTAAAATAGCTAGATGGCCTGCGCAAAAATTTCGCGAAAAAATACGATGAATATTGATGTTGGCGGTTTGAAGAACCCCCTCATTTGTAGCAATTGTTTATTTGTTTAGTGAAATAGGTACATGACAAAATACTTACAACATGATACGAAAAAATGAGGAAAAACGTTTGGACGCGTAAAACATATGTATGACAAACCGTTACTGACCTTAACGGAATACAAAAAACCTGAACAAAATACACACAGCATATCCATACCTCTGTTATAGGTGTTGCTACGGTCATAGCCGATGAGAAAATTTCAGCAGCAAAATGACTACGTAGAAAATGTATAGCAAAACAGAAAAAAAAAAAAAAATCTAGTTATTGAACAAAAAACACAGTTAATTGATATCTCAGATATGTGGTGGAGCTCACTCGCTTAAACCTTGGCGATGTCAGTGAAGCAGTTTATCAATATCTCTACCATATGAGCTGCTGCTATCTAGTGGCTTGGCTCTGTACTGTCTCTTACACGCGACCTTCGTAACTATTACTTTGCTTTTTAATGGTCAAATTCTTAATTATTTCTTTCCTAATTTATGATGTTACCTAATTGGATACCTTAATCCCGAAAATGATACCTCCTTCTTCCATTTTTCTTAGGTGTCAAGGGAGATAAATGGTTCGCGACAAAAAACACGCTGCAGAAATATTGATACTTTCACCCTTTAAGGATCGAAATACGAAAAATTCCTTTCTTAAAATATGATCTGGCTAAAGCGTAGACCTTGATCTTGGAACTGATACCTCATTTACCGATTTTGCTTTGGTATAAAGGGAGATGATTGTTTGTGACCAAAAAACGCCTTTTAGAAATAACTAGCTAATACACGCGACTTCGTACGCGTAGATTAAGAATTTCTTTGCCAGAATTGAATAGAGTAAGTTGTTGGTAGCGAAGGATTGGTCCCAAATAACACCGAGTCGGCATAATGTAACCGTAAAGCCATCACTATATCATTCTACCATCGAACCTGTCTCTTGAAGAGAATCAATTTCCAACATATTTAAAAACAGAAAAACAAAGAAATGTGAAGGGAAAGTGGGGGGGGGGGGTGTTGTTAACTAAGGACAGCTTTATTTCAACTTGGACTTTTCTTTTTTCTTCAGCATGAACATCCGATTCTTGGGTTCTAATAACTTTAGCTGTTCGTGCTATGCTAGAGTTACAACTTGGGCTAGTTTTTCCGCAAGGAATGACAAAAAAAGGCAAAACAAACTGGTGCCAGAAACATTTAAGCAGACACAAAGCAAAAGGACAGGAAAAATCGACATCTATACTAAATAATACGTTTTTTCTCTAAACGAATTTTACTAAAAATTATACACTAACATAATGCGCGTGAAGCATAGCTTGAGCAATCGACGTAACATTACAGACTAACACACATCCATCTCTCTGTCACCATTTGATAAGTTCTCAAAATTTCTTGACTACAACTGTTAATCGTACCGAAAAAAAATGTGCTGTACCTTCCCTACAGATTTTCTTGTCAAATTCCGTCAATATCGGTATAGGCATTTAGTTGTCAAACCGTAACAAAAGACAGAGACTTACTTCCGCATTTATAGTATTATTACTGCAGATCACACACACACTCTGACTGCGAATCACCCCTGAGGGATCAATATAACGTAAAAAAGTGTACACCTACAGCATTGGAAGACTACCTACCATCTGCCTCGCATTGCACCCGTAACTTTGTAATATCTACAGTTTAACATTCAATCCGAATAACCGATGGCCCAGGCGTGACTCTTACGATCAAAAACAATTTTTAAAAATGTTAGCCTCCACGGAGGTTTGAACCGTAGACCACAACCCAAATATTAGTAAGCAAGCGCTTTAACCACTGAACTACATGACCGCTACATGGAAAAACAGTACAGAGACCTCCATATCAAACGCGTCTGTCTATCGCCGTTCAGTAATTTTTCGAAATAATAAGACAACATGTATTATTTATACAGATAATTTTTCAACCAAATGTAGACATTATTTTTTAACCTTGTTTCAAAGGATAAGTTTGCAAAGTTTCATCGAGATCGGATGATAACTGTAGATTTGTATGAAGGACAAACAAAGATATATTCATCTTTATATATATACTAATGATTTGAAGAAAAGCTGAAATGCAAAAAATGATTTAAAAAAAGATCCCCCACGAATAGACATCGTTAAGATTGATATTCAGAAACGAGATGAGCGATACCAGTTTAGACCTGCCACAAAGAGAAACGTAGGAAGTGCGTTTCCTTGGGCGTAGCGTGGGCGTTAACGATTGTAGGTCGTCTAACAGGTAGTTCTTCCCTCCGCCGTGACCTCTGGCTTGTCTTCACCTCGCGGAGAGCCCCCGGCGGAGTCATTAGCAGCGACAAAGAGCTCGGCTCTCACAGATAAACTCGGAGGCGGAGACACCGACACGGCGCCGTAATTGCCCTCCGCCTCCGGGGGCAGCAGGTATCGCCTTCCCCGGCAATTTGCGACGCGCGCGCTCGCTGGAGGCGGGCGGCTTATTGCCATGATTGGCTCGTCTCCCCGCCGCCATACGTCACCTGTTATGACTACCGAGAGAGTTCGCTAGTGCACCATCAAGCCTGCGGAATTTCTGTGTTACAGTGCAATGTCAGTAAGGAATTAGGATTTCTTTCGGTTTTTTTTTTTTTTTTTTTTTTTCTAGAAGCGCAGTGATACACATTCACGAAGCTGCTAACCGTTTTTAACTAACTTTAATTGAAACCACTGTGGGTCCCTTGTAAGGCACCTGACTAAGGACAAAAACGTTCCCCACTTGAATTCTTGTCTATGCAGGTATTTTCAAATTCGCCAAATCCTTCACCTTCGACATAATTAGTTCTTTTTATATTTATGATCTTACGCTATGCTCCCACTGATCGGATTCAGCTAAAACTTGGGTTGTCTTTACGGGGAAGGATGTTGAGGCTAGGTCTGGAAGATAGGACAGCTGATGAAGCTGTGAGCTCCATAAAGCCACACGAGTCAGTACTAACTAGAATTTGAGCTCCTGAATTTCATTTCAGTGAGTAAATACTTATTAGACATTGGAAGTCTTGTAATACTACGTTCCCGCATTTGACATACAGATTTTCTCGCTTAATGAATCAGAAAATATTTAATATAACTTTTCGGTTTGTTGACATCGAGCTCATTAGATTGAGGAGAGGATTTGGCTCAGGAACTGTGAAGAATTTGGTGACGACTTTTCGAAGTGACCATCTCAACATTCAGCTGAAGTTATTTTAAGAAACCATTAAACATTGAAATCTGGATGGCTAGGTGGAGGTTCAGCCCGCGTCCTCCCGAATTCCAGGCTCAAAAGTTAACTGCTCCCGCTCCAGGATTGATGTATCATGTGAAATTGAGATTAATTATGTGAAAAAATTGTGAGACTATCTGCTACAGAGACAATAAATAAATAAATTTAGAGATCACTACACATGTTTCCTCTCGCAGCTATAAATTACTGGCGCATTTATTATTTCTTGTATTTCCATTCAGTCTGATATGAAAATATTTCATTAAAACCTGGTTAAGCACTTCTACATCGAATGATGTTTATTTGTAATACATGCTGTCTCATGTTGTAGATACTGTCATCTAGTTAATCGATATAATCAGATGCAAACTTCTACACCGACAGTTGCCTTGGGTCCCAAGATCATAGAGAACCCCGATCAGAGAGAACCCCGGTCAGTTCAAGAAAATGGGTAGACAGATGATGATTTTGTAGCTCGAGAGACGATCAAATGGGCTAACGGAGTGACGAAAGTGGGTCATTCCGCACATTTTTATTATAAATAACATCAAGGGAATAACTACAGTAAGGGCTGCTAGTGATGTGACTGGGCGGATACTATAGGCGCCGAGCTGCCAGCAGACGCCTGCTGCAGGGACAGACTAGCTGCCCCCCCCCCCCCTTTTGTGTGCCTAACGGGACAGTTCAGGCGGAGATTGTTAACGTTACCTTTCGGAAATCTCCAAGCCAGAGTGAACGAATGCCCGTTAACGTTCGCCACATCAGGCCTTTCTGAAGGACGAACGCGGCGAGAATTCATGAACCAGTACGACCTCACCTGAAACTCCAAAACTTAAATTTGGCCAATAGTTTATATTTTGACCCCGGGCCCACACGCTTGGGATTTGTCACAAACTCCAAGCCACTACAAAAGCTTGGTTAATTTTGGGAAGCCAAACATCGTCATCCACACGCTTACGTGTGCGCTTGTATGGTTTGGGGAAGCAAGCATGACGGACGTCTAGGTTGTGACGGCCATAACTTTTAGCCTAACCTATTTTTATTAAAAAAATAATAATAAAAAACGAGTAAGATGGCAAAGAAGATCGTGAATGTTAAAACTCCATAGAAACCGTACCATTTAATTATTGTAATTTCATTCATGCAACTATGATTACTATGTAGCTTCATGTATGTATTTCATTTAATATAAGTATATTGTTTTATAATTAGAATTCTGTAATAATTATTGATTTAAAGGCATTATAATATCTTTATCCATTAATTTTTGATTGCAGAGAATTTATAGAAGAAACATTTAATGAGCTTCTTTTAGAGCCATCTGGGTAGTTTGATAACTTCTGCCTGATGAGATATGCTGATTCTGAATATTCGCTGAATGAAATTTCACCTTTGACTTCTAAAGAAACTGCACTATATCAGCTAAATTAATAAATTTATATCTGAGCCAGAACGAATAGAATCTTGTTTTTTCTTTAAATGTTTACGAAATGTAACAGTAAGAAATTCTATCTCTTTTTTTCTTTAATCTGCATGGTAGTTTTATTTAAAACTTCACTAAGATGACTCCAAACATGATCTTTTTTATGGTCTTTGCAGATTTCTACTTGGTGCATTCGGGGAATTTTAAAATATCCTCGTTGGACCAGTTATTCATTTTTCTTGCAGCACTTTTAAACAACAAAAAAAAACGCACGTTCTGTCCGCCGTCAGGGCACAAACAATACTAAGTTCGCACAAACTTGTAGCCGCTTCGCAAGCACTTGCCGCAAACGCCTTCGATATGTGCCAAAAAACCGACACTCGGTCGGATCAGCCACAAGTAGTGGCTGCAAGCCAAGCCAAGCGCCCAATCCACACGTTTCAATTTGTGACAGTTTGACGAGGTTTGGCAAGCGTGTGGTCCCGGCTTGAGAAGGAGGGGTCGACAGCGGAACCAATCGCCGGAGGATAATTCTCCGCGCAATTCTAATTTCTACGAATTTTTCTCTGTGTTCGAATAGTCCTGGGAGAGGTGTGGATTACCATGAGCGACTATTTGGATTACTTCTGCAAGTTACTTCGCACCGGGTCCCCAATGAGAGTGGTTGTAATACTGCAGTGAAGTCACTCTGTATGATACCTGGCATTACATAGAGTTTGAGAGTGGGTTGGTAGTCTGCACACTATTGCTGACCCGTGATTGAAAGCATACTTGGTCTCCGCAGCAGAAGTGCTCAAGTCAATAATTTGGCTTGACCGTTATACGCGTACCTAATGTGCTGTAGCTTTTACGTCACCGATGGAGCAGTCTGCGCCGTAACGGTAATTACCCAACGGACATTTCAGTATGGTACTTAACACAATCATTGAGATTTGCCCTGTAACGGCTTGTCAAAAGTGATTTTGAATGGTTAAGAGTTCTCGCCTCCGCAAACAAACTGAACTAGTGACCTTATTTTTTTAAGCCATGATAATATAATTTTCAGTTCTATTCCGGCAGGATAGACAAATATTGTGTGCCTTTATCACCACATTTGGTGGGTTAAATAGATATACACTGGCGCCCGTCAATTTTCATTCTAATATGATTCATGTTAGCAATGTTTTTGATTATTAGAACATTAAAAATATTTCTGGATTGTTTTGAAAGAAAATTGTAAATTAAACCAAATGTGAAGCTAATAATATTGAATTTATTTGTTGAAATTCATTAAGTTAATAGTGGTTTATGCTCGATTTTTTTATTTTGGCAATTATAAGATGAGGGATCTTGGAATTCTGTATATTAATATTAAAATTAAATGCACCTCAGTCTGGACGCCTTCACGAGAACCAAATAAATTAGCAGCTTAGGGGTTTTTCTTTTAAATGACAGAAAAGGAAATTGAAAATTTTCACCCTTTCCTTCTCCCCCCCCCCCTTCCCAACACCATTTTTTTATTGTTAGAACGTTGTTGTTAATGCGTGATATTCACTGCCTACTTTCCAAATCTTATCTGAACCCGTGCAGCCATTTCAACGTGATTGAAGCAGAAACAAAAGAAATTTCGGATTTGTGATATTAGTGACCACTGCTGCTGCTTGAATATCTATGAATAAAAAATCCCTGGTTAGTAAATGGAGATGTGATTCTCGAATGCCATAATAAAGTTGCATTTTATTTCAAAAAGTACTGATATGAGTAAAAGTATCGTATGAAAAGTATCTAGTACGAAAGTATCGGTATCAAAAGAAGTATCGATAGTTTTACCGTGTACCTTGATTAATGACCCTAACGTTTCGATTATAGTGCTTCAGTGATGGAACTGTGTGTGTGCTCTACCTCTGACAATCCCCTGCAAACTCCGTAATCACGTGATAATGGAGTCTATACTGTCGGACTAGTGTGACATAGTTTTTACAAAAGTTTTAAATGCCGACTTCCCTGGTAGGTTACCGTTGAATCACACATGAACTCATTACTGGTCTACCACTTCACCTGATGATGACAGTGAAGCTTGGTATCGAAACGTTTGAGACGGATAGCACCAAAAAGAAAGTGGAAATCTAAGCACATCTGACGGAGACTCCGTATAGACCAAGGCGGCTGCACGCAATCTCTCTCAATCCCGTCGCTCAGTTATTTCAAATCCTTTTTGTGGGCCGGTCGGTGCCGGTTGATCACCCCCGCGTTCCTCCAATTACGGCCGGCCGGTCAGTGTTATTACTGCGAGCCGAAGCAATAACTACCAGGCCTGCGTCCGTCCACGCCGACACTCAATAACAGGTCCGGCGCGGGCGGGGGAGCCACCCGAAAATTGAGTCTCCGCCCGCCGACGCTGCAGCCTCAGATTTCTATCAGCCTCGGCTCGCGCGTCTGCCAGATCACATAAACTGTTTTACTGCTTCGGATCGCGTCCGGCCCTTTACTAGAACTCCACGGCCGTAAAGATCCGCAGCTTGTCTGCTGCGAGAAACTTCGTAATTTTCGAGGGAACTGGGAGTAAACAGCGACGTGCGCAATAACACAGGTAAATGGAAACGTTTTGTGACCACTGTCAAGGAGAAGAAGCGTAGTAAACTGTTCCGTTGGAACAAATAACTTGCATAAATGCTTCAAGTAATATCGACGTGAATGCGTCTTCACCGGTCGGCACTGGTTTAGTATCCCAGAATTACGGGCGACATGAAAACCGCCCGCTTTGAAACGACTAGTACTCAAAAACGGATGACAGTAGGGTGAACGACGTTCGACAGAGATAGATTGTACCAATTCCCCTGCAAGTCGCTGGTCAGTTAAGGAAGCGGCTAATACGAGGGTTATTCATAAACTAAAGTTACAAGGTCGATATTAATAGTGTGTGATAATTCTAACAGACGTGCGACTGGCAACTGTGCAGAAATTCAGCAACCCGCCACATACGGCGCTAGTTGTAGGTAATCTCAAATGGTGACTCGTTTGGTTGCAAAGAAATCCGATCAGTTATTCCATTACTGTAGGCGAAACACTTAACCGTGTCTGAAATTCATCGGCAGTTGGTAGAAATTTACGGATAGATTGTGTTGTTTTCGTCAGCATGTTGCACAATGGTGTCGAAAGTTTTCGGCCGGTAGAGAAAAACGTCACCGGCGAGGATCGCAGTTGAAGTGGTTTCGTTGGTACATCATCGACCACCCTACTTACAATACAGCCCGTACTTCATCAAGAGACTTTTCACCTTTTCCCTCACTTGAAAGGAGGCGCCTAGGAGGCCGACTGATCTGCCACTATTTTTTTTTTTTTTTTTGTTAAAAAAAAATGCGTATAATCATGTCAAGACATTCTTATTTATAAGAAAATGTAGCTTATATACATAATATGTTTTTCCACGTGACTAACAGTCCGGTAACCGAACCCCGACAACATTAAATAATTAACTGTATGTACAGAAACGAAAGAAACACATATCAATATGAGACTGACAACCCTAATTTATATATAATTATTAACAAAAAATATGTCTTACCTCACTGCAACCGTTACACATATGTGCTGTTTACAATATTACTCCACTTACCTGAAAAGAAAAAAAAATTATATTAAGAAAATAAGTTTATAAAACTATCAGTTTGGAAATTCTGAATCAAAAGTTTTAATGACAATAATGAGCATACCATTTTAAAAAGTACTAAACAGATAGATAGACTGGTAGTTCTCCAACCTTGTTTTCATGCAATAATTCGTAATTTAATTCGGTGTTCGTTAATACCAAAGAAATTATTATTTCCATGTCAAAGCACTGTGCATTTCATTCCGAATATAAATTTATAACCAAACTTTAATAATTTACATAAAACAAATAAGGAATTAAATAATCGTCGTACCCGAACTGAAATAAACAGTTCATCACGCAATGCTAATATCCACATTTACATCTCATATTTACTTTTTTACACCGGTCTTTGTCATCTGTTGATATGAAATAAGGCAAATATCGAAATATCATACAAAGTTCTATTCCAGGTGTTTGTGTGTGTGTTTTAAAAATCAGCATCTGGGTTCAAGGTAAAATTACTATTTTATTATTATTAGATCTATGGATCTGATTTAACCAAAATAGTTTATTTAGGTTAAGAATCACTGTTATAACAGCTCTTATGATACTTTAGATGATAAAATATGCTTCTCATATTAGATAAAAAATGATCTAATTATTCATCACAAACATTTAATATAGATAAACTATCAGCTAATTTTAGTGATGTTTTATTTAATCATTCTAAAAAGCTAAAAGCGATGAAATACTATTCAATTAACAGTGATACTTAATTTTATTTATAAGATTTTTGTCGGGTTGTTTGAGACAACCAGTTTGTTCCATTTTTCACTTCGGAAAACGATGGCTTGTGGACCTGTAATAGGGTATATCTGGTCGAGGTAGATTTGTGCATTCGAAGTCACGAATTTGGTATTAAGATGGAGCTATTGTGACCAACGTCACGGTATGGTCCACCATATTAACAGCTATTCTGGTATAAACGGGCGTGTGTATAAAATT
>JARYHS010009186.1:71306854-71539428 GCA_031002005.1 Vandiemenella viatica | reverse complement strand
GGGCATGCTCCATTGTGAGGAATCACAAGCTCTTTTTGGGCTACTTATTTCTTGAGAATTTCCCTTACGCTTCTCTGCGCGTGATGGTTCATCTGAAAAAGAAAAAAAAATGTATTAGCAATAGTTATAAAGACATGGAAAAAAAAATAATCTATAGATAAATACGTACTGAAATAAAAAAGGTCGCTGAATGAAATATCCAAATCACCTGCGAACAAATAAATTAATAATATAGACTACTGCTTCAGCACTATACATTTTCATAAATATAGTTACGTTAAAAAAATATTATCATTACCGAAATCATCCTCAGCGAGAATTTCATCAATGTCTGAAGCAGAAAAAAAAAACTCATCAGTATATGTGAAAGAATTTAAAACAGCCAGAAAAAACAAGTTAAATAACAATAATTTACTTACCAATATCGCTGAATAAGCTAAGATCCTCAGAAGACATTGCGATGATTGAAGTTTTCAGCTCGACGACTCAGAGAAGACTGGATGGCAGAAGGGGCGTCTCAGCCCTATTTATACACGCGTCTGGAGCCATGGAGAATTGGTGTGGGAAGACTGCGCCCCACGATGATGAATGTGGTGGCGCAGCTGTGCACATTCAATTACGAACCCGCATCCTGCAGCTGCGAGGGGAGCGATAATTGGAGTGTGGTGCAGCTGTGCTCATTCAATTACGGACCCGCATCATGCAGCTGCGTGGGGAGCGATAATTGGAGTGTGGCGCAGCTGCGCCTCATTCAATTACGGACCCGCATCATGCAGCTGCGAGGGGAGCGATAATTGGAGTGTGGCGCAGCTGTGCACATTCAATTACGGACCCGCATCATGCAGCTGCGTGGGGAGCGATAATTGATGGCTTCCGGAGGGGGAGCGATAATATGATGGCTTCCGGAGGGGAGCGATAATTCGGGTGTGGCCGCATTCAATTACGGACCCGCATTCAATTAAACTCCCCTAGTTCCTCGGCTCCCCCTCCGCTCCAAACTGTCTGCCAAAGACAGGTCCATAAGAATACATGGGAAAAAAACTGTCCGCTGACCGCTGTACATAAGGAAATAATAAGATCAATCTGAGGTTACAGATGTGAGACCCCCTCCCCGCAAATTTTAATTAAAATCAATTAAGGCTCCCCGCCATGGGGAAAAAAGTGGGCTCACACGCCCTCCCATAAGAATACATGGGGAAAAAGTGGGCTCACACACAGGTCCATAAGGAAATAATAAGATCAATCTGAGGTTACAGATGTGAGACCCCCTCCCCGCAATTCAATTAGCATTAATTAAAATCAATTAAGGCTCCCCGCCATGGGGGAAAAAGTGGGCTCACACACAGGTCCATAAGGGAAAAAGTGGGCTCACACACAGGTCCATAAGGAAATAATAAGGTCAATCTGAGGTTACAGATGTGAGACCCCCTCCCCGCAATTCAATTAGCAATTAATTAAAATCAATTAAGGCTTCCCCGCAATTCAATTAAAATTAATTAAAATCAATTAGCCTCAATTAAAATCAATTAGCCTCAATTAAAATCAATTAAAATCAATTAAAATCAATTAGCCACGGGGGTGTTTTGGTCCGGGGTGCGGGCTCACACGCAGGTTCTGCATCTACTTAGCATCTATTTTCTTAACGACCTGAGACGTACACCTATTTTTTCCTGATGGCTTTACGACTAGTTGACGTCATTAGAGGTGAGAAGAGTCCGATGAGTATTTGAACTACGTCCTTCCAAATTCCAGGTCCGAGCGTTACCGCACACCCATCATGCTCGGAAGTACAAGTTAAGGGTAAATTGTATTTCATATATACCTGAAAAACTTAAATGCCACAATTTTTCTGTAAGGAATACCCGAACGTCTTTATTTCTAAAATGACTTTAGTGAAGTGTTGAATCCATCTAATATCGTACTTCTGCTACGTTGAACTAAAGTGATGTAAAAAAAATCTCATGGTAAAAATCATTTTCATATTGGTTGCATCCTACACTACAGTAGAACTATTAAAAATGCATTCAAAACGTAGAAAATTTTATAAACAAATATTGTAAATTCATACATTCATAAATTCAAAGATTAATGCTCCAACGCATGCCGTGCAACAGTAAAAATTATCTGTATGCCTCAAATAACGTGTGTTCTCTTTCAGTACGCACAACGAAGTTTCTCACAAGTTTGCAAGTTGCCACACACAATAGACTAAAATCTAAGGCTGGTTTACGTGCCTCATTCAATAAAAAATATGTAGGAGCAACTTAAATTTTGGGCGTAAAGTAAAAATGTCATTGTTTAAATCAGAGAATTTTTTTATGAAATAAAGTGTTAAATATTTGTTATGAGGAAAAATTAAGAAAATAGTTTTTCAACCCGGTTACTCACAGAGGGCGAACCTCAAATATCTCTCAACGTAAATACACGCGCCTAAAAACTGAAAATGTGAACAGACAAATATAAAATAATAAGGATTTCGAAATTTGCGAGTAATTACCTCTGAAACAGATTCTTCACACTAATACAAAAGGTTTAATTCTGTCCCCCACGGATGTTTATAATGTTGCTACCGTACATTAAAATCTAAGTCAGCTGACAGTCATTTTTCTTCTATTGCTCTTCCTAACACCTTAAAGCTAAAATACGTTATAGTCAATCGTTTTGTAGTTGGAGATTTTGAGCGTAAATAATAATAAGACAGTAAGAAAATTTTCAGATGAATCTGCTTTTCCCTATACTGTCTGCAGATGTTCAACTCTAATCTACGCAAGAGCTGCAACCTAGACGAAATGTTGGAAAGCAAAATTCACTTCTTTTATTATTCTTGTTCCTCCTATAGTGAATGACAGTTATAAAATCGTTAAAGCAAATAGACTTTGGCTTTTATTCCCGTGCTGAAAAGGTAATGAAAATTATAGCTAATGCAAAAACCACCTAATTAATTTGCTGCAGATACCATTTATAACTGCTCTTCTGTACCGCAGTTTATTTTCAAGCTCTCACTTCAAACCTTTATACTGCATTTAAAATGTTACAACCGAAAGCACTAAAGCTTCTTGGTTTAACAGGAGCCGCAAAACTCTGGTTTTATTTACAATGGAGAAAGTAAAATATTTCAGCGAACGGTATAATTACCTGAACTAATAAAGTCTTACGTTTTATATTAAGATTAAACAGTGCTTTTACTCCTTTGGAATGGGACCAAGAAAGACACTGTTATTCAACGTAAAGGCTCATTATACAGCATTTTACAACTAAGTGATATTCAGACATATAAGTATAAATAGTAACGACCAGCAGTTTCAAATTTTGAGGCCTTTAAAAAGCTATAGTAGTAAATAAATCATAATCTTCAAAAATAAAAACGACATTGCGATTCGTTTCGCAAGGCGTGTATCATCCGCGCTTCGATTAAGAAGTGCGAATATTCATCTTCAGTTGCATGAAACAAGTAGATCATTTGATTTTTTTAAGAGAACGTTTGGATCAAGTAACAGAATTGAAAAAGTTTGAGATTGTAATAGAAAATGTTATTTCTCATGCAGGCCCAAGCTGCATATCAAAACCGCAACCACAGTCTCTGGTAATAATGCCGCTAGAAAATTCAATGCGTTTACTATACGAGCATTCGTCATCACATCTTGGAAGTTGCAAATTAAGGATGTGAAATAAAATAACAAAAAAAATCTGTTGTTTGCCACCTTTCATTTGGTACCCATAAAGACTCACTCCTCCCTCTAAAATTATTTTCACCGTCAAATTTTTTTCTAAATTTTACGTTGTAATCGTTTTGAGATAGCAACAACTGAAATAGTGTACGACTACAAATTTCAAACAAGGCGAGGTCTTCGGTGTGGAAATCTGAATCTGAGTTACAGTAAAACACTTCCGGTATCACTATAATACCGTTCGCCCTGGTGGGCCTTGGTTTACGAGAAACTGATACTTAAAATCTCATTCCAATAATAATTTGTAGCTTTGTGAGGATATCTTTCAAAAAATATTTCCGTTGTGGAAGCAATTTATGTTTTAAGTATTTGTAGGCGGTTACATCAAAACAACCTTATAAATGCCTCGAAGAAAAATTGTAATTTCCGAGAATTTTTGTGAAAATAAATCGGGAATATTATAAACAGCAAATGGTAGGGAAAAGAAATGCACGCCGATATTTCCGGTAGGCGGAGATCGAACCAGTGTGTAAACTGACACATCTATTAAACCACACGGCTGTTTGGCCGCCTTAATAAACATGACTTCTCTATCGTATAAATCGACAGTTTAAAATTTCACTGTTTTTAACTCTCAATTTCTCTTAAATGAAGGCCCACCAAGGCGACAGGTATTATGGTGAGTTACCTGAAGTCTTGTACTGCATATCCACACTGATTGTTTTCCTATTTGGCCTCGCATTTGGGAGGACGCCGGTTCGAATCCCCGTCCAGGCATCCAGATTTGGGTTTTCCATGGTTTCCCCAGATCACTCCAGGCGAATGCCGGGATGCTTCATTCAAAAGGCCATGGCCGAATTCTTTCCCATTCCTTGCCCTCCATCCTTTCCCGTCTCTAAAGACCTCGCTGTTAAGAGACGGTAAGCAGTTAAAAACAATCCCATCCGCCTCTAATGACCACGCTGTCGACGAGGCGTTAAGCCCAAGCGAACAACAAAAGTTTTCCTAATCTGATTTCCACATCGAAGACCTCTCCTTGAAAGTTAAAGGGTCGTCAATTGAAGAGCCCACGGCAGACAGACTGACGAATGAGTGATTCCACAAAGTTTCTTCTTTACAGATCCCTAGGAGTTATATTTTAAAATAAAAAAAATATCAGCCATGTGATGGATCAAAATTTGCATTCAGAGTATCGAAAGCAGCTATTTCCTTTTACTGCAGTGCTAGAGAGTTTGTTTCTTGCTCTGTTCACAGTTCACCTTCATTTTGTTCGGAACAGCAAGTGTCTGCGCCCCGGTCGTTAGTCGAGAAGAAAGGTGCTTTGCTTGCTGATAAAGGACGGCGGCGCCGCTGTTTTATTTCCGGGCGGGCGCAACACTTGGCGCGCTTTGTATTTTCCGGGCCATTAAGAGAGAGCCACCCGCGGGCGCCTGCCGCCAATGGAGCCGTCCTAATGAGACGATGGACGTCTCGCGCGGCTCTGCTTTATCCCCTCCGGCCGCCAGCCAATGGCTCGTGGAGGGACACCACAGCGTGCCACGCCGGTCCGCACAGCCTCGCCTCTTGTTTTGCCCTCCGCCTCGTAAATTTCGCGAGCCCGCGCGCTGGCGGAAGCAGCGTTTAAGTGCACTGTTAACGGAGGAAATGTGAGCGTCAGTCAGGAATCCGAGAACTTAAAAAGCGAGTACGGATTTAGTAACGACAAGTGGGTGGCGAACGAACACGCTGTAATCACAGCCTCTTAGGTTTACAGCCAAATTCGTTTAGACGATGTGATACAGGTTGTAAGGTTTCCAGATCAGATTACGGATCCAGGCCAATCTTGCCTGACCGAGCAAACTACAAGAATCAGAAGAATTCAGTTTATGAATAAAAATAAACATCAAACACAATTAAGGAAAGGAGATTAGCTGTCTGTCGTTACATCAAGAGAATGGAATCAGAAATAATGGAAAAGAAAACACTCTTCCATGAGTGAAGGAGGTCCATCAGGATCGGAAAAGATGTGCGATCAGCATGGAAGACCTACAAGACAGGGAATTATTCAGAGGAAAAATTGCGACGGTAAAGGATTTGACTGAAGAAAAACCCAATCAGGAAAAAGAGGGCATTTTCAGAGGAAGAGTGAGCCAGAGAATGAAAGAGTACTGGCGACGGAGGAAGAAAATTCAGAAGAGAAAATGAAGTTGCGTAATCGTAGTCCATAGATGGCTGAAACGAAAAAAAAAAAGAACATCCTTTAACGAGCATTATGGATGAGCTTAAAATTCAGTTATGGCATTAAAGAGTATGCGGGTGTAAAACTCTTTCCAGCCATCCATATTTCTGTTTTATGACTTTCCGAAATCATTCCTCGTGAATACCAGGATGGGACCTTCCAAAAGTCATCACCAAATTTCTTCCCGTTCCTTTGTGTGCGCATTAAAAAACTATCTGATTCTAATGACATCGAAGCAATAAAAACGAAGTTCCTTTCTTTTTATCTTTAAATCAATTATTTTGAAACTATCCGCAACCCCATTTTACCTCCACACATGCAGTACAACCAAAATCCATCGTCAATTATGTATTTCATATACTTTCTTCTTCGACTTCCTCTACATGTATTATTTCCCTTCAACTATATTGCAATCTATGAAATTAACCAATATCGTACGTCCTTTAGAAACTCTCTCTTCTCATGCAGTTACTTCGCGAAAACATTTATTCTATACTTCATGGGTCCATTTAGATATTCTGAAGCACTATTTCAAAAGATTCGATTTGTTTTGTTTCTTGTTCTCCTCCTATGGGCTGTATGTATTCAATTTTACTAAAGTTTATAGCGAAATATATTTCTTTCATAATAAAATTATTTCGCCTTTGTCAGTTAACTTCTGTTATCGTCTTTATCAATTGAAAAGCCCATAAAAAGTTTTAATTTAATGCATGATTATTACATGACAGACATTTAAGTTTATTGTAGGCAATTAAAACGAAAGCTGTTGTGTCAAAGGCATAGTGTACGAAGTTTTCTGAATAATTGCGGGCACCTACATAATGTTCAGTTTCACCACACTGTTTAACTGTCAGAAAATTTATGATGTGTATAAACTATTTTCCCACGAGGTAAGTGGCTCCGACATTATATGAAACGCGGTGTGTGTGTGTGTGTGTGTGTGTGTGTGTGTGTGTGTGTGTGTGTGTGTGATAACGATCTGGCCTCACATTTGGTAGGACGCGGGTCCAAAACTCATTCCGGTGTTACCGATTCCAGTTTTGCGTGTTCTCCCCAAATTACTCCAGGTGAATGCCACGATATTTCCTTCAAAATGGCCATGGCCAAATTCCTTCCTGTTCCTTGCCCTCAGTCTCTTGCCGCCTCTAATAGTCTCGACGTCGACGTGTCATAAAGCCATAAGAAATTCTGCACTACGGTACACCTTCTCCTTCGTCCAACAAAGACCTAATCCCCAGATTAACTCCCCTGATCCTTGGATTAGAGGTGGCATCACATAGTCTCAAGCGGATGGAATATTATACTGCCTATGAAATTACATCAAAGCCTTCTGGTGTTAAATCTCTGTTTCGACCTAGACGAGCATAACCAAATTCATTAATGAATCAGCAGCAACGGATGTTATTAACAATGAAGGCAAACGAACAGTGATAGGTAAATCCAGAAGACGTAAAAGTAAACTGACTGAAAATACGCAGTCTCTATTCGCAAAACCTTAAAACTGGATAAACCGCTTAGTGCCATATTATACTTGCACTGGAGTTATTTAATATTAATAAACTTTAATAAACAAATAGATTTTGCTGTTAGATGTACTGATTGTTGTGAATCAGAAAAGAACAAGTTTTTTTTTCACCAGTTCTGATAGATTACAGCTCATGGAAATTGAGACCGATAAGTTTATTTCCCTGCACTAGTTGATATAAATGTTTTCAAAAGTTTGTAACCAAAAATCAAAGAGCCGTTACTGCTTTTATTTCTTTCCAGATGCTTGAATCACTAATAACTGACAGTACTAAAATTTGTTATGCGGCAAATTTGGTGCCTTTCGGAAGAGTAAAGCCTAAACAGGCTACGATAGCGCCACACATTAACAATTCATATTCCGAGGCTCGTAGGGCAATGGTTAAACAACCAGCGTAACATTTAGCAGGACGCAGGTTCGTCGCACTGTTAAATAGACTTTTTCCACGATTTACGTAAATCACACCTGGTGGGTGCTGGTTCTATTGCTTCTTAAAACAGACACCGGTTTGATTCTTGTTTCTTGCCCACCAGGTTTCTCTCGATTTCAATGGCCTTCTGTTCGAATAAAAATAGACACATTTACCATACTAGCAAAGTAAGGAGAAATTATGAGAGTCAAATTTCTTCAGATTAGTTGCCGTGAAGAGGTAATACCACCCATAAAAGAACCTATGCCGGTGACACAGAGTAGGTTTCTTTTGGAGTCCATTACTGGCGAGACTTGGTGCAAAGAACGGAAAATAATTCGCCTAGAATTATTTCGAAGAAATAATGGAAATCCGAAATGTGGATAGCCCGACGAGGTTTGAACCAGCGTCTCAGGTCAGGCTCGGTCACATCGGGTATGGAAAGCCCTTTACCTAAATATCATTCTGCCTGCTGGTTACAATGTAACACTCAGGCCTCGCATTCGGGATGATGTGGATTCGAATCCCCGTCCGGCCATTTAGATTTGAGTTTTCCATAGTTTTCCCAAAACACTGTAGGTGAATACCGGAATGGTTCCTTGCACCCCAGTCCTCTCCCGCCAATGCGTAAAGCAATAAATTAAAAAAAATCTGCAGTGACCCTCACACCAAAAATAACAGTTGCGTTAAATGTTCCACTAATTATGTATCGCTTTGTGTGTGCCATGCAGTAATATTGTTTATCTTGAACACCTGACATGACACCACTGCAATTTTTCCAGGAAATTGTGTGGCAGGTTGGAAACGTTCGACACAGCAAGTGATATTATTGGCCAATAGCATGCACACACTCGGTGCGCCGCGTGTGTGCTAGCTGACCGCCGCCGCCGCGCCGCACCAGCCGTCTGCGGTGTCAATTTGCGGGTGTTTGGGTCGGCCAGCTCGCGAGCTCGGAGCCGTTTCGGAGTACGACCACCGATCGGCGGTCGGTGGCACCGCCACATTACGAGTGCGACGCCCAAAATCCTACGGGATACAGCGCGGCGGCGTCCCCGATTTATCGCCCGATTTAAAATTTGTTGTCGGGCTCGTTATGGGGAGCGCTGCGAGCGACCGGTTGTCCGGATAAGCGCTACGAGTTACTGCCGCGGCGCCATTACAACGATCGCCGGGTGTTACCTATGCGGGCTACGCGTGGGTGACAGGGAGGTTAGAAAGCAAGAGCGGCTCAAAGAAACTTCGCTGGTTTCACATCGCAAGGCTTCCATTCACTGCGCTTTACACCTTAAAGATTAATTTTTATCTGTGCTAATTTTCATATACCGACTCATTAAGAAAATTTAATTAAAAGTTTTTCTGCTTATGGCTTTACGACTCGTCGACGTCGAGGTCATTAGAGGCTGGAGAGGACAGGGGGGTAAACAACGGGAAGGAATGTAGCCATGGCCTTTTTTTAAGTAAGTATCCCGGCATTTGTCCGGAGAGATTTGGGGAAATCATGGAAAACCCAAATCTGGATGCCCAGGTGAGGATTCGACACCACGTCCTCCCGAATGCGAGGCCACAGCGTTAACCATTCACCCATCACACTCGGTGAATTACAGTATTCTCAGTTTCCATGTTACTTGGGTCGTTATTCTACTAACACAATTAACGGTCTTCCGTTAGTTTTGCTTAGTGGATGGTGTAAAATACAACTAAGTGCCGTTTCGCCCAATGAAGAGTCGAAGAATTTTAATCGAAACGTCGGCAATGAATACCAGCACCATGGAATCTATTTATTGCGAAAGCGGAATCCTTCAATTACAGTATCCATAGAAACCAGTGAATTAACTGCATAATTTGTTTCATGTCCCAGCTGATAAAGAAGAGGCTAGCTTGCAGGCCTTATGATACTAGTGAATTTCAGAGAATAATGTTGAAAGATTTTCTGCAGATAATAATAAGACATTTATGGGGAATAATAAAAAGTTTCTCGGTAAAAATGATCAGTATTATAGTGCCAAAAATTACAGTTATCAAATAGGGTGTAGCGTGGAAGCAATAATTTTCGGTATAACAAGGATTGCCGGCTCAAGTCCGGTTGTGGCATGGGTGATTTTATTGAACTGAAAAATTCTTACTTTGTTGTATTTATAATTATTCAAAATAATTACACAGAATAGTCCTAAAGTCTTGCTACACTATCAGTTTGGTAAATGTTCACGTAAATAGAACGTCTGTTGAAAAACTGCTTTAAAGCAATAATAAATATCATGAACGTCAACGTTTCCGTTCTGTATACAAGGGGTACTTCACAAACAATGCACAATATTTTTTAATCACGAGTACTTTCTGCTTAAGGTAATAGGTCTGTTTAGCCTAAATATTACACTTGTTCCTAAGTGACCAGTTTCCAACGTCTTAGATGATATTGGATGCTAGTGATTTGTTCAGCTATCTGATGAGCCGGATAACAGCTGCAGAAACCTGTTTTAGATGGAATAACTCTGTCATAAGAACGAGCGAAGTCCGGTGGAATGGTGTATGAACTGTATTGTAGGTAACTCTTCATACTCTTACTGATGGAGCAAATAAGTTATTACAATTGGAAATTGCCGTTCAAAGTACGGCATACACATTATACTGAAATTCCTGAAAGTGCCGATGTGAAAAATGACAAAAATTTCACATTTCACTGTTGACTGATGTTATTGGTCTTCCTGGATTGGATAATTTATTTTGCTTTGACGTCATTTACGAAAATAATAATATAAACGAAAAACTGAACTGCGATCTGTAGCATCTTACGAAAATATCACACGAAGCTTAGTGTTTTTCTGTCGGAATTTCGCTACATAGAGTTTTATTTTTTATGTAAGACCTTTGATATTTAAAAGTCGCAGTACTTCAAACTCCTATTGCATCGTTGCAGTATTGCCAACTTTTGCATTGCGGAGACACCGTCTTTGGTGAATCAATATAGATATCTGTGAGGTTAAACGATGGAGTGATTACTAATGTTTTCGACCGTGTATGGTTTTAGATAAAGTCTCATTGTTTCCAAGATATTTGCATAGCTTTGAATTTATGTTTATGATATTTCCATGTGATTTTAGGGATATCTTAACCGAGATTTACACGAAATTAATCAAAATAATGAAATTATAATTTTTTTCATCAAAATCAGTTAAATTGAAATTTCTAAATTTTTTAAATATAACTCATGATGTTATAAATACGATCAACTACTGCCCATTTCACTTTTCAACACTTATTGGATACCCACTGCGAACAAAATTTGTATTTAATCTGGTACTTTGGTAAACAAGCTGGTGATTAGTTATCATGTCCTTTCAACTCTCCTAATATACTAGTTAAATATTGAATAATAAAACATTTTTAACCACCGGGTATCGAATCATTGAAATCTGTGATAGACGACGGACACGATGATTTTTGCGCCAACAGACTAACTAAATCGTAGATGTGGGAAAACAAGACAAAACAGAGAATTTAAACAATCGATTACCATTTGTTTGGTAAAGATCAAATTACACTTCCGATCACAGTAATGATTGGAATATAGTTTTGCATACGAAATAGATGTCCTGTTCGTCCTCCAGGCAGACTCTAACATTGGCGATAACGCCAGACCGATCGTCGTGGGTGAGCGGTAATGCTCCGGCCTCACATTTGGGAGGACGCGGGTTCGAATCCCCGTCCAACCATCCAGGTTTGGGGTTTCCATGGTTTCCGCAAATCAATCCAGGCGAATGTAGGGATGGTTCCTTCAAAAAGCCACGTCCGATTTCGATCTTGCCCCAGTCCTTTCCAGCATCTGATGACCATGATGTCAACGAGGCGTAAAGCCATAAGCAAAAATAAATGTAAAGCCACTAAGCTTTCAAAATCGTTGCCGTTTCAGGCTTTATGACGCAAGAGACATACTGGTCATCAGTGCACCGCTTTCAATTCTTAAGTAAAGATTGTTTTTGAAGACAAGATCCCCGAGCCGAGCAAGTAGACGAATAGAATTAGACAAAAGGAAATTAAGGCCGGATACAGTGATGCTACGCTTGTGACTGCCTGAGAAAAACAGCACACAGCCGATGGAGATGTCCCATACGTAAGATCCGCCGCATAGTAGTTTCCAAGTCGTGCAGTGGTGAGAGGAAGTCAGGGGTACCAAATTAGGCACGCACAAGGCCGCGGGGCCGGCGTCTGCTTGCCGTGCAGCATATGCTAACCGAGTTGGCTGCTTGTCGCGGCGCCTGCCAAGTAGGTTAACCCGCACCACACCAACCCTGATTAACGCTTGCGGGCTGGATGAGCCAAAACAACAGTGGCGCCTGCAACGGCCGCGGCGGCAAGCAGGGTCGCATCAGTGACAGTTTGTCCTCAGACTCTAGGAGACTGGAGCGTGTGCAGGGTCAGGGGTGAGGCGGCGTCTTTAAATTGAAATATTCTGTTCGCGAGATTACTCCAACCGGCACACGTCCCAGTGTACCTTCTCCCTGCGAACAGGACGTATTGTTACCCCATAATCACGCGTGTAAAACCCACCTGGATTTTTGTATATTTTCATCTTCGTACAGTGCCAACTATTTCCGTGTCAAGTGGTCAAACTGCGAAGCAGAAATTGGTATCCCATAACAAATGAACATCTCTATTACGTAATATAATTGCAAGGATAGTTTAATTATTCATCTCTATTATGTATCAGTTAATTATAGTACTTAGCGGAAGTATGCTGATCAACTTATTTATACATTCCCTATTTAAGATAATCTATATTACAAGTGAACACAAGTGTTACCAGAACCTTGCGTGATAATATCACAATATTCCGTTTCACTGAACTGTTTTAATAAGCATTTAAACAGCACAAAATTTATGTTTCTATAAGCTAAATGTAAACTTGTCAGACAAAGTCATTTTTAAAAACTATAATAGTTATTAGTAAGTTAACAATTTAGTCAAAAAAGTCTCTACTTATTTCCTTACCTCTGCAGATACATAAAATAACATACATGCTAAATAGGGATCAAAGGTGAACGAAAGCTTACTGACGGTATGCTTAAATTTTGTTTTTCTCGTCAACTATGTCAATTTCTTGCACTTAGTCCATGTATGATGTGGTGTTCCACTTACTCACCAAAATGATGTTTCAAGAGATATTGGAAAATAGTCGGCAATGCCTATTTTCGAATCCGCAGCTATCTAGCAAAAAATGACAAATTGGACAGTCGTAGTGCCAAACAACTTAAACTCAAGTCGAACTACTGGTTTATCCGTTTGTAACATGAGATGCTTTTTTTTTCTTTTTAAACAGACATGTACCACATATCGCTGTGACATAACATTCACTGGTGAATAGTGTGATGATGTTGGAAAATCAAAATGTGTTTTGCAGTCTTAAAGAAGTTTGTAAATTCTACAACCATAACTTCTCGTGCAACTGTGGAAGAACTATTATGGAAAGAGGGTAGTACCATGACCTCATAAAGATAGCTACCTTAACTGTCGAAACGTGCTTTCAATCAATACACCTGTGTAAACTCAAGGGAATATTTGTCGTCGTACGAAAAATAAAGAAGATCTAAATTTCACTGCAGGTCGTTCCTCTGATGGAGATTCTTTTTTAACAGAACCAATCCTTCGTCTCAGGATTTGAACTGAACGGCAATAATAGTAGAAGTGGGTTTTCGTGTTGTTAATACGGTTAACATAGAGACAAACCTGGGAATTGTTATCCGTCCTGATCGTGGTCAATTTTATGGGCATATAACTGTTTAAATGTCGATTGCAAAAAATCTAGCATATATTTTTGTATAGTCTTCTCGGGTGATTAGCCGAGTGAGCAGGATGTTTTCAAACGATAGACTATATTAATTCTCATCACCGAGAGAAACGTTCATCTTATATATATATATATATATATATATATATATATATATATATATATTTTATTTGTGATTATAATATTCGTTTTGCGTGAACCACCGAATCGGTTTCGACAGATTTCTGGCACTTCCATTTTCAGTTAACACCAGCATAATTGAAATTTTTTATAAATCACAGTTATACAATGGAACAAACTGGGAAACCCCCTCAAAACAGATAGCGCAGTCAAGACGTTATCCTCGGAATTGCGTATTTGCAAAGTAAACATGAAGTTACAAAACAATATATACTGTAGGCATAACGTGGTACCTTAGAAACAAGTGAATTTCCCATCCCCACAACCAACCATATCTCACTTTCTGTCTCTCTCTCTCTGACACACAAACACACACACACACACACACATATACACACATGCGCGCGCGTGAGAGAGAGACAAAGACAGCTATTCTAAACTTCCTCTATCAAAATAAAATATTAATTGCACATTTCTATCATTCATAGAGACAATGATCCCACATTCGAAAATTTCGCAGACATCGAAATAACTGTTTACAATAGGTCTGTCTCCAATTAACTCATTTTCTGGTAATGTATGAATAACTCTTCCGACCCAAACTCGGATGTCTGTGACTATCTTACAACAGATCCAAATTATATTTCGGACACACATCGGATAGATAAATGATCTGTTAGTTGTTTCGGTCGACGAACTGGATAACATTCTTACTGAGTTGTTGATATTACTGTCAAGGCTTTCTTCATAGTTTCAGAGAAAACTTTTTTTAATTTACATTATTTGCTAGCACATTTTAAAGGTAAATCAAATAACGGAAATTTTTCGTATATAATAATTCAAAATACATCGCAACAGGTTTGACACTTGTGACCGTGTTAAATTGCTGGGTCCACTTATTTGAATGGGCACGCGTATTTGTACGTCGTCTACCATGGACATGAATATTTTACAGATGCATAACCCAAGCGAAGTTCCAAAATTTACTACGGTCACAGGAAATGGGGTGGAAAATTCCATGCTCGTGCAGAATACATGGTTCCCAATTTTTGAGCAGAACTGTCACAGTTCTGTGTAACATACAGTGTCAACTAGCCACCAAAGATGTGTTGGGGGGTAAAATGCCGAGATGCGGCAGCTCACACGTTCTGAAATAACTTTAAACTTGTATTTACTTTGTAACATACGCCTTAGAATCTTCAAAACGGCCCAGTTTTATAATGTTATGGTAATCGGAGACTCCTAGAGCAGCTAAACAACCATTATTATTTTAATGTGTTATTCTGGGGAAACTAACCGAGCAAACCTCAAGTTCATAGCTTGCCAAAGTTTACACCTTTTGGCATGGTCAGTACCTCACCTGAAGAGGCCAACGGAGAGTTTGATCATTGAAATATTATGCGAAAATATAATATTAATATCCAAAACCACGAATGAGCTTTTTATTTACTGAAAATCTTTGTACTTTATCCATTCATGTAGTTTTCTTGCTCCCATTACAAACAGCTTTTTGATGAATAAAAAGTTTTGTTACATTAAACAAGATTTTTTTCGTGATTTCCAATTTCTGATAATATTTTACTGACCCTTCTTTACCCACTATTATATCGCATTAATAAAAACATGAAATATTTACTTTTTCTACTAATGAGTGTAATTTTTATTTGTTTAATCACTGTCAGTAGTATTATCATTTACAAACGCTATGCTGGCGCGAAAAAAAAAACAACATATCTATGTAGTTCAATTATCACTTAAGTGAACGTGGGAAGCTAATTTCCAGTACGAATGAATCAAAAAAGATAATACTTCTCAGAAGTATAATTAAGCTTAACATCAATTTGCTTGCATCATTTCATCACTCAGAGTTCTTCGACGAAATATTAAAAGAAAAACAAGATTAAGATGATTACATTATTTTACATTTGGTCTACGAACGGAGGGATCTGAGCAGGATTTATTATGAATAGCTACATTATATTGATTTAGTTATAACCCCCCTAATAAACACAGAATACTAGAAATATCAGTACCGTTTTCCAGGAAAGCAGGACATATGAGAAGAACAGATTGTTACATTATTAAGATGTTTAAATCATACATTGGACTACTGGATGAAACTACCGATGGCTATATAAACATAAATGTATTCCTCTTAAACGGAAGGAGTACTAAAGGTAAGACACCTCAAGTATCAGAATTGTTTTATTAGTCTTGTTGCAGCCCTTCCTGAAACAATCGCCTACCGAAATTTCATCTCATTCACACTTTTGCTTGATAAGTGTCTGAAGAACGACCCATTAACTGTTGAGCAATGAGCCTGATCTTCTCTAATCCTATATATATGTATGTATTGGAACCATAAGGACTGTATGGATGCACAATACTTTGTGATAATGCAGTCATAATCGTTGCAGTCGTAAATAAAATTTTCGCCTTCGGTCTTGATTCTTAATTCTAGTACCTGGGGGAATATTTTGTAAAATCGCGTAGCGACATACATTCAAGTGACTTATTACGCAAAATAATTAAATGCAGTGTCCGATAATTGTGTAAAACATTTATTGTAGTGATACCACAAATGCACTCCTCTGGCGCTGAAAAGCAGATGGGCATGCGCTGTGACTCATGGCGGAAATTCTGGCGATATTGGCGACTGCGTACCACACAGGAAATGAGCTTCTCGGTGACACTGTCTGCCCAGTCGCCCCGTACACACCTCACGACCTCCTCCATGATAGGTGCGCCTCCTCCATCGTCAGCAGCAGAGATATCACTACTCGCCGCCGTCCGCCAGAGAGATACCATTCACGGTAACAGCTCCTTACTCCCTCACATCTGATGGGAAGGAGGCCTCAGAGCTTCGGCGAACCGTTCAATCTAGATCGGTAACTGGCGTGGTTCACACTTTTCCAAATAGAATTGGAGTGGAATTCGTTTGTGCCTCTCACCTCTCCGACCACCCAGTATTGTGTCACTTTAAACGAATTACTGATCAGCTGAGTGGTTGTTTATCAAGCACTAAATGATTTTCTTAAACCTAGTGTGGTGGTGTAACGGTTAGCGTTCTGGCCTCGCATTCGGGAGGACGGCGGTTCGAATCCCCGTCCGGGCATCCAGATTTGGGTTTTCCATGGTTTCCCAGATCACTCCAGGCAAATGCCGGGATGCTTCCTTTAAAATGCCATGGCCGAATTCCTTCCCATTCCTTGCCCCCCCATCCTTTCCCGTCTCTAAAGACCTCGCTGTTGAAGAGACGTTAAGCAGTTAAAAAAAAATTATTAATTATAAAACAACAGCTGCTGAATATTTAAATGATACTTATGCCCTAGAAAATATTACAGTAAATAAATTTAGAGAGTGTTTTCCATAACCACAATTTTTAAAATCTGTGGGGCGGAAATCGTGATCAACTACGAAAAACAGCGTATTCTGGCAGTTTCCTTTGTAGTGAATCTTTTTCACTCTATATGTGAATATGTCATACAGTACTCTCAACATAATTACTTAAGAATTAACGCCCGTGGTCTAGTCTAGTTCAGTTCATTCAATTAGGATGATGTTTAAATCATAGTATCCTTTGATAATGGCGAGCTTATTTTACTGAAATACAAGCGAAAATACTATCAGATATAATGCTTTAAAAAAGGTTAAAGATTTTTTCATTAACCTAAGTGCTCTGTGTACTAGGTCATCTTTTGCCTCAGTATTATTTGGTCATATGCAAATAACTCGTGGTAGGTAACATTTATGTCATATTTTTCTAACAGTTTTCCTTTCTATTTGTAGATGACGTCATCTGTAAATTGAATAATGCGGATGACAAACTTCACCATTGTCTGAATGTTTGGTTGACTGTTTTAAGAATCTCAAGACTGGCGGGAGAAGGTCAATCCCCAGTTCGACCCTCCTGTTTTGCTTTTCTATTGATTCTCGAAATCACTCCAGGAGAACGCCTGGATGGTTGCTTCAAAAAATGACATGGACGCATTCCTTGCCGATCCTTGCCATAGTCCTTTCGCGACTCTAATGACCTCGACAAGGTGTAAAGAAATAAAAAAATAGGTTCCTTCAAAAGGTCATGTCCGAATCCCTATGCGCTTCTCCTCTTCAAATACCCCGGCTCTAATTACCTCGATGTCGACAAGTAGTAAAGCCTTAAGAATGAAATATCTTGAAATATCTAGAAGTAACTGTGCTCCTGCTATTTGGAGTATTCGGAATTCAGACCACTGTAGACTAAATAAAATCTACACAGCGGTTCTACAAACAGAAAGTTGAAATCACAAATTGCTTGGTTATAGAAGATTAACATTATTTCAGACGAAGTTTTACATCTACCTCCACGTACCAATATAAAGTTTAGAACCCAATAAAAACACTGTTTTCGTCTCCCGATAAATTAAATCAACTCCATATCACAGTATTTGAGGCGTACTTGGCTACATTTCCAATGCCATTAAAATTATTTTAACGGCCGCTGAAGCTTTCATAGATTTTTACGACTGCTTTCGTATCTTCTCAATACAATCACATATGATATGTAGCATGCTAACAGCCACTTTGATTTTATCGCCACATCATAAAACGGCGAACCGCAACATCAAGATGAATCCAAAACTGAAGTTATGAAATTCGTTCAACTCCTCGACTGTGTTCCATACTGTTTTTACCTCTGGCGTGATCTCAAGCACCAAATAATTTAATCAGAGTATTGTAGTTATGCTACATAAAAGACTATTTACCGAGGAAATGAGAATGTGGAAATAATTGCAACGCGCGTTGTTCATTCGGGTCTCGTTTCTGTTGCTTTAGGTCTCTGGAACAACATGGGAGTGTGTGTAGCTTCTTCATTTGGAGGAATAATTAGACAGAGGGGACGACCCTCTCGTGTTATTCTGCTGCTTCGTTTATCAAGTAAACAAAGGCTTTTGATGTTGTAATACGAATTATGGGAGTCTGTGGAGAGTAGACGCTTCACTGTTGTTTGCATTAACATTCATTTCATACTCCAGAGGCAACTATGACCTGATTTCCGGCTAAGTGTAGAAACTTTTATTAGAGACAAAAAAAAAACAGAGGCATTTAATTTAGCTAGTTAATATTAAAAACAAAGGCTTGAACTTGGTCCTACTTTAGTATACTAGAGTAGAAATATTTACGGCTGGATCACAACCGCAAATTGGATGTAAATTTTATTACTGAAACAAATGTAAGACGGTAAATTTTTTTTACAGGTTTTAAAACACTTGATTTTCGTGTTAGCGGAACATCTTCGGTTATAGAATAAGTTTTGACAAAGTAACTTAATTTAATGATTTAATTTAAGTAGGATAATAGTTACAATACCAACAAATACCGTAAATCATTGTATTAGGTAAAAAAAAAAAAATAATAATATACTAACACAGTTACATCTTGTATGTATGAAGTGTTCAACCATCCCCTACTTCAATGTTTTAAAAAAATCTCAGAAAATAATAATTACGTTGGACTATTTCTGACTACAAATGTTTGTTTTTATAGTAATGAATTAGCTAAGGTCTATTAATGTATTCTCGTTATTGAGGGATACCTCTCCACGAAAATGGCTTGCGAGTATCATCTAGAAGTATTTGCTGTGTAACAGCTGGTTTGACACTAGCTGTCTGTAAGGAATGGCTAGTAGTAATCGTAACTAGAAGCTAGACTTACTGGATAGATGATTCTTCTTGCAGTCGGTCCGTTGGCTCCACTTCGCTCTTGATAGATCGTCTTGCACAATCAGTAGACTAACTCTTTATATTCAGGTTACTTGCCTTGGAGAGGGGAGAGTTCATAAATGAACAAAGTCTTCACTGCTAGACTAATTTATTACGAACAGAGGCCACTTAGTACATCATTAGCAGCTCCCCATCAGCATAGCAGAAATGTTCGTCAATGGATTGTCTGACACTTAAAATTGCTACTCGGACTCTGAGGACAGTGAGGACGCGCTGGGCTTGCTGCTCGCGGTCACCAGATCGATGTTCAGGCTGGCATAGCGTCGGCCTATCCCAATCTTGCGACTGACCTCGCCGACTGCCTTATCCCAGTCTCTTATACCCATCTGTCACGTGTATTTGCAGTGTTACCGCGTACAGAGACCTTACATAGTAGGCAACGACCCCATTATTCCATCCCTGTTCAGGGGTACTTTTCCACGTGACTTGAGAATCGGTCACGTTTTAGTGTAGCGTGAGCTGGTCAGGCAACGACCTCAAGGCTTTATAGGGGTTCCAGAACATATTTCACGTGACTGTCTGTGCCACTGGCCAGTCACAAGTCGCTCGGCGCTGACTACTGTCTGGCCCATATTCTTCTCTCTGGGTGTCGGCCGCCTACCAACGACTGCCGCTTCAAACAATTACAACAATTTTAGCCATTCTAACATTGGTATATTACAGCTGCTAGAAATTTTGCTCCTAATTTTCTTATTGCCTGTAAACTTCGTGGATACTTTAAATGAGAAACCACCGAGCGTGGTGGTTGAGCGGTTAACGCTGTAGCCTCGCTTTCGGGAGGACGGCGGTTCGAATCGCGGTCCTGGCATCCAGATTTGGGTTTTCCATGGTTTTTCCCAAATCACTACAGGCTTCCTTTGAAAGGCCATCGTCGAATTCCTTCTCGTTCCTTGTCCCAAATCCAATCCCGCCTCTAATGACCTCGACGTCGACGAGACGTAAAGCCATAAGTAAAAAAAAAAAAAAATAATAAAAAAAAAATAAATACCAATATACATCAGGTATTAATTACATTTTCTAAGTTCATACTTCAAGTATTACCGTAAAGCTAAAATTCTGTATTCAGTTTTAATCACTTTCAATTATTAAAATCTTTTCCGGTTTATTCAAGATAATAGGGGCTACCGTGTTAGAACACTGTGTATTTATTTATTTCACTATGTTATATTTCAATTGGCACTTTAAGTCCCATTGATTTCATTAGAGGTGGGAAAGGATTGAAAGAAAGTAACGGGAAGGAATTCGAACATCGCATTTTGATGCAGTCATCTCGGTATTTGCCCGGAGTATTTCCGGGAAACCATTGTAAGCGGAAATCTGGAGGGCCAAACGGGTATTTGAACCCGTTTCCTCCAGAATTAATTACAAAAGGTAGACATTTGT
The DNA here is from genome assembly GCA_031002005.1 of Vandiemenella viatica. Classification (NCBI taxonomy): domain Eukaryota; kingdom Metazoa; phylum Arthropoda; class Insecta; order Orthoptera; family Morabidae; genus Vandiemenella; species Vandiemenella viatica. Next base: position 71,518,561 of record JARYHS010009186.1, on the reverse strand, counting down.
TACTCACGAAGCTGATAATTATTATTTCCATGAGAATGAAAGTATTTGATTTTAGAAAATTTTAAATAAATTAATTCGTTGTTAAGATAGATAGTATATTTTATTATAAAAACAAATTCACAATTTTGTATGTCACACTGCGAAGTTTTGAAGGAAATTCCTTAACAATACATCTGTATTCGCTTTGCGCCATCTGTCAAAGCAAAAATATGCTCTAGGCTGAACAAAAACGTGCCTACAGACGAATTCGCTTCTCTTTAGCGATATAACTTCCACAAAATTAAATATTACCGCAAAAGACAAGCGGGATACTTTATCAGCAGTTCTTGTTGATTTTATTCGCCTGAACAGCAGTAAAAGTTTCAGTTTGCTTTGGTCTCCAACGTTAACCTGTACCGTACTTCACAAAGGAAAAGCCCTTGCTATCAGAATCCGCTAACGCTTTTCTGGGTTCCCAGAAGCATGTTCGTCGGTATAAAGGTTGTTTAGACTAGAGAACAATCCTTACGGGAAGCAACAAAAAATTACGTAAAGAATCAATACCCTGTTAACATTTTTTTTTTTTTGCCCCATTGTAAGGTAGCAAAATATATGTTTCTAGTATTGTGTAGGATATTGTTATTAGTAAGAATCATATGTTATATTCCAAGTGGTCAGCAGAGAATTGAGTTTCAGAACCAGCCGAAATAAGATCACAGGACTAGAGCAAATGGAAATTTCTAAAAAATAATTTAAAAAAATAGCATTGGAATTGTATTATGAATAAGTATGGAGGTTTATTGATATAAAATTTGTAATGGAAACAATTGTGTGGATTAAGTCAATAAGTAGTTTGAATATAACAAGTTTGTTGTCAAAGTCGAGCTAATATTTGTTTAATTATTAAAATCTTTTCCGGTTTATTCAATATAATAGGGGCTACCATGTTAGAACACTGTGTATTTATTTATTTCACTATGTTATGTTTCATTTCACACTTTAAGTCTCATTGATTTCATCAGAGGTGGGAAAGGATTGAAAGAAAGTAATGGGAAGGAATTCGAACATCGCATTTTGATGCAGTCATCTAGGTATTAGCCCGGAGTATGGCTTTACACCTCGTCAACATCAAGGTCATTATAAAAGTAAAAGGACTAAGGGTGAGGAACGGGAGGGAATTTGGCCATGGAAGTTTGAAGGAAGCAACCCAGCATTGTTTTGCAGTGATTTGGGGAAACCATGGAAAACCTAAATCTAAATGGCAAATCCGCGTCTCCCCAAATGCGAAACCAGAGCGTTACCCACGTCACTCGGTGGAAACCTTAAGGTGAATTCATATGTGCAGATTACAATTAGTATAATTTGTTTAGAACGAAGTCAGATAGCTTAACTAATTAAATTGGTTTTTAATTTATTTTACGTTAGATTGAAACCACAAGCGGAACTTTATTCTTTAAGCAAACATATCAGTAATGAAAGCCAGGTAAAATAGAAAAACGTTACAACCTCTTCTTTTTTTTAGATATCCTCTTAAATACTCATTTACGTAAAGCTGATGTGTGCGAACCGCGAACAATCAGTCCTCGCTGAAAGTATCAAAATCGTGAGAGACTGGGTCTGTTTCCAGAGTTTTGTGCGATTGCAGTGCTGTCTAGGATCCTCGCTAAGCCACGACTGACCTGATTTACAAGCGCCTTGGAATTTATACAGTTAACATCGGGTAGTAAGAAGACTAACCCTTCCGTTAACTTTTGTAAATTACTTGCTTGACCAGGCACGGAAATAAAAATTATTGGTCTCTATTTCACAAATTTGATCTTGGCAGTTTGAAGGAAATAACCCAGCATTTTTCATTAAATCTTCTATAAATATAATCCGATTGTATTTATAAGAATATATGCACATTTAAAATATTTTTGAGAAATGCGTTTGTGGCATTGCTAATATCCATTAGAAAATGAATCAACTTTTTTTAAAATTTGTGCATGTCTATTTGGAAACTACTGGTCACATCTTGATGGCGTTTTGAATAATGTACAGCCCATGGCATGAAGAGTAAAATAGGGTAGATACATATTATTTTAAGTTAATATCGAAACACTGAAAACTGAAGATAGAGCTGTTAGAAAATTATTATCCATTTTTCGTTGAACGCGATTTCCGCAAACGTCACGGGTATAATTTTGATCGGGTATAGAACAATATACAGCATTTGCTCCTAGGACTAGAATCAGATATTATTTATGTTGATGTGACGTTAAAAATCTGATGAAATGAAATAAAAGTGTACACAAATTAGTATCCATTTAAATGTTTTTACTTATCGCGGTAGAAATTGTTATCTTGATTTCATCGTACGAGTGGAATGGTATTATTCGGACGAACCGAGTCAGTTCTTTCTTCTGCTAACTCTGACATAATTGGTCTAAGACAGCGTTTCCCAATTAGTGGTACGCGTACCCCCAGGGGTACGTGAGGCTGCTCCAAGGGGTACGCTCCAACGGGCGGCTAAGGTAATCACTCCGATAGTTAAAAAAGAATTAGGAAAACAGTAATCACCAAAAATATATACTAAGACAAACTGTATGTGTGAATTATATTTCTGTAATGCTGTTGTGCGAAGCATTCGATTGGGATAAACGCAATTATTTATCATTTCAGCTATAATGGGCGTACGCGATAGTGAGCTCTTTCTTGAAGTGGTACTCGAGAAAAACTAATTGGGAACCACTGGTCTAAGAGAAAGGTCTGTAGGTTTACAGTTCACATCTACGAAGTTGCGGGTCACAGCTAGTTATCTAATTACTCATTATGTCAATATTTTAGTTATCATTCGGATCAAGACTCACGCTTAGCATCTGACTCAAAGAAAAATATGGTAATACAAATCACTACTGAATATACGCTCACAAATATTAGTTCCATATTGTTAGAATAAAAACCTACTGCTTATGTCTCGTAACAATACCAACACTGCGAAAGCCATCGATAACGGTTGGAACATTTGCCCAACTCTTATAGCAAACATTAAAACTAAGCTAACAATCGATAAACATCCATAGCGGCTGTTGGAGGATAGACAAAAATTTAATGTTATAGTAATTTTGCTCATTAAAGGGATCCAAATGAATAATCGTTGTTACGTAAAAAACACATAATAGAAGTAATGGTTTTGTCATATAGAACCTAAGACACGACCCGCATGTAACTAAATTTAGAGCTCGTAAAATTAAAAATCATATTTCATATATACTGTATTGTAACGCAGACATTAAACATATGAAACAACCCTTAGAGGAAACTCGAGAGAAATGTACAGTGATTTTCTGAAATACAGTATGTTGTGTCAAAATAATAATAAAAAGAAAACAACAAACAGGAAACTTCACGCTTACATCGGTCTCTGGGCACCCTCAGAGGAAGCAGTTAGGCTAACAAAATATCCCTAATTATCTGAATACCAGAATATTTCATCGTTACAGAGGAGATATGGTCTTTAAGGAAGACAAACAGTTATTTTTAAGTCATCATATTCGGTCTTGTTTCATCTTTGTAAACGCTATATTACTCTACATCTGACGTGTTTCATTACTAACGATCTCCTTGACTTCAGTTCTTCCTCAGATGCTACATTCTTCCTTTGTGAAGAATGTCCGAAAGTTTTATCTTCTAATGTGAAACTAAGTTTTCATAAGATAGTAAAAAACTTCGAGAAATTTTTTGCAACCACCTGCAACTTGTCTAACGTAAATGCTGTTTTATTTCCCGAGAAATACTATTCCAGATTTCTTTCATTCAACGATAAAGAAACATTAAACCGTTTTTGATTAAGGATTTTGAATGAAAAAAGTCACTACAGTGCTTAATCTAAATTCTGTTGGTACTGATCTGTGGCCTGCTCATAAGTAATGGTTAGCTGATCGTCGCGAGAAATAGTTTGAGTGGAACTTTTTCCAAAACCATAATAAAAAATTCAAAATAACACCGTCAGCGTATGTTGTGCGGGACCAAAAACTTATATTTCAGGAGGTGTCCCATGTCCTGAATTGTTTGGTTTGGGCACTTTAGGTCCTCAACTTTTGAGAACCGTTCGGATAAGGTAAAGACAGACAACAAGAGCATCAGGACGTGCAATGAATTACAAAATGGGTTCTAACCTTTGACCTCCAATTTCACTACAGAGTCTAAAAATGCGGTGCAGAGATTAACGAATACGTACTGTTGTGCGCTCGTTACTTCAGTTGCTGCGTGCATTCGTGCGATAATATCCTGACCTCTGGTTACAGGAGTATTATAGATCATACCCTTCATACTACCCAACAGAAAATAGTCGAAAGGTGTGAGATCTGGGAATTGCGGTGGCCATGAAAGTAATCCCTCTGTACCAATCCAGCTGGTGTCACATATTTTCATGGAGAGATATAGAGTATGTGGAGGACTGTTATTAGGTGCAATTTCTCTATCCGCCGTGCGTTGATAGTTAATAGGTATTGGGATACCGAAAACAATTGAAACAAATTTTGACACTCTACAGAGTCAGAAGCATGCTTTTGAGAACATGGATTTCTTCCTGAAGCATGATCACATTGCCGAACCACATCACAAACCAAATATTGTCGGTATCGTTTTGAATCACCTTGTATAACATAGTCGTCTATCAGATATGATTTTTTTCCTTCTTTTAAGGAAATAACTGCAATCATCACTGTTCTTCAAACAACTAACAAGGCTGTAATACCTTACCATAAACTGTGGAAACTTTTACTGTACACATACGCAACAAACCATAAATGCAGAAGAAAAGTCAGATTAATAGGTAAAAGTTGTTTTCTATCACTCTTCAGTTTGCCATAGCGATGACACTAGAACCATGACTGAAAAAGACTGAGACAAGGGAAATAAAAGAAAATTGTTTAAGTCCTAAGTACACACTTCGTTTGTTTCATGATACCCTTTAATAAGTGAAAACCTGAAACTATGACCGGAACATTCTTTGAAACCAACGCTATCATCCTTTTTTTGTTTTTGTTTGTTTGTTATGGCATAACGCCTCGTCAACGTTGAGGTCACTAGAGACGGGAAAAGACTGGGGGCAAGGAACGGGAAGGAATTCAGCCATAACATTTTAAGGGAATCATCCAGGCATTCGTGAGGAGTGATTTGGGGAAACCATGGAAAACCCAAATTGGGATGCCCGGACTGGGATTCAAACACGCATCCTCCCGAATGCGAGGCCAGAGTCTTACCGCTCATTCACCATCATCCTTTTAGAACAGGGAACAAAAATGTCCTTACTAGCTTCTCCCTTATCCAAATAGAACAGCGTTTAATCTTGTAAATACGGTACTAAATGACTGCTTGTAAGCACGTTGTAACACTACGGGGGTTTATTTAGGGCTTTATTTGAGATTTTTGGGCCCTTTAGAGTATAGCGCAACTACTGTAGTAGCGCGAGGGGAAAAAGTTGCCACATCGGTGTTTACTAGCGTCAGGCGCGATAGCGTCATATGGATATGTTATAAGTAGGGGTGAGCTAGGAGAAGCGGGGCAGTCCATCGCCGAACGAGTGTGGGAGCGTATGTTTCTGCCCACAGGAAGTGAAAAGTTGTGCAAGAAATCTTTCAAATGAAGTGAAACATTATTAGTTTTTTGTGATTTGGTAATTGAAATCTGATCAACGTTTATGGGGAATAAGTTATTTGGCAAAGTGTTAATTAAGAGTCGTAAGTCCTTGAGAAGGTTTGTAAAGGGCTCAGAATAATTGTCTGCAGACCCATAGATTAAATTAAGTGTTTTGGTTTGAAAGGGCGGAGACTGTTTAAAGTGTTGTGAAGGGCCATACAAACTCCCGAACTAGAGAAGGTTCACCCAAACGATTGTAATATTTAAATTTGTGTATGCTTCACGATCAGATAAATAGATTTGCACGGAGAAGTTTTGTGTCAGTTGATTTGATATGTAAAGTTGCGCAATAGGCTGACAAGGATATGTGTAGGTGAACGGGATTGAAGCTAGAAATAAATTTGAAGGGAACAATGATTTGAAAAACTCTTCCGTAATTTACAGCTAACAATTTTCCGGACCTTACTGTTGTTTCAAATGTGGTAGTAAATTTTTTTGGAACTTTGTTGCAGCGGGATCTGACAATTATCTTCACATTTGACATATCGGTGGGTGGCTTGATTGAAGGAAAGGATAATTTATGAAGTATTAGTCTATTATAAACTATTTTTTTCAGTAGTTAAGGAAACCTTTACTATTGCTGGAATGATAATCAGAATTACAGGAGGCTGAAGTTTAGGTAACATCGCCGCCACCGATATAATTTAAGATTAGCTGCTCGCTCGAAAGCGTCTTGCAGATTTGGGAGAGTGGGCTGTTGCAGTCCTTGTAATAGTAATTAATCTTACAACGTGTTTTGTGTTAATAGGTGCTTATTACAAACACTTCTTAGGAAAACGAAAATTTTCAAAGTGATGAGTGTTCTGAAAAGACGAAAGCTATCAACAATTGTTGAGTTATTATTTGGTGAAACGGTGATCGGAAAATCAAACCTCAATTTCCGTGGATAGTCGCAAGTTACTGGTAACATCATGAGGCGATGAAAGAGTGCAGAAACACCCGTGCTTGTCATCCATCGTAGGACTAATATAGCAGCAACGTAACACTACGAACAAGTCAGTTGGTATGAAATCGATGGATTTACTGTCTGGAATTACATTCGAGAACTGTTGATGGATTGATAATGGCAGCCAACCGTGATGGAAGGATTATACCTCCTATGATGACGATCTTCGGCGCGAGTCCTCAATCGACAGACAGTCCATTGCGGTCGCGGACCATACGTCAGCTGTGAGGTTCATCGCATCGATTACGCTCGACTGGCCCGTCGAACGTTAACGCGACACGCCGACATGACGAGCCGCGCTGTTCATTACGGGGGCGTAGCTCAGCGTAAACCGATACAGCGCTCTCACGTGGCGGCCGCCGCCATAAGTCACTCACCGCGAGTGATCAACCTGATCGGCCAGCGAACGTGCAAGTGTGCATGTACCTGCAGCGGCTCGGTTAAGCATACAGCTTGTCACAAAGGGTGGTCCTGTGTATTCAACAGTACACAACGTTCATGAAACCAGGAATCAACAAACATACTTCTTCACACTGGACCACTGGCATTATCATTGTCTCTTTCAGGTACATGGGGTCCATTTTATCAGTGCATAAAAATTAGTTTTCAACCAACCCATAGGGCAAGCACTCGCGGAGACACATAGGCATGTTGGGAAAGCGAATCATATGCTCCAATTTCTAGGTCGTAATTTAAAGGTGTACACCAGAATTTAAGTCGGTTGCATACAAAACTCTGATGTGTCCTCACTTAGAATATTGTTGTTCTTGTAAAACGGGGTTAACGGAGTCATTTGAGAAGGTACAAAAAAGAGCCGCCAGTTTCGTGACAAGTGTTTAGCTAGAGGAAAAGCGTTAGTCCGATGTTGAAGGAGTCAGTTTAGGAGGAACACCGAAGGTGTTATTCTCGGCGTATACTAATTGAAAATTTAACGACTGACCTGATTCAGGATAACAGGAAACACATATTTCGACCAGCAACATTCATATCTAGCAATGACCGAGAAAATAAGAGAAATCAGCGCCTGAACCAATTCATTTCAATACTCATTTTTTCCACGAGCGATTAGTGAAGGTAATAGAAAGGATTTATAGAGCGAGAAAACAGAATCCGATAGGAGTAGGTCTTGGTAAACCACTCCGGCCATCCTGATCTGGGTGTTCCATGGTTTTTCCAGACCACTTCGGGCGAATATCTGGATAGTTCCTAAAAATATTTCATAGGCGCCTCCTTGGTTGTAACATATGTGAACACATGACGAAGTTAAACTGATGGATTTTTACTTGTGAAAGGCGGCAATGGAATATAAAGTATATTATCAACACAGTGTAATTACATGAAGAAATGACTTCTATAATTGTTAAGAGAAGATGGCTCTCATGTAGATCTCCCACTATCCTGATCTTGGTTTTTGGTGATTTTCCTGTATCTTTGCGTAGGTCAGTCGGTGACACTTGTGATTATTATAACACAGACAATGCTAATAATAATGTTTTGATCTCTGTGTATGAAATTTAAAAAATTGTTGTTGGTGGTGTTGTTTTAGGGCGCGTCAAGAGAGATCTCATTAGAGCCCTGACTAAAGATCAGACCAACAGGTGGTTTAAAAAATTACTTCATTATTGTCTGCATGGCCGACTGTAAAGCAAAATAAAATAAATTACTAAAATCGTGGATATAAAGGAGCACTGGGAAGAAAAACTTTACAATGAGTGGTTGGTTGTGAAAGGACCAAGAAAGTTTAAAGAAAATTAAAACATAACATTTTGCTAGCTGTGCAATGGCCAATCAAATAAGCATTATCAAAAGAAGTAGTCAACGTCGTTTCATACATGATTTAATATTTAAAGGTAAGATAATATGATACCCGAGGACCAAATGATATATACAATATCTAGAATTAAAACGACTGCGAGAAATACGTGAAACAAAATCCACATTCCTGTTACTTTTTTTTCTTGTCACTAGTCCTTCGACTGGTTTGATGCAATCCTCCATGCTTTCCTCCTGCTAACCTCTTCATCTTGACATACGCCTTACAACCCACGTACTCAATTATTTGCTTCATATATTCTAATCTCTGTCTTCCTATACAGTTCTTACCTTCGACTGTTCCCTCCACTAACAAATTAACCAATCCAACACGTCTCAAAATATGACCTACCAGAGTCTCTCTTCTTTCTGTAAGCTTCTTCCAAAAACTTCTTACCTCACCCATCATTTCCCAAACTCTTTCATTTCGTACTTTGTCTGACCACTTAATTTTCAGCATTCTTCTGTAGCGCCAATTTCAAAGGCTTCAATTTTCTTTCTTTCTGTTATTATTAAAGTCCATGCTTCACTACCATAAAGTGCTGTGCTCCATAACAGAGTTTTAAAAAGTTCTTTCAAAGTCCTAGTTCATTATTTGAAACTAAAAGATTTCCCTTCTTCATGAAGGCTCTTTTTACTAGTAACACTACAAAAAATAAGACACTGAATAACAATGTACAGAACCCATCCATCTTTAAGCCAATATATCTAAAATTTTAGGAAAATGACCCACCAATACACAAAATTCTAAATCATTTCCCACGTTGTTGGTTCCATTATTTAAAATGACGTACAGATCGATGGCTAGGCTAACGTCTGATCTTAAACCTAAAAACAGTAAACAATCAATTACAATGTGGTGCAACGACAAAGATACGCCACAAGCATCACATTCCGGTGGATCCTGCCGGCGGAAAAGTATGCTACGTGCTACGTATCAAAGGAAAGTGCCCTAATCGAAGGCCGTAAGAAGAACATCATCGCTTCGAGCCCACTGGAAGGAGCTGCTCCACACCTGAACGGTCTGTTTGACCAGCAAATTTCTCTGCGATTCATCAAAGACAATTCTTTTCGCCACCAAGACAAGGTCTGATGTTTGGACGGCCTCAATGTCGATTCTGATCTTGTCACAGACCAACTTGGAAGCTTCATCCGCTGTCTCGTTCCCCCTGAACCCCACATCGCCCGGATTTAAAAATTTCCTTTACTTAGCTGCACCAAAATCTAATATACACATTTAATGGATCTACGTGCGAGAGACACCACCAGTTGCGCAAATCTGTACTGGACAGCAACTGATTAGAACGGATTAAGCTACTTAGCAGGCTCGATCTTCCACCATTTTTATCATAGTTGGTCATGAAGTTATACCACTATTCCAATATACTGCATAGTTGCCATGATCCGTTAGGACCGTTTGAGCAAGTAATACGGGTTTGTTTCGAATAATATCTGATTCAGTCGCAAGGTATGAATCTATTTTCACATGTACCGAAGGCCCACGTTTCATATTAACTGAGTTCAACTTTGCAGCAACCTACACTGAAGTTAAAAAGTGGTACCAAGGATTAAATGAAAAGTGTTTGTCTGGCCGCCTGAATAATGATCGCCTGCACAGGTGTTTACGAGAAGACGATGTTTGGAGATAGTATCCAATAACATCTTGCTCATTGGACCTGTCAGGATGTCCAGATTTTCAAATTATTTCCTAAAGCAGTTTACGTGAACGTCACGGGTGATTCGTCCAAAAAGTATTGATGATATTTTCTTTCTTTAAATTCACGATTGAAAATTACTATTTACCCCTTTTCTGCCTTCCACGTAGTGACTAGAAAAAGAGGAACTACTTTTCACTGTGGTTTACTCAATTGTCCTGAAAAAATGTAATGAATAATATAATGATTACTTGATTCATTAAATTTTTCAAATCAAAGACAGCGTAAGAAGATGTAAACTGATAATATACCCACAATAAAACATATTTCTATTCACATATAAACACTATAGCAATAAATATTAAATTACTTCATTATAAGTAAGCTCTGAGTTCATAGATGTTACACAGTCAGTTCCACTTTTGCATATAAATTTTATCAGTGATTTTTTGTATGAAATCTCGCATATGAGGAAAAAAACACTCTTTCATAAGTTTCATAACTATCTATCTAAGCAGAACGTAATCTACATACTTCAAGGTGCTTCGTAATAATTTACTATAGTCTCATACTAGTCAGTTTGCATGGGATTAGTTGTATGTAACCAGAATCAATCTTTTGGGAAACGCAGGTACGACTTTCTCATCATGTCACAGGAGACTTCCTTATAAAAAAAATAAATATTAATCCCTGGCTCTAATGACGCCGAGACCGTTGAGGTCTAAGGCCAAAAGCCAACCACGCAACCTCTAATTCAAAAGTCAACTTACGAAAGGCAAACATGCTCGTAACGTGGGTTGGCTACCCTAGGTAGGAATAAGTCAAGCGCTGCAGAAACGTACTATCCACTTCTACTTTGCGGATCCAACGCGAATTTAATGAATAAATAAATTAGACTGAAGCTGTGGCCAAAGTAAAGCGGAAAAAAACTAGGGTGCGGTGGTGCGAGAGAAGGGAGGGGCAGTTAAAAGCTATCCCGCCGGTTGCCCGGCTGCGAATCTGTTTTTAAACTGGCTCGTCGCTGCGGAAGAGTTTAATTCGAGTTTGGGATTCATTACCGCAAGATAGGGCGCGCGCTGCCCGCACAAAGGAGGAGCAAGGGCCCGCCGGGGAAGTAAGATGTTACCGGACATGTTGCGCGCCTCGACCGAACCGACTCGTTGCTTTTATCTCCGCTCGTCTCCTCGTTTAATTAGCTCTGCGCAATCCTATCTCCGTATTTTGACAAAGCGACCTGCATGCGAGTCGTCGTGCTGTGTGGTATATGCAGTAAGCTGAATAGACGTCTGAACCGAAGAATAAAGAAAAACGAGCAAAAAAACAAGAGGGCAAAATGACATAAACAGAGTTCTTTATCTGCGTCTATGGTGACCATTCTACTGCACAGTTGCAAGGGGGTCTGTGCTCGCAAATTATCCCATTGGGATTTTAGTCTGACTGAACTGAGAGAAATAAGTTCTCTGTAATATCTAGGGCTGTACCTCACTTCAGACTGCAGTACCTCTCATACATTTTCAGCAGCCGTATTTCAGTTGATAACTGGAGACTGGCAGTTATACAGTATTAAAAATATCGTGGATGATAGGATGAATAGCTAAGTTAGAACCTGCATTCATGATCCGTTCAAAGATATCAAGTGGGTATTGAGGCTTGATATCGAGATACAACGGAAAAATTACCATCTACATTACTATTTTCCACCACTCTATTCGCAAAGTGATTCAGTTGTTATATTAATATAAGCTTATCCGAATACATTATCACTCTGCAAATAAAGAAAATGTCCCAGCATTCGAATTTAAAACACATAATGTCAAATTAGAATCCAAGCGGTACCCCTGACTGCAGCAACTTCGATGGTACCATTCGAAACAACAAAAATTGTCTTACACTAAAATCCCCTTTAATCTAAAATACGTACAGAACTGATGAACTAAGAAAATTCAGAATATTGTGCACCCGACGAATTAATTATTTCTGTTTATGGCGGACTTACAGATTTAAGCTCATTTTGTAAAGAAGATTAGATGCTTGATGAAAACGTATAAAAAGCGTGTCATTCTACCAGAAAACTTGAGGAGGCTGAAGAGGGTCATGGGAGTGTACAAGGCGTATATTGGTTATAAGGCATGGAAAGTTATTGGTGTAAGAATTAGAAGTAATTCATGGAAGGGAAAAAGTGACCATGACCACAAGTCGGCACAAGGGTGTATGAAGATTCTCTTTTTTAGGTAATGGTGTCAGGGATTGGGATAAGTTACCAAGAGAAGTGATGAATAATTTACCAAAAACGTTGAAAGAATTTAAAGTTAAAATTTGTAAAGGTCAAATGTAGGTGGGTGCAGGAAAGGGGGAAGATGGGTGTGTAGGGAAATTGCCACCGGAGCTTGCGATCCACTGCAATTTTATTTAAATATTAAACATTCCGATAGAACAATAGTTAAGGAGCACGTCTAAAAACTCAAGTTTCCCGGCAAATACAAGTCAGGCCAGGAATTTTTACGGCCACTTAAGCTGACTTTTACCTTTTGGGAAGCTTTACTTTGATCCTATGAAGTATGCGCGTGTACTCTGTTGTTTGGATTTCACGTCGGAGAGTGGGTCCAGTAACGACAGAGGCGCTGAAACTTCAAACTCTAGCGCCAGGTCGTAAGACTACACGAATTTATTTAAGCTTACGAAGAGAACAAACTATATACAGAAGCTACACGTTCTTCATTGATCGCGTCTAAAACAGTTGCACAGTTTCATCCAGGAAATTATCATAATGCAGGTGGTCAGTATCGTGGAGGACTTGTTAACGATGCACTGAAAATACTGCTATAGTTAGGTATCCGTTTAAAGGTTGGTTTATTCTTCCTTTTTTCTGTGACCTTGCGCCTCGTCGAGTCGAGGCCACTAGTGGTGGGAAAGCTCTGGACACAAGGAGCGGAAAGGAATTAGGCCATGGACTTTTGAAAGAACCATCCTGGCATCGGGAAACTACGGGGAAGCAAAATCAATAAATTATTTAGGTTAATATGGGATCTTCGGTTTTCATTTCTCATCAAAAAAAATTAAACTGTTTGCCAGGGAACGTTAATGATAAAAAGTGTATGTGCATCTTGCTAAATAGTCCTTCCACCTCTTCCCTGCAAGCGATTGAAATGGGTATTGCCTACACTACATGTGGCGAAAAGAACCTTAAGCTTAACACTTCTTACTACTTGTAACGCAGACCTTACTCTCACAGAGCCGATGTTTCTAATTTTCATCTTTAAAACTGTTGCAAACACTTGATTGAATTCAGCCAATACAAAAGTCAGTGGAAAACTCTTCGTTTTATTAAAAAAACTTATTTCAGTCATTTTACATTTTAAATTATCTGGCACCAAACAGCGGAAAGATAATAAATTTTAATTGAAGTCCATGAAGGAAGTGTTTTCAGTACCTTTAAATCCAAGACTGCAGTATATCTTCTGCTTGGACAGAATAGAATTATTATTAGAAAAATTATCTGTTTTATATCCCAGCGGAATTAAATTGTTAATTAAAGTTAAGGAGTTTTATCGGTCTAGAGGGATCAGGGTAACAGCTGTCAAAACCAACTGCGGCCGAGTTTTAACTAAGAAAAGTTCTTTTTTTACTTTCCACCCTTCAACCGGATGATGTGAAAGTAATTCGAACTGTATCTTTCTTTTTTGTTGATTGATGGCTCTGCTGATTCGAAATCAGATTTGATTAACAGTAAGAATAATAGTCACTAAAGATTCTTTATGATGTGATTCTTAATTACAGTAGGAGTTTTACAGAACTGAAGCCAAGTTCTTCAGATTGAATGTTTTAACGGGGCAGCCCAGTGACGTCTGGTACAATAGGAACAGACTCAAATCGTATCAATGGCACGCCGGTGATATTGCAGTGATTCATATGAATGATGAAATAGCAGATCATTTTTCCTCAGAATTACACACTGTACAAAAGATTAAAACAAAAACTTTGTTTTAGAATTAATACAATTCTTATATGAATTGTATTAATTCTAATATGGCGTAATCATATTTCACAACATTATCCGGAATTTCAAGCGTATTAAAAGTTTTATATAGTTCTTCCAGAGCCAGTTGTGTAAAGAATTATGAAGCATTTTAATTGCTTTGTTAAAAGCCAATGATACTTCTGAAGCTGATGCGTGTGTGTATAATTGTAAGTTTATGTATGCTGTAGCTATTTCCCCCCCCTCCCCCCTTCCCCCCCCAAATTATCATAATAATTACGTTCGTAACGACCAGTCAGTTTTAACTTTCTTATAAAAGGTGGCAGTTGAGAACATTCTACATGATAAAGTATTACTTTCACCACCTTCATTTTAAATTCTTCAAATTGTACAGTTTCGTTTTAATTTTTTTTTTTTTTGATATGTTTACAGGAACACGAAATACCGAAGCAATATTTTGCATCAACATATTTTTTAAAGCTTATGTATGGCGGAGCAAAGTTTTATAACATTCCGGTGAACACTATATATAATACTGTGCTCGAGGTCAGCTAATTTTAAGTCATGCTGACAATGGTAACTCGATTAACGACATCATCTCTCACGAATTTCTATATTAACCATGTTAGAGTAATCTTGTTTTACTTGATAAGATTACTAAGTTTGCAGGTTAAATACTAGTCATACTTTACAAATATTTAATGAGTTTATTTGATAAATTCCATTACTTCACTTCAACCGGATTTTTTTAATGAGTAGTAATCACAAGCCATATCAAACATAAATTTTGGCAACCTATATTTGCAGTGCCTCCAGTCTAGTATCATTTGAATATTTGTCTCATTTAAGGATCAAAACCTTTGATCCAAACCCATTCTTTAATGCACGTATCATGAGCAAAGAATGTTTATAAAATCGGGAGTAATGTACGATTCATAGATACTAATAATAGCGGTAAAAGTGATGTATACCAAAAGATTTTAGTCACTTATTAGAGGTATTTCAAAGAATAATTAAGAGCTCTGATTTGTGTCATCATATTAAGGATCGTCCTTAGTCTATCCTAGACAAGTTGTTGCTCCTGTTAGCAAAAAACAGAATGCGTTAAACGATTGTATCAACACAAATGGTAGAAGAGGATGTTATAATTAGGTGCTTTAATACCAGAAATCAGAACAATCAGCAGTTAATTGCATATATTTGTGTTCAGTTAACAAATTCGCACTCTCATTAAGTTAAATTGGAGACAAATACATAAAATACGAACAAAAATAATATTTGAAATTACAAAAATTGCGCCTGTAAACTGCGACTTTAAATGCATCAAACGACAATAAAATTTACTTGTTTCTGGAAATGTAGAAAATTTTATGAAAACTAATTAATCCTCTTCATTGTTAACTATAGTTTCTACTTGGAAATCATATTCCCTTGTTTCAAGCAAAAGTTGATATAAAGTTCTGGGCACATTTTCTATATATCTGCTTGTTTATTAAACACAAAGACCTGTCACTCAGTAAGCGGCCTGAGATTGAATCAGAAGTGCCAAGCGTTAACAAGGTCGACAATCTAGATTGCAACTAAATTTTATACCATCAGATTTGCTGTAATACTATGTTAAAAAAAGTATTATTTGGATAAAGATGGATGCAAAATTCAACCGAAAGTAGTGCAATGTATTTCGAGGGGTCACAAAATGGGAGCCACATCTGCAAATACCTGTACAATACTTGTGGAAATACTCGTCTTATAATTTGTTGCTACACTGTGAATTACAGGAAATTCAATGCACTCTCATACTTTTACTACCGGAGTAAGATGAATTTTATTCGTAAGAAACGGTCTTACAGCTTTATACGTCGTCACACAGTGGCGGCAGGTACGAATGGTGGGAGAGAGGGTGTTGTGTTGTGCGGGACAGCCGCCTGGTCTGCGCCTGACGTCTCGATAAGCGTCAGGAATGCTGCTGCCACCTATCTGAAAGAGGCTTCTCTCTCCGACGAAATTCCATAGCAGAAATAAAAAAAACATTCATGTTGCCATCATATACTGTAATCCACGTCCCGTCCTAAACATGACTTTACACTTACAGATAGGCTGATTCAATTGGGAAAACAAAAGGCACAGGGAAAAAAATAAACAGATCAGGAATACGTACTACGTAGAGTTATTCAGTTACATCATAATGATCGTCAGATACGTAGTGCGAGATCATGTAAATATCACCCAATAATCTTCTAATGTAGTCCTCAACAGGTTTTTTTTTTAATATAAATAATTAAATGCAGTGCCCAACACCATGAATAAGATGAGAACCGTAAAAAAAAGTAAAACCAAAATAATTTTCGAATTACCCATTGAGTTATTAATAATGTTTTACAAATTCGTTATATCTGAAAACACATGTATAAATACAAATATTAATTTTATGAAAACTTTATCTTTAAGAAAATAAATATGAAAATCTAAAAATTGGGTGACTACTATGCCAATCCTTGGCCGCGCAAAATTGTAAAATCATCCATCACTATCAGCATTAAACTACAACTTCCGATTACGATGCTTCAATTCTTAATCATGACCTTTGAATCAATGAATTTCTGTCAAATCTCATTTCAACTGATCACTTCTGATTTACAGAAAGAGCTAGAACGAAACATCTAAGTAATACATATGATAACGTAAATATACCGTGTGTTTCTAAATGAATATCGGGGTCTTAACGCTTTGTAGTAATGATTACATAAAAGGTTAAACAATAATTAATAAATGAAATGAAAGAGCAACTCAAATAGTTCTGTTTGTTGGTACCTGTGGGCATGTGCAAGCAATGTTTCCTCTATCATCCGTTAGAAAGCGCTCGTAGCAAAACTGGCGACTAGTGAACAGAAAGCTTTTTGTGTTCTGCAGTTTGCAAAGACCGAATCTGTAGTTACTGTGCAACGTGGGATCCGGATTAAGTTCAGATGTGGTCCCTCAAGTGGTAATAACATCCGTAGATGGTATCATCAGTTTGAAAACACCGGCTGCCTTTCCAAAGGAAAGAGTACGGGACGACCAAGGGTCAATGAAGAGTGTATTGAGCGAGTGAGAGAGTCTTTCACGCATAGCCCGAAGAAATCAGTTCGGAAGGCTAGTAATTCCGGTGACGACGGTTTGGAAAGTTTAACGGAAACGCTTACAACTACGTGCATATCGATTGCAGTTGTTACAGGCTCTAAAGCCTACAGACCATGGTTTACGTGCCAACTTTGCACATGAAATGTTTTTGCACGACCATGAAGATTTTCTGGATCACTTTGTTTTCAGTGATGAAGTGACATTGCACCTCAAAGGACATGTGAACACTCATAATGTGCGCATCTGGGGCTCAGAAAATCCTCAGGAGATGGTACAATTGCAACGAGATTCCCCTAAACTGAATGTTTTTTGTGCCATATCTCGGCGGAAAGTTTATGGGTCTTTTTTTTTTTGGAGAAACAACTGTAACTGGTGGTTCCTAGCTTGATGCTTTACAACTTCGGCTATTTCCGCAATTGGTAGTAGGCGAACCAAATAACTTTATTTGGCAGCAAGATGGTGCACCACCTCACTGGCATAATGACGTACGCGATTGGTTGAACATCTCTGTACCCGATCGCTGGATTGGCCGCAAAGGACCCAAAGACAGAGCTTGTTTCGCATGGCCTCCACGCTCTCCCGATCTGACACCATGTGATTTCTGCCTGTGGGGGTTCATAAAGGATCGTGTGTATGTGCCTCCACTATCAGACGACGTACCCGTCCTAAAAAACAGGATTGAGGCAGATGTTGCAACAATTACACCACAATCACTAATCAACGTTTGGGAAGAAATGGGCTATCGACTTGATGTGTGCCGTGTGACGAGAGGTGCTCACATTGAACACTTGTAAGCTTGTAGATATAACTGTTTGAGTTGCTCATTCATTTCATGTATTAATTATAATTTTATGTTTTATGTAATAAACACTGCGTTAAAACCTCTAATTCATTTAGAAACACCCATAGAAAATGTATCAATGAAATTTAAATTGTACATCATGACTGCATCTCTAGTTATGACGTTTAAAAATAACTGCCACAGACAGACTTTATGCTGCCTACAGCAAAAGGAAGGCTGAACGTGAAATGTTTCTTCCGATTACAAAAATTTCTACATAATTCTGTAGTGAAAGCAGTAACAAATATATTATATATATATATATATATTGACTAGTTCCCTCACCCAAGTTTTTTTTTTCCTCGCATTGTTTCATTCAGACATGTAGCTTAGTATAAGATAAGTTAGTGATAACGTGGCACCATGTATCTCAAATAAGAGAAACATCATGGCGTGCTTTCAGGTCAATACAATGTTAGAGTATTTACGTTTTTAAGACTTGGAAGTTGTTATAGACATCTACTGACAGAAGTTCAAGCACACAGCTCTAAAACATTTGGAAAAGTGTTCATTCTCAAGTAACTCCCAACGTGAATTATTTCAAGCATGCGGCTAGTGAAATAAAAGGTTTCAGATATTTTACATCACGACTTGCGATGAAAGAACCTTGGAAATCTTAAGTCTTGCAGCTGGTAACAAGACAAAAATTGAAACTGATGCGACTACTGAAGCTTGCTCATTATTCACACTTTCGCTTCTTTCAGTATAATCTGGTATTTTATAATGATAACATGAAGATAATTTGTACAATACTCGATGACATTTAAGCAAATTAATGAGACTTACTCCTTAAAAAAATCTAAAACGAAAAAAAATAATTGTGATTAACGTGGAACTTTGAACAGAAAGCCGAATAATTACTAAATTTATCCAAAAAAAGAAATAAAAGCGGTTTAAGTGTACGAAAAAGAAGTGTGAGTTAGAAAATTGGAAAGTAAATGTTAAACAATCTAAATATGATTTAAATGTTATCCATGCCCGTCAAATCAAGATAAACTGCGGATTGTTCTCAGCTGACTGGCAGCTGAAGAGACGCTGATCTGTGAGAGAATCGGCAATCAGATCCGGACTCGGGACTAGAGGAGGAGACAAATGAAGATCACCGAGTAGAGCGCATTTACTATTATAATGTACGGAAACTCTGATGATAACCTTGTATACTGATTAAGTAATAATTTTTTTAAAAATCACAACTGAAACACTTCAGCTCTTAATGAAGCCTACCTATATCCTGAAAGCAGACAAACTTCTAACCTACAGATGCAATTGTCATCGACCTTTTGTCAGAGCACATAGTACTAAAAAACTATCTCCTCGACTTAGCTGTTCATCTCCAGCAGTCTCTGAGATACATTAATTAAACTTTCAATGTCTTCGTTTCAGTTATCTGCTATCCCCTATCATAATCACAACATCTAATAAAATAAATCCATTTACAAATCTATTAATGAATTTCCAATCTGCATGATTAATCACAAATTAATTCGACAGTAAAAGTAATGATACCATTATTTGAAAGCACAAGAACTATCTAAAGAAAAGCACGGATTCCATACTGTTAACTAAATTTTGAACTGCTAATCTGCTTGTAAATTATAAAGTAATATTAATCGATCTACATGTAATATTTATTAGGTTTGCTACTTAGGCAAGAATGCAAAAGTCATTAAAATTTCTCGACAAAGCTGTATGACTTGTTTGTATAAGAAAATTAGGTTGGACAGCCTGACGGTTTATAAACCAGCTGCTTGTGTGACCCTGACTGCTGCGCTCTAAAGGACCAACGAAACTGGTCGTCCGTGAGTAATGCTCTCCACCAGAGCGATAACTCTATCGACATTGATCACAGATTCATTATCCTCGGCCAACGAGAAGATATTCAGCAGTTTTTACAGTTAACGATTCAACGATCACGTTACCTGTTACCATTTACACCGACAGAATATGGCACTGATTGTGCAGTCTGATACGTGGTATGTAAATGATGCCAGAACTGGGCTCTCTTCTCCATAATATTATATCTACATTCATAGAGGCTACTACACGAAAATGACGGAGAAGTTTTACTAGCAAAAATCACATTATCGACATCAATTCGGTAGTAAAACGCCTCATATCTCTATAAAATGTTCGTATTAACGGCAGATGGGCAAACTTAATAATCTATTATATGCAAAACGTTTTACGTATACGATAGTATCGTATCACTCACAATGGCCTCCACACCAATACTGTAACCAATTTGTTTCCTTCAAATATCTTATGGCAAATTTCAGGCTTGAAGATAAGGCGCTAAAGTGCAAACGAAAGATTTTGGAATGTGATTCTAAAAGAAACGCGAACGTTGTTTGTTGCATAAGGTTTATGTGCGTGTGACTTATATGTTAAGAATCGGCAGCAGTGCTCAATATAAGAGTGAATATTATTTTAGGTGTGTTTTTTTAAATGCACTAAATGGAAAATACAATATTCCTAGCAATTAACATTTTTTAACTTGATCTTGCGGACTTATATCATTTAAGATAAATTAGGCACACATGATATTTCTCTGCTTAGTATGATCCCACCCTGAAAATTTTCTCTTTTTACGGACGAAAGAATATTAAATAAAAAAGACTAAAGTTATATTAAGTTACCTTCTGTGTTATTACGATCTGCAGATACAACGATTTGGAATAAAACAACACGCTAAAGATGCAATAAAGGTTATAGAGCCGAAAAGACACACAGTTGCATCAATTTATTCTCGTTGATAGTAAATTTCTTAATGGTAGTGCATAATAACAGCAGTAATTACAAGTTCAGGTTTTGAGTCAGTTGTACAGAAAGAATGGCGTTTAAAATAGGTCACGTATCTGAATGTATCTTCAATAGCTATTCAGTGGCATTAACGTTCAATCTTTCATCATCTGATTACCAGATATTTGTATCGGCGTCATTCAAAAGAAACTTAAGAAAATCTCTATCAAATAATAATCACAAAAATGAAAAAGTTATTTCTAAAATGATGTTAGCAACTAAACTTCAACTCTGTTTTCACGCCAATTTAGATGTTTTAACTGTAAATTAACAAAAATTCTGTAGTATGTTAAAAATTCTCACATTTATTGATCGTGTTTCATGCAAACTCTACAATAAACTTGCAAGCTAATTGTTTTTGTTACTAAAGATGAAACTGATAAGCATAAAATTTATTTTCAGCCATTATCTAGAGTTACACCCAGTTATTTATTAATTTTGGGGACAGTAAACATTCGGGCCTGTATTCGTGAGGATTCAAATCTCGGTCTGGTCATCCAGATTTCGGTTTTCCATGATTCTGAGTAATCACACCAGCCGAATGCCGACATGATTCTTTCAAAGGGCCATGACCAAATTTCCAACCATTCCCTGTGTCCCCCCCCCCCAACCCTTCAACGGGTACTAAAACAGTTTTGAATATTAATGGTAGTTTCAAAATTAATCGCCGATGTCACTTCTTTTCTGGATAAAATGTCACAATAAAATTTATAAAATACAAGTGTTACAGGTCTACGCTACAGAGCTGGGCACTTCACTGTGATATTTAGTCTAAATCTGATCATTTCAGTCTCATTTATAGCCTTTAACTTATAGGATCTCAACATGGAGAGCGCACTGCCCCCCCCCCCCCCCCCGGGAGGCGTGGATCATGCGTGAAGAAATGTAGGCCGCCCGTGTGAACAATACCCTAGTTCTACACAGTCGCAAGTACTATGTCTCCTTCACCGCCACTTACAGTTTAAAACCTTTATTCTACCATCACATATTTATTGAGTTTACTCTGAAATGTCATTGTTCGTACTGAAAAGAAAACATTTACCGTATATTAATAATAAAATTGTGATGGGGGTGGGGGGGGCATGGGAAGTTTTCTTTTGACGGAAGGTAGGTGTAGTACTAAAAACTTCAGGAAACCCTACTTTAAATGAATGCCGTACAGACAAGTAAAGAAAAAAAAAATACATGTTGTCTGTAGTTACACTGACCCAGGAACATTAATGGTCTGACATTTTAGTTTTTCCCGGCGTATTGTTGAAATAAATATCTCTCGGGTTTTCTGCCGGTTAATATATTTATTTGGATCTTTTAACGACGATTTGGCAACTGCCATCGTTGCCTTCATCAGGTTAAATCTCAGTCGTGTCTTGTCCTTGCAATAGAGATTTAACCTGATGAAGGCAACGATGGCAGTTGCCGAAACGTCGTTAAAAGATTAATGGTCTGTTCAAAATCTTGTATTTAACATTTAACATTTCTTTTTTTTTTTACAATACTGTTAACCAACTGTACATGAATGAAACATAAAACTTAACAAATAATAACATTACAAGCCCTGACCTGAACCCGTAGGAGCAAATGTTTAGCAGTATAGTCGCTTTTATCTTGTAGGAATGAACAAACTCGTTAACACTGCCGGAGTGCGAACTTGTTACCAAGAATGCGTTGAAGCCCGTCCGTTCCACTAGAGGTGCCCAACTCCTTCCATGTATTATGCAGCAGGATTACCCCGCTACATGTTACAGGCTTCCCATTAAACTCTGATTCGAATTAGAGTGAATGTAGAGTGGATTCCGACGGCAGCCGTATCAACACCGTGCACGCTGAGAACATTGCAGTCAGTTCCCCCCTCCCACGCACACAGCCTACGAGCTTCTTACTCTGCGGATGTGCGCTTACTACCCACACCAAGGAGGACACGCAATTGATAATTCTCGGCCTGGGGGAATTTTTTTTTTATTTTTTTTACTTTACGCCTCGTTGAAGGATTAGGTCATTAGAGGTGGCATGGGACTGGGGACAAGGAACGGGAAGGAATTCGGCCATGACCTTTTTGAAGGAAGCATCCCGGCATTCGCCTGGAGTGATTTGGGGAAACCATGGAAAACCCAAATCTGGATGCACGGAAGGGATTCGAACCGGCGTCCTCCGGAATGCGAGGCCAGAAAGTTAACCGTTCACCCACCACGCTCAGTGTGGGACTTTCCTTACCGATCAGTACAGAGCAGCCACCTACTACGATTAGAAATAAAATATACAAATAAATGTTATTAGACAAATATAACTAGTATTCGAGGGGCCCCCGTGTTGGGTTACAGGATGTGAATATTCCGTCAGAGAAAACATGGTTTATTAATTTTTTTCATGAATTTTTGTCGTTGCGGCCGTATTACCTTCAGCTTTAGAAAGTGGTGGACTTACTCGCTCCGCAAATAATATAACCTGTTTTCTGTGAAATTATTATCGACATGTAATTAAAATACAACAATCAAGTAATCTTTCAAACACACAATCCTTAAATACTACACAGTCAAAGCTTATAGGAAAACTGCAATGCTACAAATATGAACATCAACCACTGTAAATAACAAACAGCATCCCTAAATTATTAATATGCTCCCTACTTAGCTCTTAATATCAGCAGATATCATCCACCACTCCAACAACTTTCAGATACGATGTTCGCTCTTTTCAGATATGAAAGAATTATGTAGAAACCCTGGTGTTCCAAAATGACTTGTGTGAAAATCAGCTTACACACATTTAACAACAATAGATTGTCAACTGTTCCCAGTTACCTTTTCAGTATAGCTTCACTTATCTCTATAATTCATTATAGGTTCCTTAATTCTTCTACAGCTTGTTGTCCATTTGTTCAGTTCTTGCGGCAGCCCATTTTTGTTGTAGGCAGATGTCATAATAACAAAAAACCATCTTCTCATTCGCTTAATATATACTTCTCCATTACTGACTATTATGGAGAATATGCAGTTATGAACATTGTCCTGATTTTGAGCAATTTTAGGTAGGCAGTTAAAAGAGTAGTGAGTCCTACACAGTCATACTCGCAGAGAGTGTCACATTACACTGGTAGGATTTGATTCACTTGTATTTATTACTTTCTGTATGATTTTCGTTCAAAGTTTCTTGAACTAAGCTTAATGTTGTAAATCGCTTGCTTAAATTTGGATTTCGCCGAAGTTCTCATAAATGATTGTTTCTTTGATTTAGAGTAATTTAATTGCAAATCAGCCATATTTGTCCATTCTTTGTAATTGATTCACTGATTCTAATCCACTTGCCAAACGCCCAAAACCGTAGTGGAGACGTCAGAGTTTATATGAATAGTCCTTCCTCAATAGGAATAAGACAGAAACCACTTTACTCCTTTAAGGGTTGATCATGGTGTATTCACATTTTCATCAGTCTCTACTTCTTGAAAGAACAACATTAACAGATTAATGGATTCTAAATACCATTTCAAAAAGAAATGAAACTTCAAAAAGAATCTCAGATGAGCAGAAAAACGAAACTGCTATTGGGAATATTCAGCTGTATATGAAAAGTTAATCAGCTCTTAAAGATGTAAAAGGGAAAAGATTTTAAGTTCACGCCGGCAGAGCATACTGGTAGAGAGAAAGGCTTCTGTAGCTATTGAGATTCCCGGGGGTAACCTCTTCTTAAGCCTGTCGAAAAGATGAAGGAAGACGTCGGGAAAAACTGAGGCGTTACATATTACAATGTGAAGGTTCTCGTTCGCCTTTGAAGTAGCGCTGTTCTGCAGAACCAATAACAGGAGAAAGAGCGCGCCTTCTTCTTGACGCCCGAGATATAGGCATTCTTCTGTGACCACAACACCCAAAAGAGAAATCCTGAAGAGAGAGAGGTCTTCCTACTGGTATCAACATTTCATCTTTCCCTTTTACATCGCACAAAACAGCACAATATACATAGTTTACACAAACACGCCAATGAAAAACATTACCAACTATCATGTTTCATTTTTTTCATTTCCTACTCTTTTCATATACATACATGTACGATCTGTGTTTATGTATATTTATAAACTCGAATAAAATCTCGTAAGTTATGTTTACATGTTCAATGACGATACCTCTTTCTGTGTGTAGTTATTTTAATTGAAGCGTAAGAATGCTGTGTTTTGTATTGTTGTCTTCTAGAAGTTTTAGAAATCCTTTTAAAAAATTTCCGTTGTCATGCTTCCTGTACTAAACCAAGTTATTTTTTATGTTATGATTATGATGCAGTTAACTGATAATAAACAATGGTTAATTACTTTGTAATAATAAACATCACATGCTACGAAATTTTCGTCACATCATCAGTTATCGATCAAACATGTTTTATGACAATAACTAGATAACCAATCTCTCACATATAAAAATGCTGTTGAAGTGGATTGTTCTGAATAACTCGAGTACTTTATCCTAATCTCATGCCACCCCTACGATTCATCAACGGGAAGTACTGAACAACGTTTAAGTAAGTTGAGTCTCAATAAATTCGTATATGTGTTCGACAATTCAACACATATAAAAAATCACAGAAACATAAACAAATTCGACAACTCAGACATCTATCAATTAACAGTCAGAAATTTTGAACCGTATTTAAAGGCCAAATAAGAAGACAGTTCCAGGCTCGATAACAACAACTCTACTTTTGCAGAACGTCTCTCAGATAACGACCATTCACCTTCTAAAAGACAATACAAAACACAGCACTTTACGCTTCAATTAAACAATTACACACAGAAAACGATGTTGTCATTGAACATGTAAACATAACTTACGAAATTTTATTCGAGTTTTTAAATATACATAAATACAGATCGTACAAGACAATACTATATACATAGTTCACACAAAAACACCAAAGAAAACATCACCAACTATCATGTTTCTTTTTTCATTTCCTCCTCCTTTAATATACATACACATGTCGACAAACGTTATATCAAAACAAAGCAATAAATACACGTATTTGTGGTATAGAAGTTCAAAACTCCCCGGAAGAACACCCTCCCAAAGAAACAACGCAAAATGTTCACGAAAAAAAATAATCTAAAAAAGCTGAATAATTATTTGCTGCATTGTTTCCGAATAGTTTTAAGTTAAAAAAGGTTATACAGAATGCAAAAAATAACATGCTTGCAGAAAGTAAAAAGAATCCGATCTCACAACTTTATTCGGCAATGTCAACGTAATTAGAAAATAATTACTACGATATCATGTGCGCTAAAAAAACGACAATTACATAACATTTACACAAGCAAATTTTCTGTAAATTTTTTATTGCTGCGAGAGCTGAAAAACATTCGAAGGTAAAAATGCGTTGGCATATTTAAAATAATAATTTATTGTTTGTACAAGAATATGCATAAAAATGGCCAACAAGAACGACGTATTATAACAAATTGATGGGTGTAACGCACCCTCCGCCACACATTTTTAGTGAATTAAGGAATAATAATAATACATATCAGTAAACACCTTGCCGGATTTTCCAACCGCCACTTTCCTGACTTAGCTTGGGCGTGTTTTAGAACATTTGCTGACAACTTGATACTAAAGCCTCATTAAACAAAAATTATTAATACTGTCGGTTGGAATAAAGATCAAGCTCCACTGAGAATTTCCCAACAAGCCTACTTCTTTTCTTTATTTGAAACATTTCCGTTGGTAAAGGTATTTTGTTCAACACCTCCCCAGCTCTCTTACCTCCGCTACGTGGTGCCTGAAATCAAGCACTAATATATGGTAGTAGTTCCATCTTCCATTGGAATTGCTACTCCCAATTTTTCTGCAATATTCGCCGAGGCTTTAACGCCAACATGCGCTTCATATTCGCCATTTCGCTACGCTTAGCTTATTCTCTAACTAAGGCAAACATAACAATCTAGTAGTATCTTTAAAGCTTCGTTACTAGCAAATATATATTGAAGTTAACAGTTTGCTACAAAAAACTGAGGACGGAACAGGCATTTGGCCTATCCATGAAGAGGAAGTAAGTATGTAAGTTTGAATAGTGCGTAATCTACAGTATAATTGTAAATGCGAAAGTAGCTCTGTCACTCTGCCTGTTTGCTACGTTTTCACAACCAAACGACTAAACCGATTTTGAGTTATTATTATTATTATTATTACAAATTTTATTCCTCCCAGGTAAAGCCTGGGAGGCGGGCTGCTGGAATATTTCGCGGACCGACTAACCTAAATGGGAGGGAAGGGGGATGAAATTCGGCCGTGGCCTTGTAGGGAACCATCCTTCCATTCACCTTCAGTGAATGAGGAAAACCACGGAAAACCCGTCAGGATGGCTGGACGGGATTTGACTCCCGCCCTCCCGAATGTTAGGAGGAGGGCAAATTTGCCCTCCTACCTAACTTGTTAACCGATCTTGATGAAATTTGACAAACAAATACTATGTATCGTTAGGAAGGACATATGATACGTTTTTTGGGGATAAATACCATATTTTGTAATAACGTTTTGAAAACTAACCGAACAGTAACAGAGAGGGGTATACCGTATGTAAGTCACCGTATATATCAGTCGCTAATGCTTTGTTTCTCTTGTAGTCAGTTTTGTGTATAATCTGATCATAAATTAAATGTACAGATATATATAAATTGTTATATAGTATGTTACTGATATGGATTTACGCTGCATCAGACAATTATTTGGTGATTATATGTAGCTAGCTAAGTGGTTTCCAACCCCCAGAGGGTGTGGAAGACAGGAAAACCAAAAATGTTGTGTTTATAACAATATCGACAAAACACATCCTCTGAAGATGACATAATTTTAAACCAAACACAATATTCTGCAGGAGGAACTGTGGTAGGTCGTATCCCACAGTTAAATCCTCCTGCCCTTAGATTATTGCTGTTTTTAAATATGTTGCTTATTGGTTCTCTTCGTGAGACGCGTTCATCAGTAGAGTGGTATGATGATGGTTTCCCCCTCATATTACCCCGACTCCGTGGTTTTTGGGGCACTTTTACGTAACTTTCACCTTTTTATTTCCAATTCTAGTAATTAAATTCACAATCAGCGCATATGAAGTGGCGAGTAACTGCTAGAAACTAACTAACCACATTATTACAAAACTAACTAAGGTACTGGCAAGATGATCTGTGATTCCGGAGGCACGGAGTTGGTTGGAATGTTCGTTAAGGTATCTAGCGCCCGTATGGGCACAAAAGCGTAGGCAGTATAGCCGCAGTGGAACGCGCCGCTTTGGTGCACTGCCCCACCACCGCATAGCTGCGGACAAACACCCGCAGTAATTATGGCATCCGGGCCGGATGTCGGGTGAATGACAGTGCACCTGGCCGGCGCGCGCCAACTGTCACATTAACAGCAGGCGACATAATGCATCACAATAACACGCACCCCACGACGATCCGGATTTTTTTAAATCATTCTAAATAGTACTTTGCTTCCACGCATCTAGGAGCTTGTCATCAAAGTAGTTCCACCCTTTACAACCCGTCAGCGAATTTAATTTAATAGTTTAATATTATAGATTAGTGTTGCCCAAATGCAAGAACAAGACCAGACTTGGCCGGTCTTGGTCTTGCATCAATACATCTGGTCTTGGTCTTGGTCTTGCAAAAATGCAAGACCAAGACCGATTTTGGGCAACACTAGTGTTGCCCAAATGCAAGAACAAGACCAGACTTGGCCGGTCTTGGTCTTGCATCAATACACCTGGTCTTGGTCTTGGTCTTGCAAAAATGCAAGACCAAGACCGATTTTGGGCAACACTATTATAGATTAAACAAAGCGACGTTTTAGAGTGGATTTTAGTTTCTAGAAACAAATGCATTCTCCGCCGCCGCTTAGGCAGACGAATGAGGATATTGGGTAGCAAGCTTCGTCAGGTTCTCGTCCAAAACTCCCACCTGCCGTGATGAGATGGAGGAAAAAATCACCGAACGCTACGAGCATCCTCACCCAAACAACGGATATACCGAGCGTGGTGTGTGAACGGTTAACGTTCTGACCTCGCATTCGGGAGACGCGGGTTCGAATCCCCGTACGGGCATTCAGATTTTCATGGTTTCCCCGAATCACTCCAGGCGAATGCCGGGACGCTTCCTTCAAAAATGCCATGACCGAATTCTTTCCCGTTCCTTGTCCCCAATCCCATCCCGCCTCTAATGACCTTAGCCGTCGATAAGGCGTAAATCAATAAGCAAAAAAAAAAAAAAAAAAACCCTAAAGAAAACGGTATTACCTTGGCTCTCCGGGTGGAACCTCGTCGGTTTATCAAAATCTCTGGTTATAGCCATCCTCTGATGAAAGCCACAGCAAGATGACTGAAAGGTGAGGTTTTAATAAATTAATGCGGAAAGCCATAATCAGATAGCTGAAGCGTTAGATTTTAGTAAATCGATGTGGCTCCACGCGGAAAAAGCGAGAGAATACCGACGACGACCGAGGAAATCTATGCAATCATAAAATGTATATAACACATATTACTGAAAATTTGGCGCTTGATTATATCGAAAGTTGTTTTCGAAGGCAGTGTACAGACCGCTTACATTAGTTCGAGATCCTTTGAAAGAAGCATAAAAAGATTGTGGCACGTTTCTTATAGTTCTCTCTCCAAAGAAGTTGCATATATTTACGGTGTGGTATTTAGATTTTAGTAGTAAGCAGAAGAACTGATAATATTTCTCATACTACTGTTTTCTCTGATCATATTACTAAACTTTCCACTAATTGCAATCTTCCCCGATCAACATGTAACTTTTGTAACATCAGAGGGAGATTAAACAAAATGAAAGTAGATACATTGGCGGTTGAAGTATTAAATACATAACTAATTAACAATGCTTGAGGAACAAGCGTAATGACCAAATCGTTAAGCGTAATGACCAAATCGTTAAGCGTATTTTCTGAAGGAATAGGTTTCAAACCATGTAAAGTTATTCTGATTTATAATTTTCATATAATTCTGGTTCCAGTTGAAGGGAATTCAGGACGGTTTCTTATCACAGGATATATTCTTCAGTTAATCGTAGTTCTAACAATCTCCACAGTGATTTTTCCTAAAATGTTGTTCCTACACGTATTTCTCCACTTAGGATGAAGAAAAAATGTAACCAACGAAACTATTTCAGTTACAAACATAATAAATAACGAATTACTGTAGCTATAACATTAACGCAAATCAGTAAAGACATAGCTAATATTGAAGAACCGTTGGCCTTACTTCAAATCTTCCATGGCATTTACGATTTAATAATCAGTTAATAATAAGGGAATGTATTCCCAATGCCGCCTAAGAAATGTAACCTCATTGAAAAGTATACAGTAAACATTAGTACATATATTTAATATTTTTCAGCTTAAATAGTATTTTAAATTTTCTTGTTTCGAAAGTATATTAAGTTAAGCAATATTAAAATGCTAAATAATCAAGAACGCTTCTGTAATATTCATTTATACGGCACACCTCTTAAGCTCATCTAAGGATAAAACATTTTACAAACAGAGAGAAATCAAAACCTAATAGAAATGTAGTGTTGAAGGGTACGCCAGAATTATTAACGCAAGCATGGTTCCCCAATCGTACTACTGGAAAAAGTTTCTTTTGTTAAAATTGCTTTTCAAACTCACTTCCAGAAGACGCTAACTTATGGTGTTGCTATGGAAAATTCACTTTACACTCTCCAAAAAAAAATTTTATGTACAACTATCTACACTTATATTGCATCAGAAGTGTTTGATTCGACTTCCATTCTCGCTATCTCAGGTGGTTTTGGCACGGGACCTACTTTGAGCACGGTGGTGGAAAAAAAAATTATTCGAGATCAGCAGGATACGAGACTTGACAGTGTAGTTAGCGTACCGCAAGTCTAACATGAGGAGTGAGGATATAATACACTGTTGATGCTGTTCAATCCCTCGCCGGCGGGCCCCATGGTGTCTGCGAAGAGAACTTGTGTTTTAATCCTTCTCTTCTTTCATTTCCATGTAGCGAATAACACGCTATTAATAAAAACATTGCCAAAGTCATTAACACATTTACAATCACATTCAGCGTTCCCAGTTTCCGCCTCACTTCTTTCAAAAACAAAATTTTTCACTTGACGTATAGATCACGAGGTACACAGACAGAATGCGACACTTAAATTCCCCCATTCCTCTAATTACAATCAGCAACTAATGTCATGCGGTCAATATTTGTTTGGAAATACCGGATGCTTATTTTAGACCGATGACAGAAAGGAAATGAACCGCCGTTAAGTAACACGATGATAGCGAACAGCAGTGGCAAAGAGCAGCATTTACTGTGCCTGTCAAAATCACCTATCGAACCGACTGGTGATTGGGTTAGGTTACCCCTCCAATCCCAGAGCAGAAAGGGAGGGTTGAGTAAAATCTCATTACAGGAGGGTCACCGCAAAACCTACAGGAAGCGGCAGCCTCCGCTACATGGAAGAAGACTGCTAGCATAGGTGGGCACACCATATTGATCGATGGGATATAGTTCATCAATTAAATTCAACCCGCGACAGTTAATCGCTCCAGAGAACATGCTCGCTCGCCATCCGTCATTCAATTTCTAAGTTTCACTGGAGGCAGCTTACCTACAAACGTCTATTTATATACGTGAGAGAAGTATTATACACATTTGTATATATTTCTGTACATAAATGTATAAGCAGTTACCTAAGCTGCGTCGTGGTAGCAAACCTACAATTGTAAAGCTCTAATTTGCCAGATTTTACATAAGCATCCTGTAACGATTACTCGCATTCATCACTGAACACAAGGAATGGCGTCGCAATGTGTTTAGCGATTCTGCCGTATCTCGGATAACCATCGTCGGCGAGTATGGCGCAGCGGTGTTATTGCTGGCATCACGGTGTGGGGAGCCATATGGTATGACTTCCCGTCTTGGCTAATAGTTACGAGGTATCTCTGACGACACAACGGTACGTGACAGATATCCTCCATCCTCATATACTACATTTTATGCTATATTATCACAGTGCGATTTTTCAATAGGACAATGCTCGTCCACACATGACACGTGTATCTATGAAGTGCCTGCGTCAGGCTGAGGTACTCCCGTAGTCTGCAATCCCCAGATCTGTCCCCGAAAGAACATGTGTGACACCAGAGCGGATGTCAGCTCCGTTTCAATAACAATATCCAGGATACCAAGGAACAGCTATAATAGTCGTGGGCCAGCCTGCCTCGCTTTAAGACACCCTTCCCAACCGAATCTGCGCATGCAACCAGACCAGAAGGGATGCAACGTCATAGTGAAAAATGAGCTCACATTGCCAAGTTCTTTATGAATTTCACTCGATTTTTTAATCACTGAAATAACACCACATACCCTCAGAGCCCCTTAAGTTTTATTTCGTTTGTTTCTCTCCGTCTGAATGCATCACTTTCTTTGTCAGGAAGTGTATACTGGGCAAGGTAGGACGGTGCCTACGGTCTACAAATCTACAGGATCTGAAGAGCTAGTTGCCCTATCCAAGAGGTCACCTCACAAGAGGATATTAGAAATCTCTTTGACTCCACGCGAGACTATATAACCACATTTATCCACGCCAGGGACGATGAACCAAATTATTTAAGGTACTTGTGAACTTATAATAAAACTGAAACATACGCTGACTTTTCCCCGGAAAGGTACAACTGTCCATTAATTGCCCACTACCTGTTGCCTGTGATACTACTGAAGATTGCTGATTGTTTCAGTCTGTACGCTGTTTTATGCTTTGGCCAAAGGCTTAATGTTGATGTTTATCTTGAGTCTTGAAGCTTCTGTAATTAAGCGTGGCAGGTTCCTTATAACCTGTCCACTTCTAACTGGCGGCTACGGTTATAATCCCCATATCCTGCTCCTCACCTCACAACTCGCTCCAGCTCTTACCTCTCTGAGCTGACCACTGTGTCCAGGTAAGCAATTGCAAAGATACCCCTTCGTATGCAGGAGTACGGCCAGACGAGTGCAGTTAGAGCAGACTGACCTCAAGTGGCTATAACTACAAAATGTTCAGTAGTCTATTTTAAATACATCTTCATTTATTAAAACTTGTTGAAAATAAGATATACAAAGATGATTATAATAAAGGAACCTGATTAAACAACATCTTAATTTTAACAAGTATAGAAAAGTGAGTTAGTACAAAACTTCTACACGATTGGCTCGCGATCACCATCGTACAACAACCTGCTTTCAACCTTTTCTAATAACTTCTACTTGGTCACATTAAGTGGCGGGTATTAAAGATAATCGAATGTTCGAGAACAGTCACCAGACCTGGCAACGCGTAACCTTAGAAACTCGACGATCCAAGCATTATTAATATTTTACTACTCAGAAATATATTAATTCAAAATAATTAATGAAACTTTACCAAACTGACTTAAAATAATTAAAGAAGTTATTTAAATAGTTTTTAAAGTTTTGAATGCAAAAAACATACCGAAATATATTGAAATAGGCCATCGTGCAGCTGTCGTACAAAAAAAAAAACTACTAATTCTCATTTAATTTAGCTTAAATAGACCAAAAGGATTGTTTCGTTACAAAATTCATGAATAAACGATTCAGTGTTGTCTTCAGTTATTTGTTTTATTGTTCGCACTATCTATCCCGAGTTTTATTATTTTTGATGATACATGTATGCTGATCTGCAAAGAAAAACGCACGCTTCAGTGATTCTTGTTAAGTCTCGTACATATGTATGGCTTTACTTCAAAATATCTCTGGAACGGAACAATCAAGCAAATGGGCATCCACACTGGTTCGTTATTTCTTTTCACCACCAGTTTTCACTCATTCTGGCAATAAACGCAGCCCTCTGGACAGCTTTTGTCGCATCCAACGACATCAATAAGTCAGGGCAGCCGTAAAATGTCCCATGGCCTTTCCTACTTGCTTGCGGCTAAGACGCACAAGCATTACTCCTCCGCGGCCCATGTTTTATTCTCTTTCAAGGGGTACGCAGGCAGAGAGCGAATCTTCGCGGGACGATTCTTTGTGAGACTGGCAACACAACACAACGCAAACCAGCTTAAGCATCGAGCAAACAAATATTCGGTCCAGAATGTGATGTGCCTTGGTGCTTTAAGGAACGCTGTTGTGTACAGCAGGGTGAATGAGGCACCGATAAGTCTCGCACGACAGCAATCATCACAATGTTCGCTAGAGTAAAGCCATAGTGTTTGGCAACAATCCATACAAGTGTCATTACAGAGGCATTCGGTTCCTGAAATTAAAGGAAGGGGTACTACTTGACATAATAGAGTATTAACGTTCCCATTACAGTAGCTATCCAGCGGACATAAAACAGCATGCCCGTATGTATAAAGAAAATAAAAATAGAAACGTACTTTTAACTATGTCATTTAGCTCACATTCGGGTATTTAAGTTATAAAACATTTAAAATTCCAACAGAAAAGCGAAAATGTGACAGTATCTTAGCTATTTCAAGGAATAATAAAATCATATGGCAACAAGCTGAATTAGTAGTTTTTTTAATTAATAATCTCTTCTCTTCTCTTCTCTTGTAAAAATCAACATCAGAAATTCACACCTCACAAACATAAAAATGTATTGGTTTTATCTGTATTATCTGAATACTTTACGATATTAAGCACTTAAACGCTAGCAACAGTGCAATAGTTCACCTGTCAAGACTAATTCCAAAATTGATGTAGTTTGGCTTTGACCAGGCGATGCACGTTTTCTAATAACGTGAATAGTTGAGATGTGTACTAATAAATTCATGGCTCATATATTATTAGTGCCACATTAGAGAAATTCAAAACTCAGGCACGTTATTGTTCTCTAATGCAGACACTGTAATCTTAAAATTTGTAGAAGTGTTGGGTTCATATAGGTGGAACTAACGGTAATGTCACTAAGATCAAACTTTATACAAATAGATACAATAAGTTTTAAAAGTTTATATTGCCTTAGTTTGGAGGTATCGTTAAACATGAGTATCGAAGCATGTACGTCCCGGTCATGAGTTCATAGCAAGGGTAGACTCTAGGATATATTTCTTTCCAGTACCACCTTAATTTTTTTCCTTAAGGTTCTACGGCTCGTTGAGGTCTTAGAAGAGGTTCCTAGAGCATTTCTAACTACGCCCTCCCTTCCGTCAAAACAAAGAGTTCCCATTCATCCCTCTCCCCCCCCCCTCCCCACCGCCACAATTTTACTACTAGAGAGGTAAATCCCTATTCAAGGAACTAACATGTGATGTTCAAATAAAGGTTTTTAACTCTAAGAGTCGGTGAAGGAGACATAGTACTTCCGAAGGTGTACAGTTAAGGTATCGTCCACACGGGTGCCGAAGCTACGTCGCACCCCGCGACTCCCTTGAGGGGTGGGGTGGGGTGGGGATGGGGGAGGGGAGCGCGACCCTTAATTTTGGTACCTATACTTTGGAGTCATTCGAAGCGATGTGATGTCAGTAAAGCTGAAATTGCAATCTTAATATCTCCAGAACTGGCGGATTGATTACGTTAAATCTTTCTACAAATAGGTAAATCACATTTTAAAAATATATATGACTTCACGCTTGAAGTATCGCTAAACAAAACTATTAAAGCCTGCTTGTCCTCTCATGTGATGATTTCATGGCATGATTACTATTCTCTTTTAATTTCGAAAATGTTTAGTATTAAGGCTCATAGATTTCATTGGAGTTGTCAGAGGGTTGGGAGAAAGTACGGGGAGGTATTCAGCAAAGGCCTTTTGAAGGGGCCATCCGCAATTCAAATAGAGTGATTTCTGGAAATAATAGAAAACCAAAATATAAATAGGCGGAACGGGAATCGAACCTGCGTCGTTCCGAACGCCTGACCGAAACGATGACCACCCACCCTCGGTCTTTATGAAAATATTTTTGGTACCACAAAATTTGGTAGGTTAAGCTTCACATGTACGAATTACGGGAATTGGGTTCCTAGCATTAATATAGTCAGTAGTATGTCAACGGCTACTTTCAGATGTATCGATGCAATACAGTTTTCAAGTGGACGGTGTCTGTTTGTAAGCACGATAACACCCTTAAAACTAAACAGTTATTTTTTTATTCTGCAGGGCGAACCCTATGGGTAAAATATAGATCATAATTCAACCAGATCTGACCAGCGGATCAATACCATTGATCCTTTTCTAAATCTATATTATTGTACACGCTGACGTCATCAAACGCTGACGTCATGAGCCCGGTCTTCGTTGATGGACTAGGAGCGGCTAGAAATATCACAACACAATAGAGGATTTGAGGAAATGACTTGCCAGAATACTATAAGTAAGTTCGTTTTTTGTAGCATTTCATTTTAAATTAAATACGTAAAAAACCTATGGTAAAACTTTACGTATTGGAAAACCAGGAATAAGTTTGTAATTTATGATTGAATGAAGTCCTTTCTGTTGTTACCATTTCTCGATAAAGATTGTCACTCTGCCTGGCCATCAATGCGTATTTACATTGGACATGTAAAGGTTAAAGCTAAAAAAAAATATTACTACACGGAATTTAATCTGAAAATTTAAATTAGTATTTTATCCACATTAGGTGAAACTGCAACAGCTATACACAAAATATGGTCATGGGCTTAAACCTTTTGACGCTAAAAACGTGAACTACAGTATTTTAGACCAGTGACCATACACAAGAAACCGTCATGAGCCTATAGCTAGTAGTGCTATAAAAACGCGTGAAAGGCTTGTTGTATCGTCGTTAAGTTTGAAATCTAGAACCATAGTGTTGCGCCACGAAGCGTATGCACTTACGCATTAATTAGAATTTTCAGCTGCTGCTCCAGCGCGGACTTTGGGAGCGAAGAAATGCATTTGCCTTTTATTTTTCTATTAGTAGCAAATCACAAACGATTGGATTGTAATACTTTTGAAACACTTGCCGTAAATTAAATTCCACAATTTCGTTACGTTTATTATACTGTTAATCTTTGATGTGGTGGTTTGATTAACGTATTCCGTTCACTCTGACGTACTATATTTAATAAAACTGAATAAACAAATAACTAAAGCTATGTAGGAGAAAAACAATACCAGAATCCAAAGGGTGGCGTGTTTATCTATGTTGTAGCTTGATTTTGGTGGGTATCTAGTGAAGGAGTGATCATCTAAGATATTTTGTGATCTCTGGTACCTATCATATTTCAGTGCGAACGAATTTCAACTTTTGCTGCGTTACACGATTACATAGTGTCATAAGATATACCGCAAATTTTAAGTTAGATCATAAGCTTTGAGGCCCGGACACACATGCAGTCCATATACAGATTTATATTAGTATAGATACAGCGATGACTGACAGTGAGCGTGTATGAATGGATGTAGGTGGGCGGTGCGTCATTTAAGCCTATATGTGTCAGTAGCGAGCAATGTGCTTCTATATTTCCACCATGCCATCTCGAGATGTTTTTACCATATCGTCCGGCGTTAAAACGAAGAACACTGAACTCCACTGCTATTAATTTTTTTTTTTTTTTTACCTTATTGAAGTGAAACTTCTTCTGCGCAGCATAGGAATGACTTATTTAAGGATTTAAAAATTAAGTTGTGCACCAGAAATCTGCTTTAAACCCGCTTTGGCGGGTTTAAAAGCCAGTAATTAACGAAAGTTTGCTACACACTGACATACGGTCTAATATTTTCAGTTGTTTTTTTGTTACGAGTCGGAAATCTATGTTCAATCTTAGAAGCTAGAGTTAACGAAAATTTACTGTAAGAACGGTTATTACATAAATATAGCCACGATATTCTCCGGTATAAAAACTGTAAACACAAAATAGAGACTACGGGTAGATTCAATAGTCAACAATCTAATAAATTGTGCTTTAACTTTTTAATAATTTTCATTTTTTTGCGAAAATAACAAAAAAATAGACAAAATACAAAGGGAAATTTTCACTTTTTGGGTGCAACGTGCTCAGAACTATATAAATCGAATATTTGTCTGTGAAGAACACTGAATCATCAGCGAATCCGTCGCTCGTCGTTGAAAGAGAGGGTCATACAGCGATCAAATTCTTGCAACTGAAACAAATGCCGGCAGTGTAAACTGTAGTAGTTGTAAACTCTAACCAACAAACGTGTTTTTATTATCACGCAGAAATTTTGCACTCTCCTTTATTAAGATGCGCGTCTCTGTCAAAAAAAAAAAAAAAAAAAAAAAAAAAAACTCGAGGAAACTTAAACACTTGCATACTTAAGTACTTTGGAGTTGCATTATTCATGTTTCGCATTTCAAGACTCAAAGGAAGCTCTGTGACTATACAATGCTCTTGCACGTCACGTTGCTCTCTTGAGGTCGGCCATTAGACAGAAAACTCGAGGGACAACTGAGCCGCTTTTATGACCATCTGCAATCAGCAGGCGTTCCTTCTGTGCCAGAAATGGGAAGTTAAGAATTCAAGAAGTGGAACGAAACTCCAAGCACATTTTTATTACTCCATTAATTAAAACATAATATTGAAAATATCATACAAAAGTGATTCGTTGTAAGAGCACTAATTTTCACATATATTTCTTGAGTAAAATTTTTTTTTTTTTTTTTTTTTTTTTTTTTTTTTTTTTTTTTTTTTTTTTTTTTTTTTTAATATAATGAAGCCATTTACATTCGAAAGTAACTGGTACAACACATAAAATTTCTTTATATGAGACATGGTTAATGCAGTCATGTTTCTTTTCGCTAGTAAAAGTTGATAAACAAAGTACAAACCTTGATCAGTTTTCACAGTTTTGATGTTTGCTGATTATATGACTTTCAAAAGTTGAAGTTTGCAACTTGTATCGAAACCGTCCACGTTTGATACCTTTAAATGTACTGTATGTTCGCATGGTTGAAAGCGGGAGGGATAAACAAACATAAGTGAAGTTAGTGAATGAACGACAAATCTACAAGTACTGAAGAATTTCCCTGCAGACACCAGTAGCATGAGGTAGAGGGTTCATCTTACCTACAGGGTTCCCGGTTCAAGTCCGGATGAGGGCATGGGCAGTTTTAATTAATTATTGTGTATCGTCTCTGACAACTGCTGAAATAACAGACAGCTACAGACTGAGAAAAGATAAACACAGGTCGATAGGTGAGCGGTAGCGCTCAAGCCTGCAATTCAGGAGAACTTTGGTTCAAATCCCTGTCGGCCATCCAGATTGCCGTTTTCGATGGTTTCTCGAAATCATTCAGTGCAAATGCCAGAATGCTTCCTTAAAAAAGACCATGACCGAATTACTTCCCGTTCCTTGGTCCTAGTCCCTTCTAATGTCCTCCATGTCAACGAGGCGTAAAGCTCCGATAAAAAGATAGAGGAAATATCGTAAACAGTACAGCTTTACCGTATCCCTTAACTATAACTTTTCACCTAAAATGTTTCCCTTATCATGCTATTTCTCACATAGTAATCTTGACTTCTTTCTTCAGATTCAGAGCCCGTCATATCAACCCGTCAAGAACTTATTTTGCTGGCTTCCAAAGTGATCTAGGCAGCAAGATGGAAATTCTACTAGTGTAGTGGTTCCTAATTAGTGGTACGCGAGGTTGCTTCATTGGGTACGCGCGGTAATCTCTTCACTAATTCAATCACTAAGAGCACTATTAAGAAAACAGTGCTATCACCAAAATATATTCGAGACAATCAAACTGAGCGTGTGTGAGTGTTGAATTATATTACTGCAATGCTGCGGTTGTGCGATGCACTCGACTGGGATGAACGCTGCGGCACAAGCAGCAATAAGGAGTACGTGAGGTTGAGTTCTTTCTGGAAGTGGTTCTCGGAATAAAGTAATTGGGTAGCATTGTCCAAGTGAATTTCAGCCAATGAAGTAGATAACATTTTAAACAAGCAAAGTAAATTGCATAATTAACCACATAATTCAGAAAATGTTCGTTAATGTTTCTTTTAAAAAAATGAGAAAATAAATTCTACATCTCCACCAATTAACTCAAACAATTGGCTACTTTGCTTTTTAAACTAGGGTGGTTCTATAAATCATATCGACCGTATTATGTCTTTCAAACCCGTGTCAACACTGAAAACCAGGTTTACAACATTTGAGACGTGGCGGAATGTGTTCTTTTAATGGTAGCCACATGTGGTGATCCGGAATTACAGCTACCAGCAGTTAAAAACAATAATGATCTTCTCCACTTCTCTCTATTTTCGATCATTCTCTTCATTCTAATATAGCTTTTCTGAACTTAATATCATCCACCATCTGATATTTTAGACGTTTTTCTTTACTTTTGCATTTATAATACATTTCAAAACATTCAAAATAATGCTTTAATGTCTTACCACATGCCTCGACAATTTTCTTAATTACAGTACAGTGCACAAAATGAATAAAAATAATGTAATGTGTAGTCTCCACACTATAAATACGAAGCGCCAGTCACCAGCAGACTCAGAAAGATGCTAGTCTCCTGAAGAAGACCATTGGCATTGGTCGAAACGTCGGGAAGATTGAGGAGTGTAAATATCGTGACGTTGTTTACATTATGACGGCTGCGAAAACCACTGATTTTGAACAGCGTAAGCTTTGTTCCTTTACGAGCTAATTTTGTTTATGAATTCTTTAGTTTTTGCGCTGGAAAATTCAGATCGTATAAGCATTAAACCAGATGATTATGATTATCTGGTACTGATCCTGGTGAGTGAGAGGTTAACACATTGGGGGTTGGTATTTTGAAGGAGACGTGTTCGATTTTGCCTTTGGTATTCCATGATTTCCCGTTTTTATACAAATGCCTGGAATTCAATAGGCCATGATCGAAATACTTCCCGTTCGTGGCACCCAATCCTCTTTCAGCTGTAATGATCTTGACGTCGACGAGCAGTAAAGTCGGAAACAAAAATAAAGAACCGGCCGCGTTCAAGTCCGCTGTTTGAATTCGGCAGAGTGTTCAGTGTGTGATAGTTTAACACGAAACGCCTAACAGACGGGTATTATTCTTCCATTAAAATGTTAATTTAGAATAGTGTTCGCCCAAGCAGCTTTGTTGACCGGCCATATGAACACAACAGGTAACAGCTCGTGATCGTGTCCAGGCCACACAATAGACCGATTGTCCAATAATAATTACCAACAGCGAAATAATAATTAAATCACACTTACCGTGAGTAAAATGTACGGAAATATGAAAAACGAACAAACCACTAAATAGTCATTAAAATTGGCAGATTAGATTCGCACAGAATATATTTAAGCGTATTCTTTTAAACTTCTTTGACGATGATAATATTTTCATTATATTCTTACCTAAAGGCTGAATTCCAAGTCTCAGTTTAGAGAGGAAACTGTTTATATCTTACACCCATTCATAAAATGTCAATCTTAATGTGAATATTCGTTCAGGTATACAGAAAAGTATATTAGAACCCTTAAAAAAGTTTTTATGATATAAAAAGTGTTTCCATGATAACATCACGTTTCATAGAAACGTAGGAAACATTTCACTAGAGGTATTGTGAACACGATAAAAATGAAAATTATCTGTAAATGTTCTGAATTATTATTCTGAATAGTCGTTACAGTGAACGTAGTAAAAAGCTCCACGCGGGGCAACCGATAAAAACTCTCGTGTCAGTTACTTTTCAAATGTTTACTTTAACTACTGCTATAGGACATTTTAGTGTGCATTAGCCACGACGTTTACTTAAAATGATGTGTTCGTGAATTGTTCACACCAAACTAATGTGACAGTAAACATTACATAAACTTACAGACTCCTTTTTCAAACACTGACAATTTTAAAGTTTGCCGAACGTTTAAAAATTCCATAATTCATCGACTAAAAATATTAAGGTATAAAATTACGAAATATTGAGGAAACTATTAATATTACCTGCTCCAACAATATCTTCATACATGTTTTATTATAGACTACGAATTACGCAAATGAGGTAAGTAATCACTAACACAATTATTTATTTTCCATGAGACCAATCAAAAAGTGGGAAGATGTAATAAATTTACGATGCAGAATTATGAACATAAACTCAGTTTATATCTTCCCAACATATACAAAACACCTCAGTAAATTAATGTGTTATTTTTCCTTTATTCACAGTAATTTCATCATATTGTGTAATTGCAATATATTTGTCAGTGAAACTGGACTAAATGATCTCGTGGAATGCTTATACTGTCGACGTCTTCACCAGCACGCATACTAATTACTTGTAATTGACCATTGACAGACAGCAGGCACAATCAAATTTCAGTACTGGACTCTGTCTAGGGAGAGCGTGACTGCGTCATCAACAGCGAACATACAGTGCCCACTAATACAGCACCAATAATTATATGCAAGGCGAAGCTCGACAACTGCCGATTGGATACGAAGTCAGTACATCCAGCTAACGAAACCAGCCTTTATAACTTCATTAACTGCAAAACTAGATACGACAGACATTATGAAGTTGTTATTTCTTTATAAAGACAATCCAAAAGTTCGAAAACCTCGTATAAACAAAAGTGGTGTAAATAGTAAGTGATGACGATACGTCTATGCAGCCTTTTGAGTACCAGAGTCTGTCAAAACTGAAGAATTTGAATTCTAACTGAAGTTCTAGTGACTTTTTACAGTTACCTTTCATCCATCAGTAATTCTGATGCATTTATCTTAAAATATTTGTATGCCTGAATTAATGATGGTTGTCGCTAAGAATGACAAAAACAATGATTCTTTTTCTCTTGCAACTATGAGATTTCTCACTGATATGAGTTTTCCAGCTGTCAGTCATATTTTACTCTCTAACATTAGTGATTTTTTTTTATTAAAATGTTGTTCAAATATCAAAGAAATCATTTCGAACAAAAATGGAATTGTTTAAAGTTATACAACTGAGGTAGAAAAACCCAAAGTTAGAACTCATAAATGAAAACAATCAACGTTGATCTCGTAATAATACGTCCTTTTTTTCCTCAATTATTGTGTTCACAAAAATCTGATATTAACATGCACTGCACACAGTCAGAGTAGTTTCAGGTGTCCAAATATTAAATATCAAGAAATCCAAGTCTTAGACGATTACATTATT
Organism: Vandiemenella viatica; assembly: GCA_031002005.1. NCBI lineage: Eukaryota > Metazoa > Arthropoda > Insecta > Orthoptera > Morabidae > Vandiemenella > Vandiemenella viatica. The sequence goes on along the minus strand of JARYHS010009186.1, from coordinate 71,475,656 downwards.
CTCTCTTTACTCAGATATATGTAGCAATAAAAACTTCAAATTTCTCTTTACTAAGATATACGTAGCAATTAAAACTTTAAATAAGGCAAAATATGAATAAATCAACCACTACAAAAATTGTTTTTCTGACCCTTGTTTTTGATTTACATCTTAACCTGATCGACCAATTTTTTTTCAGCCAGCCATAAAGCGACGTTATGATTCCGACAAATTCAAGGAATTTCCACGTCTGTTTTGCAATGGTAATAGTTGTATCGCTGCCAAGGAACTGCGGGTGCTATATTGTAATCAGATTGCCGCAAATCTCACACAATTTATAAGAATGCATAGCTGTTTAGACAATGATTCATTACCAGAAGAAATGGCGAGGAGTTTCTTGGAAGTGTTACAGAGAAGGTTTTCCTCTAGTATGAACTAAATGTCGCGAAAAATAAGATGAACAAGTACAAATACTGGTACAAATATATCTATAACCATACTAATAATAATTGATATGATGTTACTCTTTAGAATAATAACTCGATATTTGTTACAACCGCGGTTCCAAATTTTCATTCACGGATTTAATTTCCGGTTTCCATGTATCTTAAACCCTGGACCTAATCTATAGAATCGACCATGACCCATTTCTGAACCATTCCCTGGCCATTGCATTTAAGCGTCGGTTTTAATTACCTCGAAAGTCAGTTGATAGAATTAGTGCGTCAGGTGACTGATATTCAAAGGTATAAAGCTGCGTGTCAGTGAATAAGATTTTGGGAATTTAAAATAACGAGATGGCCTGCGCAAATATTTCACTAAAAAATACGATGAATATTGATGTTAGATGTTTGAAGAACCCCCTCATTTGTAGCAATTGTTTATTTGTTTAGTGGAATAGGTACATGACAAAATACATGATACGAAAAAATGAGTAAAAACGTTTGGACGCGTAAAACATATGTATGAAAAACCGTTACTGACCTAAACGGAATACAACAAACCTGAACAAAATACACACAGCATATCCATACCTCTGTGATAGGTGTTGCTACGACCATAGCCGATGAGAAAATTTCAGCAGCAAAATGTCTACGTAGAAAATGTATAGCAAAACAGAAAAAAATCCAAAAATCTAGTTATTGAACAAAAAACACAGTTAATTGATATCTCAGATATGTGGTGGAGCTCACTCGCTTAATCCTTGGCGATGTCAGTGAAGCAGTTTATCAATATCTCTACCATATGTGCTGCTGCTATCAAGTGGCTTGGCTCTGTACTGTCTCTTACACGCGACCTTTGTAATTATTACTTTGCTTTTTAATGGTCAAATTCTTAATTATTTCTTTCCTAATTTATGATGTTACCTAATTGGATACCTTAATCCCTAAATGATACCTCCTTCTTCGATTTTTCTTAGGTGTCAAGGGAGATAAATGGTTCGCGACAAAAAACACGCTGTAGAAATATTGATACTTTCACCGTTTAAGGATCGAAATCCGAAAAATTCCTTTCTTAAAATATGATCTGGCTAAAGCGTAGACCTTGATCTTGGAACTGATACCTCATTTACCGATTTCGCTTGGTATAAAGGGAGATAATTGTTTGTGACCAAAAAACGCCTTTTAGAAATAAGTAGCTAATACACGCTACTTCGTACGCGTAGATTAAGAATTTCTTTGCCAGAATTGAATAGAGTAAGTTGTTGGTAGCGAAGGATTGGTCCCAAATAACACCGAGTCGGCATAATATAACCGGAAAGCCATCACTATATCATTCTACCATCGAACCTGTCTCTTGAAGAGAATCATTTTCCAACATATTTAAAAACAGAAAAACAAATAAATGTGAGGGGAAAGTGGGGGGGGGGGTTGTTAACTAAGGACAGCTTTATTTCAACTTGGACTTTTCTTTTTTCTTCAGCATGAACATCCGATTCTTGGGTTCTAATAACTTTAGCTGTTCGTGCTCTGCTAGAGTTACAACTTGGGCTAGTTTTTCCGCAAGGAATGACAAAAAAAGGCAAAACATTTAAGCAGACACAAAGCAAAAGGACAGGAAAAATCGACATCTATACTAAATAATACGTTTTTTCTCTAAACGAATTTTACTAACAAATTATACTCTAACATAATGCGCGTGAAGCATAGCTTGAGCAAGCGACGTAACATTACAGACTAACACACACATCCATTTCTCTGTCACCATTTGATAAGTTCTCAAAATTTCTTGACTACAACTGTTAATCGTACCGAAAAAAAATGTCCTGTACCTTCCCTACAGATTTTCTTGTCAAATTCCGTCAATATCGGTATAGGCATTTAGTTGTCAAAACGTAACAAAAGACAGAGACTTACTTCCACATTTATAGTATTATTACTGCAGATCACACACACACTCTGACTGCGAATCACCCCTGAGGGATCAATATAACGTAAAAAAGTGTACACCTACAGCATTGGAAGACTACCTACCATCTGCCTCGCATTGCACCCCTAACTTTGTAATATCTACAGTTTAACATTCAATCCGAATAACCGACGGCCCAGGCGTGACTCTTACGATCAAAAACAATTTTTAAAAATGTTAGCCTCCACGGAGGTTTGAACCGTATACCACAATCCAAATATTAGTAAGCAAGCGCTTTAACCACTGAACTACATGACCGCTACATGGAAAAACAGTACAGAGACCTCCATATCAAACGCGTCTGTCTGTCGCCGTTCAGTAATTTTTCGAAATAATAAGACAACATGTATTATTTATACAGATAATTTTTCAACCAAATGTAGACAGTATTTTTCATCTTGTTTCAAAGGATAAGTTTGCAAAGTTTCATCGAGATCGGATGATAACTGTAGATTTGTATGATGAACAAACAAACAAAGATATATTCATCTTTATATATATACTAATGATTTGAAGAAAAGCTGAAATGCAAAAAATGATTTAAAAAAAGATCCCCCACGGATAGACATCGTTAAGACTGATATTCAGAAACGAGATGAGCGATACCAGTTTAGACCTGCCACAAAGAGAAACGTAGGAAGTGCGTTTACTTGGGCGTAGCGTGGGCGTTAACGATTGTAGGTCGTCTAACAGGTAGTTCTTCCCTCCGCCGTGACCTCTAGCTTGTCTTCACCTCGCGGAGAGCCCCCGGCGGAGTCATTAGCAGCGACAAAGAGCTCGGCTCTCACAGATAAACTCGGAGGCGGAGACACCGACACGGCGCCGTAATTGCCCTCCGCCTCCGGGGGCAGCAGGTATCGCCTTCCCCGGCAATTTGCGACGCGCGCGCTCGCTGGAGGCGGGCGGCTTATTGCCATGATTGGCCCGTCTCCCCGCCGCCATACGTCACCTGTTATGAGTACCGAGAGAGTTCGCTAGTGCACCGTCAAGCCTGCGGAATTTCTGTGTTACAATGCAATATCAGTAAGGAATCAGGATTTCTTTCGGTTTTTTTCTAGAAGTGCAGTGATACACATTCACGAAGCTGCTAACCGTTTTTAACTAACTTTAATTGAAACCACTGTGGGTCCCTTGTAAGGCACCTGACTAAGGACAAAAACGTTCCCCGCTTGAATTCTTGTCTATGCAGGTATTTTCAAATTCGCCAAATCCTTCACCTTCGACATAATTAGTTCTTTCTATATTTATGATCTTATGCTATGCTCCCACTGATCGGATTCAGCTAAAACTTGGTTTGTCTTTACAGGTAAGGATGTTGAGGCTAAGTCTGGAAGATTGGACAGAGACGGAAATCACAGCTGATGAAGGTGTGTTACGAGCTCCATAAAGCCACACGAGTCAGTACTAACTTTTACGAATTTGTAATCAGAATTTGAGCTCCTGAATTTCATTTCAGTGAGTAAATACTTATTAAACATTGGAAGTCTTGTAATACGACGTTCCCTCATTTGACATACAGATTTTCTCGCTTAATGAATGAGAAAATATTTGATAGAACTTTTCGGTTCGTTGGCGTCGAGGTTATTAGAGTGAGGAGAGGATTTCGGTCAGGAACTGTGAAGAATTTGGTGACGACTTTTCGAAGTGACCATCTCAACATTCAGCTGAAGTTATTTTAAGAAACCATTAAACATTGAAATCTGGATGGCTAGGTGGAGGTTCAGCCCACGTCCTCCCGAATTCCAGGCTCAAAAGTTAACTGCTCCCGCACCAGGCTTGATGTATCATGTGAAATTGAAATTAATTATGTGAAAAAATTGTGAGACTATCTGCTACAGAGACAATAATTAAATAAATTGAGAGATCACTACACATGTTTCCTCTCGCAGCTATAAATTACTGGCGCATTTATTATTTCTTGTATTTCCATTCAGTCTGATATGAAAATATTCCATTAAAACCTGGTTGAGCACTTCTACATCGAATGATTTAAGTGTTTATTTGTAATACATGCTGTCTCATGTTGTAGATACTGTCATCTAGTTAATCGATATAATCAGATACAAACTTCTACACTGACAGTTGCCTTGGGTCCCAAGATCATAGAGAACCGCGATTAGTTCAAGAAAATGGGTAGACAGATGATGATTTTGTAGCTCGAGAGACGATCATATGGGCTAACGGAATGACGAAAGTGGGTCATTCCGCACATTTTTATTATAAATAACATCAAGGGAATAAGTACAGTAAGGGCTTGCTAGTGATGAGACTGGGGGGATACTATAGGTGCCGAACTGCCAGCAGACGCCTGCTCCAGGGACAGACTAGCAGCCTCCCCTTTTGCGGGCCTAACGGGACAGTTCAGGCGGAAATCTCCAAGCCAGAGTGAACGAACGCCCGTTAAAGTTCGCCACATCAGGCCTTTCTCAAGGACGAACGCGGCGAGAGTTCATGAACCAGTACGACCTCACCTGAAACTCCAAAACTTAAATCTGGCCAATAGAGTAGCTTTTGACCCCGGGACCACACGCTTGGCATTTGTCACAAACTCCAAGCCTCTACAAAAGCTTGGTTAATTTTGGGAAGCCAAACATCGTCATCCATACGCTTGCGTGTGCGCTTGTATGGTTTGGGGAAGTAAGCATGACGGACGTCTAGGTTGTGTTGGTCATAACTTTTAGCCTAACCTATTTTTATTAAAAATAATAATAAAAAAAGAGTAAGATGGCAAAGAAGATCGTGGATGTTAAAACTCCATAGAAACCGTACCATTTAATTATTGTAATTTCATTCACGCAACTATGATTGCTATGTAGCTTCATGTATGTACTTCATTTAATATAAGTATATTGTTTTATAATTAGAATTCTGTAATAATTATTGTTTTAAAGGCATTATAATATCTTGATCCATTAATTTTTGATTGAGAGAATTAATAGAAGAAACACTTAATGAGCTTCTTTTCGAGCCATCTGGGTAGTTTTATTACTTCTGCCTGATTAGACATGCTGATTCTGAATATTCGCTGAATGAAATTTCACCTATGACTACTAAAGAGAATTCAACCTCAGAGAAGCTGTACTATACCAGCTAAATTAATAAATTTATACCTGAGCCAGAGCGAATAGAATCTTGTTTTTTCTTTAAATGTTTACGAAATGTAACAGTAAGAAATTCTATCTCTTTTTTTTAATCTGCATGGCAGTTTTATTTAAAACTTCACTAAGATGACTCCAAACATGAGCTCTTTTTTATGGTCTTTACAGACTTCTACTTGGTAGCATTCGGGGAATTTTAAAATATCCTCGTTGGACCAGTTATTCATTTTTCTTGCAGCACTTTTATACAACAAAAAGGAAACGCACGTTCTGTCCGCCGTCAGGGCACAAACAATACTAAGTTCGCACAAACTTGTAGCCGCTTCGCAAGCACTTGCCGCAAACGCCTTTGATATGTGCCGAAAACCCGAAACTCGGTCGGATCAGCCACAAGTAGCTGCAAGCCTACTCAAGCCAAGCCAAGCGCCCAATCCACACGTTTCAATTTGTGACAGTTTAACGAGGTTTGGGGGCATCCATAAATTACGTGAGGTGAAATAGGGGAGGGGGGGGTCCGGCGAAATCTCACCAGATCTCACCAAGGGGGAGGGGGGGGTCTACGGAAATCTCACGTGAGATTTTGCGAAAAATTTGGGGACAGTAGAGCAAAAAATAAATAAAAAAAAGTCTCCAATTTGCGGCAAAGTCGATTTTAGGAGGCTATTTCGTCAAAAAAGTTAGGGCGTGACCTAAAAAAAAAATTTCCAGGGCGATTTCTAGGGGGGGTTCTCACGGACCAGATCTCACCAGAGGGGGGGGGGGTCCGGCCAGATCTCACGAAATCTCACCAGGGGGGAGGGGGGGGGTCCAAAAATCCGGAAAAAACACCTCACGTAATTTATGGATGCCCCCTTTGGCAAGCGTGTGGTCCCGGCTTGAGAAGGAGGGGTCGACAGCGGAACCAATCGCCGGGGATAATTCTCCGCGCAATTCTAATTTCTACGAATTTTTCTCTGTGTTCGAATAGTCCTGGGAGAGGTGTGGCTTACCATGAGCGACTATTTGGATGACTTCTGCAAGTTACTTCGCACCGGGTTCCCAATGAGAGTGGTCGTAATACTGCAGTGAAGTCACTCTGCACGATACCGGGCATTACGTAGAGTTTGAGAGTGGGTTGGTACTCTGCGCACTATTGCTTACCCGTGATTGAAAGCATACTTGGTCTCTGCAGCAGAAGTGCTCAAGTCAATAGTTTGGCTTTGCCGTTAAACGCGTACTTAATGTGCTGTAACTTTTACGTCACCGATGGAGCAGTCTGCGCCGTAACGGTAATTACCCAACGGACATTTCAGTATGGTACTTAACACAATCATTGAGATTACCCTGTAACGGCTTGTCAAAAGATATTTTGAATGGTTAAGAGTTCTCGCCTCCGACAATAAACTGAGCTAGTGACCTTTTTTTTAAGCCATGATAAGATAATTTTCAGTTCTATTCCGGCAGGATAGACAAATATTGTGTGCCTTTATCACCACATTTGGTGGGTTAAGTAGATATACACTGGCGCCCGTCAATTTTCATTCTAATATGATTCATGTTAGCAATGTGTTTGATTATTAGAACATTAAAAATATTTCTGGATTGTTTTGAAAGAAAATTGTAAATTAAACCAAATGTGAAGCGTTTGTCATCCACATGAAAATTTAATAATATTGAATTTATTTGTTGAAATTCATTAAGTTAATAGTGGTTTATGCTTGATTTTTATTTTTTATTTATTTATTTGGATATTATAAGATGATGGGACTTGGAATTCTGTATATTAAAATTAAATGCACCTCAGTCTGGACGCCTTCACGAGAACCAAATAAATTAGCAGCATAGGGTTTTTCTTTTAAATGACAGAAAAGGAAAATTTTCACCCTTTCCTTCTCCGCCTCCCTCCCCAACACCATTTTTTTTTTATTGTTAGAACAGTATGATCGAGAATTTACTTTCCTTAAAAGTAGACACCACACACTATAGAATCCTCACGACAGTAAAACACACAGAATTAAACAGAAATCTAAAACTTTTTTAAAAAAGAAAATAGCTTTATCCTATGAGAACCTAGTAAGGGGTGATTTTTCCTCCCCCTAAACTATGGTTAATCCCATGCAGCAACAAACTTACAAAGGATCGTATCGTATCTGACACATATCTGTCAGACGAAAATTGCTAAAATAATATTATGCAAGAAGTTTTCTTCCTGCTAATTATTTCCTGATTTCGGAAGTCCATCGAGAACTATAAACGGTAGTTTTAAAGTTTACGAACATTTTAATTTACTATTTTTTTTCAAAACTGTGAAGTAATAAAAATAATTCAGTTACGTGAAGGTACGTGTAAATTAACCAAACACACACAATTTTTATTTTCATTATCGCTATGTACCCTGTCGATGTCATTGGAGGAGTGCACTGTGGGTGTATCACATGAAGGAATTAGGCTGTGGCCTGTTGAACGAACCTTCGACCAATCTCCTGTAGCGATTTAGGGAAATCGCAGAAAATCGAATTAAAGTCCTCCGGAACACCAGGGGCTAACGTTACCGCTCACCCAACAGACTTCGTCATACAAAGAGCAATTCAAATACCTGTTAGATGAAAAGCCCAAGCTAACAACTACATCAACAATATCCATAGCCAATATAAATAGCAAAATCCAAATTTTCTTATTATGAAAAGCCAAAGTTCAATGAACACAACAAATAGCAAATATATCGAAATATCACAGGTCAACTTTCCTACGATGCCACGCATTAAATAATCACGTCCATCATTTACAATGATTAAACCAAAGCGTGATGGTGTCATCTGTCGCGCTCCTTATGAACTAATAATTACCGGCCCTTTTACAATTACTGATAAATCGATGTAAAATTAAACTGGCAACTAAGAATAAGAATAAGAGACATGTAACAACCTTAAGAGAATAGTAATACTGAACCACACAGCTTTCTCTACTACTCGTATTCGATATTACATTAACCCGAAATTTGCAGTTTGTTTGTTTCAAATTTTGCCTTTCAGCGTGACTGTGCAACATGATTTTTTCAGACACAAACTATACATTTTTTGGGATGGAAAATATCCTATACGTCAATCAAGAAAATTGATTATATAATAAACCGGTTAAGCTGACACGAAATAACTGAGAAAGAAATATAGATTTTCGTTGTAAGTTTTTTCTCTCAGAAACTACATTTCTTTTCTGAATAGAAACTATCGTTGCTGTTAATGCGTGATATTCACTGCCTACTTTCCAAATCTTATCTGAACCCGTGCAGCCATTTCAACGTGATTGAAGCAGAAACAAAAGAAATTTCGGATTTGTAATATTAGCGACCATTGGATGTACAATTTAAGTTAATCCTGCTGCTTGAATATCTATGAATAAAAATAAAAAAATCCCTGGTTAGTAAATGGAGATGTGATTCTCGAATGCCATAATAAAGCTGCATTTTATTTCAAAAAGTACTGATATGAGTAAAAGTATCGTATGAAAAGTATCTAGTACGAAAGTATCGGTATCAAAAGAAGTATCGATACTTTTCCCGTGTCCCTTGACTAATAATCCTAACGTTTCGATTATAGTGCCAGTCATGGAACTGCGAGTGAACTCTACCTCTGACAATCCCCTGCAAACTCCGTAATGGAACTACCTTCATCACGTGATAGTGGCGTCAATACTGTAGGACTAGTGTGACATAGTTTTTGCAAAAGTTTTAATGCCGACTTGTAACAGCCCTCATACCTGAATTTTGAATAGTATTGTATTGTATGAAGTATTGGTAATGAGCTAAAGTTTCCTTGAAAGTGATTTGGTATGTTTGTTTTGTAATTTCTTGTAAATCAGTGTATATAGACTTTGTTTTATGTAAGAAAATTATTTAAAGTCCATTTAATATGTTTAAGAACCGAATGATGCAAGAGAATTTCTTAAATGTTTGTAATTCCATGTATTAATGTAAGTTACGATGTCTACAGGACAATTTTCTACAGTGTGAAAGGATTTCTGTAAATAATTTTGTATTTAAGTATCTCTAATTACCATTTCTGATCATTTTGTAATGTTGTTAAGTAATATTGTATTAATTTCGATTGTTTTTAATATGTTTAATTGTTTGAGTGATTGTTAATGATCGAGAAATATCGGGCGGATGCCTTTGAAGAATTCTCGTAATTTCGATAGAGACTATATAAACAGATCGCCTGGACAGAGAAAGGAGGGATGAAGTTAATTAGTTAGTTGACATCATTCAGTGTTACAGAGAGTTTCTTTGCGACTGTGCAGAAGTGCATCTCTGTATTGTATCTATACTTGTGAATATCGCTGACTTGTTTTGAATCAAAATAAAACAGCTCTTCAAACATAACCTGTTTGGTGGACTTTTTAATTAATTAATCAGTAATTAAACCACCGAAGAACCTTAATAGACTCCCCTGGTAGGTTACCGTTGAATCACACACGAACTCATTACTGGTCTACCACTTCACCTGATGATGACAGTGAAGATTGGTATCGAAACGTTTGAGACGGATAGCACCAAAAAGAAAGTGGAAATCTAAGCACATCTGACGGAGACTCCGTATAGACCAAGGCGGCTGCACGCAATCTCTCTCAATCCCGTCGCTCAGTTATTTCAAATCCTTTTTGTGGGCCGGTCGGTGCCGGTTGATCACCCCCGCGTTCCTCCAATTACGGCCGGCCGGTCAGTGTTATTACTGCGAGCCGAAGCAATAACTACCAGGCCTGCGTCCGTCCACGCCGACACTCAATAACAGGTCCGGCGCGGGCGGGGGAGCCACCCGAAAATTGAGTCTCCGCCCGCCGACGCTGCAGCCTCAGATTTCTATCAGCCTCGGCTCGCGCGTCTGCCAGATCACATAAACTGTTTTACTGCTTCGGATCGCGTCCGGCCCTTTACTAGAACTCCACGGCCGTAAAGATCCGCAGCTTGTCTGCTGCGAGAAACTTCGTAATTTTCGAGGGAGCTGGGAGTAAACAGCGACGTGCGCAATAACACAGGTAAATGGAAACGTTTTGTGACCACTGTCAAGGAGAAGAAGCGTAGTAAACTGTTCCGTTGGAACAAATAACTTGCATAAATGCTTCAAGTAATATCGACGTGAATGCGTCTTCACCGGTCGTCACTGGTTTAGTATCCCAGAATTACGGGCGACATGAAAACCGCCCACTTTGAAACGACTAGTACTCAAAAACGGATGACAATAGGGTGAACGGCGTTCGACAGAGATAGATTGTACCAATTCCCCTGCAAGTCGCTGGTCAGTTAAGGAAGCGACTAATACGAGGGTTGATCAGAAACTAAAGTTACAAGGTCGATATTAATAGTGTGTGATAATTCTAACAGACGTGCGACTGGCAACTGTGCAGAAATTCACCAACCTGCCACATATAGCGCTAGTTGTAGGTAATCTCAAATGGTGACTCGTTTGGTTGCAAAGAAATCCGATCAGTTATTCCATTACTGTAGGCGAAACTCTTAACCGTGTCTGAATTTCACCGGCAGTTGGTAGAAATTTACGGATAGACTGCGTTGTTTCGTCAGTATGTTGCACAATGGTGTGGAAAGTTTTCGGCCGGTAGAGAAAACGTCACCGACGAGGATCGCAGTTGAAGCGGTTTCGTTGGTACATCATCGACCACCCTATTTACAATACAGCCCGGACTTCACTCAAAGAGACTTTTCACCTTTTCCCTCACTTGAAGGAGCGCCTAGGAGGCCGACTGATCTGCCACTATTTTTTTTTTAAAAAAAAGCGTATAATCATGTCAAGACATTCTTATTTTAAGAAAAATGTAGCTTATATACATAATATGTTTTCACGTGAGCTAACAGTTTTTTCCGGTAACCGGAACCCCGACATCATTAAATAATTAACTGTATGTACAGAAACGAAAGAAACACATATCTATATGAGACTAACACCCTAATTTATATATAATTATTAACAAAAAATATGTCTTACCTCACTGCACCGTTACACATATGTGCTGTTACAGTATTACTCCACTTACCTGAAAAAAAAAAAAATTATATTAAGAAAATAAGTTTATAAAACTATCAGTTTGGAAATTCTGAATCAAAATTTTAATGACAATAATGAGCATACCATTTTAAAAGTAATAAACATATCGATAGACTGCTAGTTCCCAACCTTGTTTTCATGCAATAATTCGTAATTTAATTCGGTGAACGTTAATACCAAAAGGAATTATTATTTCCATGTCAAAGCACTGTGCATTTCATTCCGAATATAAATTTATAACCAAACTTTAATAATTTACATAAAATACATAAGGAATTAAATAATCGTCGTACCCGAACTGAAATAAACAGTTCATCACGCAATGCTAATATCCACATTTACATCTCATATTTACTTTTTTACACCGGTCTTTGTCATCTGTTGATATGAAATAGGCAAATATCGAAATATCATACTAAGTTCTATTCCAGGTGTTTGTGTGTGTGTTTTAAAAATCAGCATCTGGTTCAAGGTAAAATTACTATTTTATTATTATTAGATCTATGGATCTGATTTAACCAAAATAGTTTATTTAGGTTAAGAATCACTGTTATAACAGCTCTTATGATACTTTAGATGATAAAATATGCTTCTCATATTAGATAAAAATTGATCTAATTATTCATCCAAAACATTTAATATAATAAACTATCAGCTAATTTTAGTGATGTTTTATTTAATCTTCTAAAAAGCTAAAAGCGATGAAAATACTATTCAATTAACAGTGATACTTAATTTTATTTATAAAGATATTTGATTTTTGTCAGGTTGTTCGAACAAACCAGTTGGTTCCAATTATTACTTCGGAAAACGATGGCTCGTGACCTGTAATAGGGTATATCTGATCGAGGTAGATTTTGCATTCGAAGTCACGAATTTGGTATTAAGATGGAGCTATTGTGACCAACGTCACGGTATGGTCACCATATTAACAGCTAATTCTGGTATAAACGGGCTGGTGTGTCTAAAATTAACACTGCCTGAGACAGAAATGGCCTTCATGATTTTTAGTTTCGAAAGAAAATCGTTTCATTCCATTGGATCTGAACCGCGGTTGTCTAGCCATCCCTTTCCCATTCGCTCTACCAAGTGAACTATACGCCGAAGAACATAAACATAAATATAATCCACAACGTACCAATTATGTTTGGTATTAAACCCATTTTTATTCTTTATTAGTGCATCTATCGTGATGAATGACAAGCTATTACTCTTCTCGCAAAGCTTTTCTCTGACAGATCAAGCCTTGGGTTGGCGGAAGCGACATCGTTATACATAGCAATAAGGTTAATTACAACGTAAGAATGAACGATTATTGTCGTATTCAGTTTTACAGTTCGCAACTGGAGGCAACAAAAGTTTATACAATAATTCAGTAGGGAAGAGCCTATACCTGGAATCTCCGGTAAAACTGTATAAAATAGAGGTTCGCAGGTGCTAACTGACTATTTTTTCACTTTTTTCTGCCTTTACGCCTCGCTGACGTCATTAGAAGCGGGAGAGGACTTGCGTTCCCGAATACACTTTTTGGCAGAAAATTGATTACTTCCAACCAAGCACGGGTCCGATTTGGAAAGTTGATTCCAGCAATATGAGACTAGCAAGTTAGCCCGCTCATCATTTTTCGTTAAGAGTAAGATGTTGGTGACATGTTTAAATATTCCAAGCAGTAGGTATCAATAAAATTTATTGAGATAGTCTTGTTTATTTTTCTTCTAGAAGCAAAGCATAAACGTTTGTACCGAAGATCTTTACAACCTTTATCGTAATTTCAACTCCACAATTTTGCTATATTAACTGGAGATTTAATCTTTGGTGTATAGGTTTGATTAAAGTTTTACATGTATTCTAACGCACTATACTTCAGAAAACTGAAGAAATAAATATCAAAAGTGACGTACGGTAGTTAAAAAATCAATATGTAGCATCCCAAGGGTGGAGTGTTCATATGTGTTATAGTGTGATCTTTGATGGGTAAAGGAGTGTTCATCTGTGATGCAGTGTGATCTGTGCCACTTACTGCTCTCGGTATATATGAATCATCATTTCTTGCTCTCTTCCGCCCTGATCACGACATAAAAATACTACAGACGATAAGTTTTCAAACTGTGAAAATCCCATTCAAATTGGTTCTGTGGTTCCTGCGTGATGCCTGTACAAAGGAACAGACAGATGCCGTAGAGTAATTGTAATAATATAGGTAGATACCAAACACAAGCAAAAGTCTGCGATAGCTGCCGATCAAGGCCAACGAACACCTGGTTAGGTTAAAAAATAACGCACGTCTCATTCGTCGAGATTTCAGTTTTCCTCAGAATTCTCCCCTCCACTGGGATTGTCTAAAAAGTAGTCAGTTGGGAGCTGTCACCCACCGCCTGTCACGCCAGAACTGGGTCGCAACTGTGCTGACAATGCCGACGACAAACGGCAGAAAATTTTGATGGTCCTTCTGCGACGAAAAGGCAACTATCCCAAGTTTCCAGGGCTCCTTCTATTCACGGACAAGGAAAAGTTTTTTGCGGAAGCCATCAAGCAAGTCTTATGGAACCTGGCAGTCGTAATAGTTCTTCCTTTACTGCAAATGCTTCGGAATTCATTAGCGACTATTACCACATGCACCAAGCTGCCTCTGCCTTGCTTAATCCGAAATTACTGTGAATTTCCGATCTAATAAAAACAAGCTATGCAGAATAAAATGCCTGACTTTGGAAACCCAAGAAGAGTAAATAGCTATTGGTGTTTTGCATAAAAGAAAAGGAGAATAGTCATTTATACTGGAACTGGGTACAGTAGTTTGTAAATTGCGTACCTATTGTAATTTGTAACATTAAAAAGATATGTGTATTTTATTTTTTAAATGTGCTTTGGTTCATTCACATACACTCTTAAACAATTTCTAGCAATAATATTAAGTTATAAAAAATAATAATTCATATTCCGTCTGTGACTGCTACGACGGGTTCTGATGAGAACGTACACAATTATTATACTACGATAGGTGTAGATTAAAGAACGAATTTACGAGAAGCTCGTTTAGGATAACATATGATCTTAAACTAACTCTAGATCGTATTTAGAAAATAAAACTTCAAATTAGTGCAAACTGTTTATAGCTAACCAAACTGACAATGGAAAATCGGTCGTAAGCTGAGAATATAACACGCGTAGGCAAGAAGGTCTATTCTCACCAAGTGATGCAATATAATAAATATCAGGAAATGTAATAAAAAATCCTGGGGAAAAACTGATTGAGAAATAGTAAAGATGGCTACTTAACCATGTAATTTCGTACAACCCGGCATGGCAAGTGAGCGGTTAACTTTGGAGTCTAGCATTCTAGAGGACGTAGATTTGATGACCAGTCCCCTCATTAATATTTCAGTTTTTTGTGGTATTCCGAAATCCCTTCAGACGAAGGTTCCTTCGTCCAGTGGTGCCCTTGAAATTTAATCCGTACTCATGATGGCATTTCGAATTTAGTGGTTTTAAGATGTTGATCCTTGGAAATAGAGCTCAAAAACTCCTTTCTGCAGACTAGGCACCAGTTATAAAGGTGCTTTGATTTTCGCTAAGCAGTTTCCTCCCCGGTACTGATCTGACAGCTAGTTGAAGGAAGTTCCGCAGATTCAGCATCCCGCAAATCGGACCCCAATTATCCCGTCCGCAATAAGCCCCTGTTATATCTGATCTACGAGTCCATCCATATATGCATAGTATCTGTATTATTATAAATCTGTAAACGAGCTGCGTGCGTCGGATTGTTAGGTCTTCACGGAAAAACTACAGTACCAATTTGGATGGGTTTTTCAGTTTTAAATCTTAAAGATTTAGTTTGAAATCTGAGGCCTACGTTATGACTCTACGTGACTGGGAAACGGAACAAGAAATGATAATTACGAAATGGGGCAGATAACGGGCAAAGAACTGTAACTGATGCTAAATTTTGAACAGTACGAAATGGAGATGGAACCAAAACAAATTTTTTTAAAATAAAGTGTAAACTGATGTACGTCAGGCTCATATAAAAATTGTAACGAAACTGTGGCTGTACATTGAAGACATTTATTCAAAAAAATAAATGAGATCCACAATTTTGAGTCAATGAAGCGAAAAGAAATGTTCATATGTTTCTTTACCCCTCATTAAAAATTTACTGAAAAAAATTTGAAGAGGTTTTCATAGTTCTGCAGGATTGAGCCTTATTTAAAAACTGAGATATGTGTCAAGGCGGCGGAGGAGCAAATAAAATATATTAGGAACATATAAATTACAGTTCCTTTGCGCGCTGCAATAACACAATATTATGGCTTGGGTTTTTTAGGGTAGAATAACATGTTAAAATTAACAATAAATTTCTTTAAATGACACTTATGCTTTTGTATTTTACAATTTTTCTAAGTATACTAGCTGGTACCCACGACTTAGTTCGTGTTTGTTAAGAATTTTGAAGGTTTCATGTTTTTGCACAGAACCATAAATATTTCCAGGATAAAAAGTAGTCTACGTTTCTCCCTATCAAATCAGCAACCCGCCAGTGAATATCCCGCCAAAATCGGTTCACACGCTAAATATGTTACAGAAAAATTATTTTATTTGTTAATGACAGAAAAATTTGAAAAATGTGTCGTATTCTAAAACATTAATAAAGAAAATTTCAGTACGTTCTAGAAGATTACAAAGATTTTTAGAACTCTTTTGTCGAAATATGAAAATGTCCTAGCTCGACCACTTTCAGCCAGCCAGTCTCCCAAACTCACACAGCTACCAATATGCAACCATCATAGTGCATAATGGGAGACTCGAAGCTACTACCACACACAAATACCAGCGGTCTCCGCTAGATACTTCTGGCTGTAAAGTGAAATACAGGGACACCCATGTCTCTGGTTGTAATATGAAAATATCTATGGTCGACCGCTTTTAACCACCGTATCTTCCCACATCCCACACAACTATCGACATGAAACCGCTATAGTATACCATGGGAGACTTGAATCTACTGCCACACACTAACACCAGTGGTCTGGTCTAGGTAGTTGTGGCTGCAAAGTGAAATATATATATATAAAGATGAATGTATATATGTTTGTTTGTTCTTCATACATATCCTCATTTTTCATCCGATCTCGATGAAACTTTGCACACTTATCCTTTGAAACAAGGAGAAAAATACGTCTACATTTGGTTGAAAAATTATCTGTATTAATAATACATGTTGTCTTATAATTTCGAAAATTACTGAACAGCGATAGACAGACGCTTTGGATGTCTGGGTCTCTGTACTGCCTTTCGATACAGCGGTCAGGTAGCTCAGTGATTAAAGCGCTTGCTTGTTGGTGTTTGGATCTTGGTCTCCGGTTCAAATCCCCGTGAAGGCAAAGTTATTTAAAAATTGCTTTTGATCGTAAGAGTCACGCCTGAACCGTCAGTTATTCAGATTGAATGTTAAACTACAGGTATCACAAATTTAGCGGTGCAATGCGAGGCAAATCGTAGGTAGTCTTGCAGTGCTGTAGGTGTACACTTTTTTACGTTATATTGATCCCTCAGGGGTTATTCGCAGTCAGTGTGTGTGTGTGTGTGTGATCTGCAGTAATAATACTATAAATGCGGAAGTAAGTCTCTGTCTTTTTGTTAGGTTTTGACGACTAAATGCCTATACCGGTATTGACGGAATTTTACAAAAAATCTGTTGGGAGGGCACAGGGCATTTTTTTTTCATTTTTTCAGGATGATTAACAGTTGTAGTCACGAAATTTTGAGAACTTATCGAATGGTGACAGAGAGACGGATGTGTGTGTTAGTCTGTAATGTTACGTCGGTTGCTCAAGGTGTGCTTTTCGCGCATTATATTAGTGTATAATTTGTTAATAAATTTCGTTTAGAGAAAAAACGTATTATTTATTACTGGCGTCGATTTTCTCTGTCCTATTACTTTGTGTCAGCTTAAATGTTTCCGGCAGCAGTTTCTTTCCCTGCTTTTTTGACATGTCTTGCTAGCGTAAACTGGCCTAAGTTGTAGCTCTAGCAGAGCACGAGCAGCTAAAGTTATAAGAACCCAAGAATCGGATGCTCCTGCTGAAGAATGAAGAAAAGACAAATCTGAAATAAACTTGTCCTTAAGTTACACCTCCCCCCACATCCTCTCACCTTCATTTGTTTTTCTGTTTTTAAATATATTGGAAATTGATTCTCTTCAAGAGACAGGTTCGACGGTAGAATGATATAGTGATGGCTTTCCTGTCATATTATGCCAACTCGGTGTTGATTGGGACCAATCCTACGTTACCAACAACTTTCTATATTCAATTCTGGCAAAGAAATTCTTAATCCACGCGAACGGAGTCGCGGGTATCAGCTAGTATATATATATAAGACTGTAGACACTGCTTACTTATTTTAGACTCTCTCTTAGAGATATTTAGTGTTTTCAAATGTTAGTAAATTAATAACTATAAATTACAAGTCAACAGAAATCGACGGCCTGCATTTCACTGCTCAACGTGGACGATACTGCGTGCAAACTTGTAGGACTACAAACCGAATTTTAACCACATTTAAAACCTAGTTCAATCGTTTTTGTGATGCTAGCTAAATAATGGATTTTTTAAATTAGAAGATTTGCTTGAAAGAGCTTGTGGGTGTACTGGGGAAGAAATGAAAAAATACAGGAGACGGTAGCTGTGAAGTAGAGTGTGTGGACATCAGCAGCGAACCTCCTCTGCGTGTATGAAGACCGCTCGCAGTGTCTGAGAGGGTCAGTCGTAATGGGCGTGTCCTAACGGTGACGCCCCCGGAACCCTTATTAGGTTTAATTGATCCAATAACGAGCGGAGCAGTGCTTTTAGCAATTTGCGCGCCGAGAGCGTGATAGCGAGAGCTCCTGTGAGCTTCCAACCGACAGTTCCCCTGGGATGTAATGAGCCAAGAGCGGGAGCAAGGGTTTCCATTCTGCAATTCTACCGCAGACGGGCAAACGGCAGAATCCAAATAACACTCTCGACGCTGCTATCTTAAGGTTATTTCAGTAACTGCTGTTGTTCTTTGCTTACTCCTTTCGACACTGCAACGAGAAAGTTTTGTTATCGTCCAAAATTTCGCTTCTGGAGATTTGTACTCATCTCTACATTGTGTGATCCCCTGAATACATCGCGATTGTCCTGGCCATGAAGAAAATTCATTTATGGCTTTGCAGTAACGAGATCTAAATGTTATGCACCCTGATAACCAAAAATCTGAGTAACTATATAAAACATTTAGTGAAGTAAATGTTTCATGCCAGAAAAACAATACAAAAGAACGAAGTTTCTCTCGGCTTTGAGAATTAATATAGTCTTCTCGCGTGACTGGCCGAGTTAGCAGGGTTTTTTCACACGATATATCAGCGATCTGAAACTCTAGAAGACTATATTAATAGAATAACGATGCTAAATATCATAACAGATGTTAGTACAAATGCCGAAAAGCATGAATCCGTAACTTATATCGAACATAGCAGCTCACAAAATAATGACTCCACTCTCAGGAAATTCTATGTTTACAGTTCTAATCCCGTTTTGGTTATATTTCAATGTTGTCATCCAATTTATCACCACAAATAAGTACTTTCGTGTAACAACTCTACACGTATTTATAAATTCTAGACTTGATCTCATATTAATACACAGGAAATAATTGAATAATTTAAAAAGTTTCAGCTGCAACCGACCATATGAAGGCTGTTCCTTACTTAATAGAGAGACAGTATGAGTTTAAGAGTGGAAGTTACAAGCAACTTACTTGTCATATTCTTTCAAATGCAGGTATCCCTTAGTAACTCAACTATTTGCCCTATTATCAGATAGGTTTTTTTTTTTATTGCTTTCCAACTTGAGCCATACAGCCAGCTCAATGTAATCATAACTATTACAGGGTTTCAGTTTCGTAAGTTTGCTGTATTAGCTTCTAACTGTGTACACTACAAGACGGACACGACATTAACACACACACACACAACACTTAAACACCCATGCCCTCGGCCGGTCTCGAACCGGTGACCTTTGGCAAGTGGAGCCAACACCCTACGCTACCGAGGCCGGCAGTTATCAAGTTAATATATCTGCCTTGCCTCTGTCAGTTTCCTCGATTACAGATCAGTTTTTGCATTTTACGTTTAAAATGCAGTAAAAAATCGGTGTAACGGTAAGTGTTCGTTGGTTGGAAGAGAGGATTGATTTTAACACTGTAAAATACTCGGTAACTGCAATGTAACCTTCACGGCTTTGCAGCCAGATTGGGTCACAAAAACAGAACGTATGAATAACGTGTTCAATTCGGCTTTCAATCTAGGGAGTTGACCACATGTCAATTAATTCGCATGACCGAGGAAACTTCAGCAGCTCCACTGCAGTCTATGATCGAGCGTGGTATGTAAAACTGCAAAAACTTCAGCAACAAACAACCGCACCGGACTGCTACATCAAATTCATTAGAAGCTATCTAGTAACAGAAGATTCTTCTTGGCATTAGATGCCTACAAATCCTCAACACACCCCCCACGCGGCGGAATTCCACAAAGCTCTATTTTCCTCCACTGTTATTCAACATAGACGTCAACGATTTACCGACAGGAAGTACCTCTTGTCAAGCAGGATCAATTGATAAATGACACAGCAGTCTACACGAATGGAAGAGTTCACACATTAACAGAGTAGCGAACTCTAGAAAATGGTGCCGGGTAAATAAAATCAGTATGAACCCAATTAAGAGTGCTGCAGTGTATTACACTAAATAGCAACCCTTCTTATACTCAACTTCAAATGCCAGGTCACAAGATCCGCTGTTAGGTCAAGCATCTATATTTGGAGTAATACTGAACAGAGGCCTGAACTTTCGGTCACATATATTGTAAAGACCTACCACATCTTGTACCGTATTCAGATTAGAAGAAACTTAAATGAAACTCAAAATTTTAACAATCAGATTGATGAATACTAACAAGAAGATAATAGACTCACCAACCTGGAACAATGAAATCTAAGGAGTTGCGCAGGTACTAAGCGCACGAAGCATATAAAGAATTTTAACATAAGTTGATAGAGTAGAAGAATCCAGTGGCGGTTTTTAAATAAGGTCACTGTAATTACCATAGCCACTTTGCCTCCAAAGCTGAAGGAAACAGTTACGCCAAAAAGAGCTACCTAGCTGTATATGCAGCGGTATTTCAACATCACAAAAAAAGCACGCAAAATTACCGCTGTCCACCTTAAACTTACTGCGCTCTTATCTGATGACTGAAAGCGTTGGTTGCGTCACTGAGATAGTCCTATATCTCTATGATGTGGTATCTGTTTTATTTTATTTTTTTAGCAATAAATCCTATTAGCCTAAGATCCGGCTTCATGATTTCTATGTCAATTTGTTATGTGGTTCAGCCAGGTTCGTAACCTAAAGGGTTTTATTTTTCAAAAAGAGAGTCTTGGTTTTCCAAAAATTTGAATTATTGTTACTCGATGATACATTTTTGCTTCCAACTCACAGATTGGTTTTACGCAAAGAGAAAGCTGAAAGAGCCCTTGATTAAAACCGCACTTGGTTGGGACTGGACAGCAAAACCACTTGCACTCTAATTATTAAGCTGCATCAGACAGGCAGGATAGAAATTAAATCCAACGACCAATCGGCTAAGGTCTGTTGAGGGAGTGAGGCATTTGGCAGCGTGACAGCCGCAGCAGGGCGGGCAAGTGGAATGCGGCGGAAACAGGTAAAATGAATAACGGTTCCACGGGGCGCGTGATAATAATAAGGGCGAAACTGTTTGAATCCGCGAATGTTCCTGAAATTGGTAAATACGAGAACGTGATTAAATGCGTAACGAGGACCTGCGGGGAAATGTAAATAACCGAGCAACGGCGGGAGGAAAATAAAAGTATTGCTTAACTGGCGTAATAAGCACGGCAGCTTGGAGCATTAATCACGCGCACCGACAGCAAGTTCCGTTTAATGCGCTCTTTCGAACTCACTTGCCACATCCGAATATGAGGCGTTTACTTTATTCTCGTTTATGACTGTATAACTGCCAGAAAAGTCAATTTATTAAGAAAGAAACTTCCATGGACTGAAGTCACTATTAATCAAGGCCGTTTTTACGGCACAAGCCACTAACGAGCTTGAATAAAGTACCAATAAAGCAAGTTATTTTATGTAACTTACAGAGTATGCACGGCAGATTAAGATCGTATCTAGGCTCGGCAGTAAATGTGCATATGATGAACTGTGTTAATTTAATAAAGAATTTAATGAGACACTAAATAACATGACTTTTGCTGCGTTAACTGGCTTTCATTTAAAGTAGTAGAATTTAAACAAAATTTCTTCACGAACTGCACTAACCGTCAAATGTTAATGTTATCGTTATGTGGCATCAAGTTATTATTTGTTGTTTTCGCTTTTGATTGCGACTTTATAACCTTGTTATACAGGATGATGCAAAAGTAAAGTAAAGAAAATTACTAACATTATCACTCAGTTGTTACGTATGTGCTGATTCGGTATCATTCACATATATATTGGAGATCGAAGTGACAACATTCGTTAGTATTGATAATACAATCATGTGCAGAATTATTTAAAGGTACAAATGGGCATTTGTATGTTTGTTTGTTGGTGAGGACAGAAACTAAGGGAAACCGAGCGTTCTGGCCTCGCATTCGGGAAGACGGCGGTTCGAATCCCCGTCCGGGCATCCAGATTTGGGTTTTCCATGGTTTCCCAAATCACTCCATCCAAATTCCGGGATGCTTCCTTCAAAAGGCCATGGCCAAATTCCTTCCCATTCCTTGCCCCCCCCCCCAATCCTTTCCCGTCTCTAAAGACCTCGCTGTTAAGAGACGTTAAGCAAGTAAAAAAAAAAAAAAAAAACTAAGAGGAAGGTAACCCAGTCTCCAAAAAATAGCAATGAGCATGTTTTTAACAGAGGAAATAAATTAACGTATAAGGATAGGGAAAATCCTCCATTTTCCATCCCGCATTGCGAAACTCGATGCAACAATGGTTTTCTATCCATTCCGGTAAGGTTTGAAGGACACGTGAATGGGTTTAATTGGGGATAGTGGGGCACTTCCTGAATAATATTGTGGATTTCAAATGTTAAGACAAATTCTTGTGTGTCCATCGCAATTAAACTATTAGCTACCAAAAGTATACTACATTCAGTGTCGCACTGTGCAGTGACGTGAATAAATCTTTCTATAACTTTCTTTAATTCAGAATAGGGAAAGATATTTGCCGTCACAAAAAAGTCCGTACCGTAAGCATGGTAAAACTTTGAAAGATTACTGCTCGGCGATTACCAGCGATAATCGCACTGTTAATGCCTGACTCGATACCATATATGATTACAAAATGAGCACCATAAACAAATCCCGCCTGCCTAACCATCCCCTGCACCCCTGGACATGGAAGTCTGCAGCGCAATGAATTCGTGAGCACAGTGGAACTAAGATAGCCCCTGTGAATTGATCTGTTATCCAACCCTCGCAAAGAAGCTGACAGTCAATAGTTTACAATCTGTATTCTCAGTATGAAGTGTAAATTAATAATAAAAGAGTTCTTGTTCTTCCAGAATGTTCTATGGACAAAACGTTTAATTCTAAAGCGATACAAATAGAATCAGTGGATATAGCATACCCGTGTCCAATTCAAAGATCCCCAAAGGTCGTGGAAAGAATGTGTGAATGTAGAAGACATCTTAAAGGGGACGCGGTGGCTTAAAAGACGTATTCACGGCCATTTCTACGAACGTAGTCCTGACAGATCCTTTTTCATGAAAAGCATCGCAGTCATTTCGCGGCTTACAGCCGTAGTGATTAAAGAACGATGTTTCTGGATGTGTCACAGTTCACATCGCGAACTTCTAAGGGAATCTAACGGAGCAGCGGCGTCTACAAAAACGTAGCTCTTTAATCACTGCCATCATGTGCGAGAAATACGCAAGAAGACTTTGAGAAAAGGGCTTTCCTTGGTATTAAAATGAATATACTAAAAAGGTTATTTTGTTTAATTATTTAAAAAATGAATACTTCAATGACATATTTAATATCCAAATCATGAGATGATTTATGATATATATGATTTTTATCGAAGAAAATATCTTCTACAGCATCAAATTTTATAAATTACTCATTTAATTTTTTCGAAAACCGTGAACTAATATTTCGGAGAATACAAGAAAGAATTTTTGGATCAGTACTTTCAGAAATAAAGGGGAAACTAGATTCCTTATTGGTTTTCGACAAAAAACAAAAAAAAATCTAACGAATTGTGGAATTTAAAAATCCAATCATCTTCAGAATCTACGAGATTCCATCTTCCATTTCACAGTCATAAAGGTAATTAAAAAATATTTCAAATCCCCTATAAACATCCACTAATTAGTTTTACCGTCATGATTTTTTCAGATTTGAAGTAATAATTGTTTTTGGGGCAGTAAGATCGAAAATAGTAACAAATTAATAATTAAAAGGGTTCAGAGGTGACAGATAAAAATGAAAAATGAGTTATTCCATAGCACTTCCGACTTTCATTTACTGAACCTAAAATATATGATAACTGACTTTTCTCAGCTATGGAGCCAGAGTTTAATTTCTTACATGTTCACACACTACAATCGATAGTCTCAGCTAGAGTTTACAGTGTATGGCATCATCACTAAGAGAAGCCGGATTCGAAGCAGGCATCACCGCGCTAGTCATTGGACTTCCTTTACCATCTTTTATTAATCTGGCTACACCACATTTCACTGTCATTTATTCTATCTGATTGCTCCAGGACGACCGGAACTCTAGTTACCTATTTGCCCATGTCACATCATGAGTATTGAAAGTCCACCGTTATTCGATACATTCCCGATCAACTTGAAACGTTTCACGGGCAGACGTCGATTAATACAAACAAGGTCATTAACTTCTGCGCCATGAATCAGGTCGTCAGCGACGACGAAGTTACACTACTACACTTGTTATTCAGCCGATTCGAAAATATTTCGAGTATCCCTGATACTAGGAGTTTTTCGAACTTTCATATTGAGCGATTTGACCAGGTTCCTTAAGAAGACACATTGTATTGAACTTCACGACTCATAACCAGAATCTATTTATTCCGCATCATTCTTTCCACTCACCCACCATGCGTGGTCATATAGTTGGTAAGTTAAAGAGAAAGTGACGTTACTAATTACCTTGACAGCTCATATCAGCCAGATACACAACTACCTAAAAATGCCATCAATCGCAATTGATTAGATTTCTGAAAACCTGTCCAACGATATCACACACCATTTTCCACCCGAAGAAAAGGAAATCATAGCTTGCTTACTCGTATAAAGAGGTGCTCTCCATAAACAATTTGAGAATAATTTTCTCAATAACAGATCTGTGGATAAATAATTTATCCACTGATCTGTTTTTCGATCAATAAAATACATCTCCCAGTAAAATTTCATCAAAAACATGATAAAATAAGTATTCTGTTATTGCCATTTTCGCTACGGTAAACATAAAAAAAATATATAATCATAACGAGACCAAGCTTTCCTAAACTGTTTAGATAAATATCACTAGCTACTGCTAATAAGTGTGATAAAATATCCAAAATTTCAGACCGTTTTAAAAAAGCTAAAAATTAATTACGTGTTGTGAAATAAAAAGTTGTAAATACAAGTATTCCCGACAATTCATTCATGATTTAGTCCTGGAAGAGTAGATATTAATCATTTATTAAGATATTGATAAGGAAATATGAGTAATGCATGCATGAGATGACCATGATTACAAGCTGGCACACTTTTTCAGGCATAGAGAAGTGGAAAAAATTTCTTCTGATTGAAAGCGAGTAAGGAATTGGAAAAAATTACCAAGGGATATGTCGAATAGTTTACCAAAAACACGGAAATAATTAAAATTAAAATTCGTAAATGACAAAAGCTGGTGGGTGGAAAAATAACATTCACATAACTTAAGACAAAAGTTAATAAGAGAAAGGTAACTGGGTGTGTAGAAAAACTGCAAAAGGAATATGCGCTCCATCGCAATTAAATGAAATATTCTTCCCTGGGAGACAGAAAGGAACAGATTAGTTCTAAGGAACCACTCAAAGGATGGCACTGTAGTAAATTCGTGTCTGACAAGGTTGTGACCTGAGGAGAATGTTCTGTAGCATGCAGACAGACGCACGTGAAATAACTTTGCAGGAACCAACCAGCGTATGAGAGGCAGACTGTAGCTCCGAGCAGTGTAAACAACCGACCTTTGTCCAAACATCGTTCAGTAAGTAATGCTTCGTAAGCCGGGCACAGAATTCAGCACAGTACCGGGCTAGCAAAACACCTTGTAACATCACCCGTATACACAATCCAGTCAAACTCGTTGAAATCGGTTCGGGACATATTAACTAATGTTTATTTTTCATAAAGACTAATTTGTACTAATTTTGGTTCACATTTTCGTACGATTTGAAGTTAGACCATTGTATGATTGCTGTCCTAGATGGGATACTACAATCACTATGACACATGGCCAGTGGCGGATCCAGGATTCTGGTTTTTTTTTGGGGGGGGGGCTTGAGTGAATTTCGTTTTTTGGGGGGGGGGGGGAGCTTAAGTCTGGCATGGGCAGGCTTTATAGTCGTGCCACCCTTAAAAAATCAGTAGAGCTAAAAAAAAAAGTCTCCAAATCTAAAAAATTACCAATGTTGGGGGCTTGACCCCCTAGCTCCCCCCCCCCCTCCCCCTGCAGTTACTTCAAATATGAGTCTAGCCGAAATCAAGCTGTTACAGTTTACACCATGTTATAATGCTGAACTATTTTTTCTGACTCAGTATTATTTATTCCCAATTATTAATTTTTTTCTCAGAATAATAGTATAGTTGCAATTCGTTTTGATAAGATAAACACTGAAATTTCGTGCCTTAACGTCTTTGGATGTAATTTTATATCTAAGGATACCTTTTGTCGCCAAGAATGTGGCTTTGTTTATTCAACCAATTCAAAATTCTCTCTGCAAGTCATTTCGCGCCACAATATCGGGAACCTCTTTCTCGCTATATTAAATAAACTACATTTTCATAAAATCATTACCAGAATGGTATAGATTGCGCTGTGAAAGTTACTACAATAGTCCTATAGTAGGTGACCGGTAATACTCTGGCCTAGCATTCAGGGGCACGAGGGTTCGAATCCCCGTCCGGCCATCCAGATTTTACAACTATGTTCGCAAGTGGAGTGAATTTATATAGTGATTTGTGGTTATATGTATATTACAGAAAAGCTACTTTTTATAAAAATTTAACTCTTCAAACTTTTTCTCGCGATAATAGCACGAATAGTTGACATACGAGAAAAACAAGGAAGTTGGTATATTTTGCATATTTTCACTTCTTCCTCACTTATGGCATCTCACTCTGGGGAAACTCTTCACAGCCAAAGACGCCATTTAAATTACTAAAACGTGTGCTAAGAATTATTTGTGGAGCAAACCCACGGACATCGTGCAGACATCTGTTAGAAATCAGGGCAGGTACTTATTATGCCAGCGCAGTATATATACTCCTTACCATCTTTTGTAGTGGAAAACCCTGAACACTTCAGTCTGAATGCTGACATACATGGCTATAATACTATGAACAAAATATAAAACATTCACAAAGATTACAGGCCACTGTCAATTTTACAGAAAATGATAACATTAAAAGGAGCATCTTCACTCAGTGTTCTACTGCAGCAAATAAAATGCTATCTAAAAATACCTAACAACTTTCAAACCCCAGAACCTATTATACTCTGTGAAATAATTTTCTTCTTGACATTTAGTAACTAAGAATGATTGAGAAAATACTAGTGGTAGGTGAAAAAGTTGTTCACAAGTATTAATATGGTGTATGGTTTTTCTTTGTGTAGAAACCGTTTACAATTGCAGCATTGAAATTACATTCATATATAGAAACCCAAGGGCGTATCCATGATCAAAACTAGGGGGGGGGGCAACATCTGAATTTGGAGGGGGCAACTTGAATTTTTTTCGAGAAAGTGGGGAGGGGGACTGAAACATGATGATTTCTTACAAAATAAAACTCAAACCTATTGAGGAAACTTGTTTTATTATTGATTAACATGGTAATCCAAGGACCTACTATGCAGTTAATCAAGATCGTAACTCAATTAGTTTTTTTTTCTTTTTTGTAAAAATTAATCGTCTCCTATTCTCGGAAAAATTTTCAATAGCTTTATTTGTCAATATTTCACGGTGTACTTTCACGAAATTTCGATGCTCACTCATCAGGCTTAATCCAGTCGATCTTTCCTCTCCTATAGTGCTCCTGAGCCAGTTCTTTACTCGTCAAAGCGTACTGAAGGCAACTTGGTACTGAAGGCAACTTGATGTTTCTTCTTGCGCCTCGCTAGATACGTCCTTGTAGTAACCAACATGGTATGATATGTATTTGCAGTTAACAATGGAAATTGATTGCACTATTGGATTTTTAGGTAACTAACTGGTTTTCAGTAGTTGGTAATATTACTGGTTGGTTAATAATTGTATGTACTGTTCTCACATGGGATCAAAGTGAACATATCTAATCTAATCTAACTGTATGATTACACCCATTGATCATGCCCCATGCCACAAGGGCGAAACGCAACTCATGAATGAAAATTAATCTAAACAGTTGTTTATAGACAGTGTTTAATATGAAACATTTAAGAAGCGGCTGCGAAAGAAAATGCCAAAAAAATCCAAATTATAAGAACCGTAAGGTATTCGATCATGGCTTTTTGAAGGAAATATCCCAGTAGTGGTTGGATTTCGGAAAACCACGGACAATAGAAATTAGGATCGTCGGACAGGTACTTAAACAAACGTCGAGAATAAAGCTAATCGATGTTCGAAGAACAGTTTACTAAAAATGATTAAACAAACCGAATCTTACTTAAGAGTTTCCTGATGAAACTATTCGCTTAAAACAGAACCCTGTTATGGCAAGTATTACTAATGAAAAGCAACCACATGTTCACTTCAATCATAAAACATTGCCCTACAGTATCTAATATGGCTCTCGTACGCAGCCCGTCAGCACAGTTTCAGTAGATTATTGCACATTGGATGAACCGCTGTGGATTAAAACTCTGACCAGAGCAGTTTTTTTCATTTGCAAAGCTGAATATCGGCCATGTTCTGTGACGTGTATGGGCCATTGTCCGTCGTCCGCCGGCGTCTTTGTCCCTGGAACTCAAAGCTGACCGCTGTAGGTACTGCCAACTGGGAGGAACGAAAAACTTTTGTAACTGGTGCCTATTTTCCTGACGCTTTGAAGCTTTCTGTGTACAGGGTCGGAGTGTGTGAACAACGAGAGGACGAAAGTTAACGGCAGGATGTTGACACACAAAGTTTTTCGTTAATTCAATTTGCTTTTCCATCCCGCTAGTTCTATTTACAATTACAGCTTCAGCGCAAACTAGAGTCGAATTTCGGTGTAACATTTATTTACCCCTGTCACCTTCAAATCGAGAACCAATGTTTAAATTAAGTATTGTGGGAACGTTAAACATGAACGCCCCCAAATCCCATCACCTGATTAAAGTTTTAACATGGTCGTTGTTAATTACCTGAACGAATGTTAAAAGCGGTCGCCAAAAAAATACACATTTATAAAGGATATAATTTGGCACCTATTAATACAAGTTTACACGCCGATAATGACACTCATTTACACTCCTTGTCATACATTGTGCTTAGTTGTTAGACAAGAAGCTGAATGTATGTAGACGTTTTTTAAGCTACTAAGAAACCAGTGTCGAGGATATCCGATACCGCAGTAAATAAACAAAGGGAAATGTGGTCCAGATGAAAAGGTTCTTAAAAGCTATTTTTCTCTGCTGTGGTGAGGTTAGTCTAACACTGTAGAAATGAAAATGGTAAAATAGGCGATACGATTTGTAAATGTTCAGAGCTATCTTCAAGATTTATTAAACGGTAGATATCGACGAAGAAACTTTAGAATAACAAATCTCTGAAAATATCGTAAAGGAGACAGACAATTGCAACTAACTATTCTGTTTAAAAGATACTTACATGTCAGCTACATTGGATTATTTATCGTACAAGGACACAGACATGAGTAAAATTGAAAATATAAGAAGAAATCGTTAAACACAAAAATTTTTGAAGGTTGATGTACACAAGCACGCATTTTTACTGCAGAAAATTTATCATCAAATGCAACACACTAAGCTATGTTTAACTGCGAATACCTGTCTGTCGATTGATTTTTGAAATATGGTAACCGAAAATCTGAACGTTTACAATGTGAGGAGTGTTAAAAGAAAACTTAAATCCGAATTTAAATAAGTACTTCCACACACAAAGAATAAGAAAGAGAAAGGTGCACCGACCAAGTTCTTCACATTATTTCCCGCGAAGAATCGACTCGGTAAAAAATCGAACGAGAGGAAGGACATCGCATTTTAAACATACGTTTCATGACAAAACTGGTGCAACCGGTAACGACTGACTAAGATCTTTAGATCGGGGTACAAAGCTCGATGAGGAATTTATCTCAGAGGGAAAGCGAGTGCACTTTCATGAAACAAACACTGCCTTATGACGCACAAAAGCTTCCTGTGTCGTTAACGAATAGCTGACTGACCACTGGAGACTTTTATACCGTACTGAAACCCGCATATTTTGATGGTATAATTTAAACTTTTTGGATCAGTTTAGAAATATTCCTCTATTTCTCTACGCAGTGACTGGTTTTGCATCCGGAGAGTATATAATTCTGTTTCAAGCAATAATCTTAAACCCAAGTAAAAAGAAACAATAACCGTGTGCTGGACTGTCTCGTGTAATCGCCTTTGAACATCTCGGAATTATATTTTTGTTTTAGTGTGGTAGATTTGTTTAATTTAATATCGGAGTATTAACTGTTTACAATCAGCGCACATCGGTAGCTGTCGAGTGACCGTTAGGAGCAGTGACAAAGTTTAACGTATTTGTTTCATATCTGTATTAATTAATCTTCTATCGTTAGAGCTCGTGAGTACCGTAGCTAAAGAGTAATCTTCGTGGCCAGCAGTTGCCTTTCGCAAAATTCTTACTTTGTGCTTCATTTGATCCTCGAGTATTTTCTTCGTTAACATGTTTGCGATAAACTTCCCTTCGGTCATCTGCGTTTTTAACTTATCCATTTGATTCCTTGTAGTGTGACAGCGTCACCCACAATGAATATAATTAAATAGATTAATTATATTCAAAATTTTATTAATTATATTCAATTTTTCTTAGTTAATGTTCAACCTTGTGACGTGTAAATACCGTAAATAATAGGGATTGTATGGATAAATTAAATATATGTTAAACCAGGGCAGCCAGAGGTATAATTATTGTAAATTTATTTTCTGTAAAACTAGTGGCTCAGTAAGATAGTGAATGTTGGAGGCTGAAACTGCCATTTTCGGACGGTTGAGAGCGGAACAATGAATGGCTCGCCGACTTGACGGCGCCGGAGCCGCACAACAGCTATGGTTCCGTTAGAGAAGGGCGCTGACCTCACCCCTCTCCGCTGCTGCGCTGAAGGTCAGGCAGAAGTGCACGAAGGGATACAGCAAATGCGAGGCGCGATATAAAACACGTGACGACGGACATGTGTAGATAACCAATCATGAACGTTTATTGGGGTTCCCAAATCTTAATGCAAGGGGATTCTGTTACATGTGGCGAGTGGGAGACAACTTTGAAGAAGAAGACGAGAAGAGGCCATTTTTGAGGACACTTGCTGCCGGGACGAGCTACTGAACAGACGTGTCAGCCGACACGCTCTCGTCCGGTGATCACTGTCTGGTTTTGATCACTCTCTTGCTTCGGGAAGCGAGAGGTTATATGGCATGCCTGCCATTGTCTGGAAGTTGTTCTAATAACGCGGTCGTACCAGCTTATCTGGCTTCCACAGCTGCAGTGACATTTTGCATGTCACGCTACATCACGGCGATGCATTTATGGTAATGTACCGGATGCAGACGGTCACTATTCATTGGGTTTTAACGGACTTGTGAGCACTTAAGCGGCACTGGGATAAGACTCTGCTCCCGCCACTAAATCACTGAGCTAGCTGATTTTATGTTTCACTGTAAATTTCAAGCATCTTGCTAATTGTAAATTCACTATGATGCCTTTCTTTAACTTTATACGGCGCCCCTGGGATACTCCTTTGTTACAGTAAATGTTAGCTTCAATTTTTGATGGCCTGTGTTGCCATGCTGTTCATATGTCAACTTTGATATTTTATTTGTTGAAATATTTCATTCAGTTATTGTTTGCTTTTCATCGGCGGATTGTAAACGTCGGGTATTGCTTGTTTTGTTGGTCTGAATATGTTTAACGTAAAGTTAACTATTACCCGACCTTGTATAAGCCATAAGAATCAATAAATGGGATATTATTTTGTGTCTAATATTCATGGTTCTGGTTCCTTTTAGCTCCCCTTTATTATATTTTAAAATCAATTATTAATTTTATATTTTACTAATAAATCCCCCCCTTTTTTATTGCAACTCACGTTTTTTCCCAACGTAGCCTATAAATTGATAATCTTCATCCTAGATTCCAATGCATTTAGTTGCGTTAAGTGTCTAACTCTGTGAAATCGCCGATTATTACTTGCGCTTGGTGATTTATTATTATTTTTTTTTTTTTTTTTTTTTACCTATGGGTTTCTGTTGGTGGCCGTAGAGGTAAGCGGGCGACAGTGTGCTGTATTAAGCGTAGGAAATTCTCTGACTCAATCGTATCTCCGTTAATGTTTTTCGTTTTTGAAAAGTCGCAGGAATATGCGGTGAATGTGTCATACAGCTGGAAGCTCCAGTAGGTAGATGCAGCATACGTAACAACACTTAACCTAAAAAAAAACCATAATTCTAACAGGTTTGCAATGAATTATGAAGTACATTGTGTCGATTTTATTAGGTACGAATGTCAGTATGGCGTGTGCGAGGTTTAGGAAGTGCATCATGGAATCAAACGAACAGTACTAGATAACGGGATAAAGCGAGCGATTTACGTGTTCGGGTGACTAAACAGTCCATCTAGCATGGCCTTGCAATGGATTTATTGCTTATCATAAATAGCTTTAAGGTCCTCCATCCATTTCAGCTCGTTTCGGTAACTCTATTGGAGCCTACCGACCCGACAGATGCCGTCAGCGAGTGGCGGAAGACCAAAAAAATGTACTTGGTGCTGGTTCCTAATAAAGTGGCATACTCGAAAGGTGGTGGGGAGAATCCAGCCATTGAAGGCGCTCGCCAGCAATATTATTAACTTTTGGATATTTTGTTTATCTGTTATAATAATAATTCCGTGTGGTGGGAATAACCTGGTGACAGGGTTTCTATTGGCTGCGCATTCCTCCCCTGTCGTAACCGCCTTAACCTAACCCGACAAACCTACCGAGTACAGGGTACCTACAGTTTAACGTGGAATCCGAACTACGGAAGCGTTCTCGCGTACTTCACATTACTCAGCAAGCTGTGCCAGAGGTGGTTTATCTGTTGATCCTACCAGAAGCAAGGGCACAGTAACATATGCACTAGAGTCATGCAAACACCGCGCTGTCTAGCTCGACCACTGCCGGCCAAATGCCGGAAATACAGTACAGAGGACCGAGCCTGAACATAAGCTCGAGCCCGAACATAAGCTCGAGCCTGTCAGTAGGCTCGGCCTGTGATTCACTTGCTGCGTGGGGACGAATTGACGCTGGTACTCGCTCAGTACAATCGGAACAGCCACGAACTGCATCGCAGTCTTAAAATCGGTAAATCGAATAATGAAGTAACTGAAAAATTGAAGAGTGGAGAATATATACGTTTTCTTGTTATTATTTTCTACATGCTGTTATATCAGTTTATAAGATCGTATGCGTTTACTTTAGGAAAATTCTGATACTTAAAGATCGGGCAAAACTCTATGTTAATTAAAAAGTAAAAATCGGCAGACTGCACCACATTTCAACATTTCTAAGGCGATGTTCCGGCATTTCATAAAAAGCGGAATAACCTTTCCCCTGAACAAATGAATGATATTTTGGTCACTGATTAGAGTGATATCATATATGCAATTAAAGTAAAAGTAATTCTGTGCTTTAATAGAAATAAATCCTTACAAGACCACATATATTTGAAACCCCTGTAGAACTCATGATGCAGTAAATGTGGATTCAGGGAATGCTTTATGTGTGTCAGTAACTTATTTATGTTGTGGTTTTTCGTTACACTGTGTTTTGACCTCATAGTTTGTAATACTTTCGTCACATGTCACTTTCTAACTGGTCGGTCGCAGTATGTTGTCGTTGAAGGAGAAAGTTCTTCCAATCTAGATGTTACATCGGGTGTACCTCAAGGAAGTGTAATTGGACCACTTCTTTTCTTAATTTTTATAAACGATCTCGGAGACAAATTGAAAAGCCTTTTTAGATTGTTTGCAGATGATGCGGTTATTTATAGGGAAGTAAGAAATTTGGCCGATTGCTTAGAAATTCAGCGCGATCTGGATGTTATTTTGGCTTGGTGCGCTGAGTGGCAACTTACTCTAAATTGTAAAAAGTGCAAGACAATGAGCATAACTAACAAAAAGAATCCAATTGTTCAGAAATACGAGTTAAACAATACAGTTATTGATATGGTCGATTCTATGAAATATTTGGGAGTAACAGTACAAAGGAATATGAAATGGGACATACACATTAATTCGTTAGTAGGTAGAGCAAATTCTAGGCTGCGATTCATAGGTCGAATCTTGAAAAATTGTAATGAACAAACAAAGGAGATAGCGTACAAATCTATTGTGCGTCCACATTTGGACTATTGTTGTGCCATTTGGGATCCGTTTCGTAAGGGGTTGATCGAAAGTATAGAGAAACTACAGAGAAGAGCCGCTCGATTCGTGACCGCTTGCTACAGTCCTTATGAAAGCGTCACAGAACTGATTAGTAGACTAGGTTGGGAGTCTCTGGTAGATAGACGACACACGTTTCGTTTAAACTTATTGGAAAACATGCGTACTCCCACTTTCACTTTTGAGTGTAGTGAAATACTTCTTCCACCAACCTATTTGAGTCGGAAGGACAGGGAAGATAAAATTAGAGAAATAAGGTGCCGGACTGATTCTTATATGAATTCTTTTTTCCCTCGTACTATTAGGGATTGGAATGCACAGCAAAGAGATTAGCTTTGGTGCTGAGCACCCTCTGCACCCACAATTTTGTGAATTGCAGAGTATATATGTAGATGTAGATGTTTCTCAAACAAATGTCTACGGCGATTCAGTTGATAGGATTTAGGCAGAATGATGGTAGTAATAATTGAAATACTGCAGATTCGAGAATACTTCTGCCGTACAATCTTGTCCAGTTTTCGATGATGTGCCAGAATTGTTGCGCGACACGGGCGAGGAAGACATCAAGCGCTATTCCTGCATTGCCGGGCCTCAATTTGCCCGCCGAGCCTTCGTTTGTCCGCCGAGCCTTCGTTTGTCCACCGAGTCTTCGTTTGTCCACCGAGCCTGGGGAAGTTCCAGTTCGCCCAGGTAGAGAGGACCGGTCATTGAAATAACCGAGCGAGTTCGAGCGTGAGTAGACGACAGTTTGCACGACACTAATATGCACCAACGTAATGCGAAGAGAACAGAGGCTCTTTTGGAGGAGAGGAGGGAATTGGGTGACCGCCTCGTCTGTTGCAGCGGCAAGTAAACTTCAACAAGGTCTCTCTACACCACCTTGACAGTATGATTCTTGAGTGACGCGGCTCGACGAATAACTCAACACATCTCGACAGGCGAGACTATCTGTCTGGTTTGCGGGGGTCGTGTGACAGTTCTATCTGCGATCAATGGAAAACCTTCCTTTTCGATGAAAACTTATGCAATTATTTCTATCCAGTAAACGAACCCTGAGAAGTCTCAAATCGCTCTGTATTTTTCGAAAATCAGAGACATTGGGCAAGGTGTAATTATTCAAATGTTAATAAAACAAAATTTCGAATTCCATAATTTTCAACATTTTTAAGTTTTAATAAATTTAATTAAAGCGCACGCCTATTTTTAAATGATCCTAATAAGTCCAGTGATATATCATGTGACTAGCTTAAGACTCTTGATTCGCAATAATATTCAATCTTGATTTTTTTTTTAATGATCATAACCGAATGGTCGAGAAGTCTCTTTCCTCAAATAGGAAACGCTTCGAAGTTCACACCTATCAACAGCCAGATCTGCATACCAGCTGGAGAGTGAAGACAGTCGGCTGTAGGTGGTTCGCTTATGGTATCCTGACTTCGAAGCCGGTACTGGGGCAGTCGCATAAATTCATAAGCCAGGGGGTCGAGCTTGTGCCACTGTCCAATCGGTTTGACGTACTGTATACTGATCTGGTTCCACAGCCGTTATTCAGTGATCTGCATTTAAGCATGGTCTGAGCATTCGCAGAAAGGAATGCTGGTGTTGGGAGCTCCAATGTTAGGTGGATTATTAAACAACTTAGGTAAATCGTCCAGGATAGAAATCAAGCGTCCACCTGTTCCGAGGTATGGAATAAGGCCTCCCCAGTTGGCACTGAGCGGCAGGGATACAGCTATTAATTTAGTTGCACACGTCGGCATCAATGATGCCTGACGCCTGGTATCTGAGGTTATCCTATCATCTTTCCCACGGTTGGATGAAATGGTGAATTCCACAGCTGCCGGTCGCTGGATACATGTAGAGCTTAAGATCTGCAGCATAGTAGGGAGAATAGACTGTGGACCTCTTTATTAAAGTTAAGAAGATGATAATCGGAAACTACGACGCTACTGCGACGATATTAGCTATCATATTCGTCATAAGCTTGAGATGTGAAGGTTAGTGGTGCAATACGTAAGAGAATCGGCTATATCGAGGGCAGGTGCCGTGTATAATGCTGGACCGAACGTAGTGGGTGAGTGGTTAACGTTCTGGCCTCGCATTCGGGAGGACGTCGGTTCGAATCCCCGTCCGGGCATCCAGATTTTGGTTTTCCTTGGTTTCCCCAAATCACTCCATGCGAATGCCCGGATGCTTCCTTCAAAAAGCCACTCCATTCAAGAATTTGAACAAAATAATTAATTGTTTTGCAAAACTCGTTTGTAAAAATTAATGTTAATTTTTATTCTCTTAATTTGTCTTTGTAACATATGATTTTTTCATTATGATTATGACTCATATTCTATGTATGTGCATTAACCATGACATGTTTCACATCCCGGAGGTCCTTCCTCAGCAGGTATCCATGAAGCAAGATTGATAAATAAATATATGGCCGAATTACTTCCCGTTCCATGTACCCAGTCCCATCCCGCCTCTAATTACCACGACGTCGACGAGACGTAAAGCCATAAGTATATTTTTTTTTTTAAAAATGTAATGCTGACGGAGGAAGACCTCGGACAAGAAGTATGCTCATGCAGACAAATGCTCCATCATGTATGAAACATAACACGAGAAGTCGTAATAGTTAATAACAAATCCAGAAGCGTTTGCTACAAACAGTCAAATTTATAAAGCCTTTCAGTACTGCACTCTAAAGTAAATTTATTAATCGGCCCCGATAACAGTTTGGAACCAGATATTTACCATCCACAATTTTGTTAATTGCAGAGTACTTTTATTCTTCCTTACCGGAGCTAGAAAATGGCTTATCAAAACGATGTTTGTAACCCACTGCTGGGACTGATAACTAACCGTGTTGGCTTGAAGGGCGTAGGTGGCTTGTCTTGCGCAACTGAGCTCTCTGCAACAACAGCTGGGGCTGCGATATCCCGAATGATGTATGGAGACAATCTCCTTAAAGCCAGGCGGCAGCACAACTCAACTTCGACGGCAATATCTGCGACCGGGAGACCAGAACAGAGAGGCAGCGTCGTATTTACTGCAGCACAGTCTGTCAGAAAGGCGAATAAGGAGAATATAATTTACTCAAGTTTATAAAATTTTAGAACGATCACCCTGTCTGAATCTCTTCACCACAATCCCAGTTGAGATCGTAAAACTGTTACTAGAAAGGGTAAAATTATGTGGTATAACATGCCGATTATTCATTTATTATGCAAATCAATAACGAATTTTAAGTTTTTAACCTAACTCTTGACTGAACTAGGATGGAAATTTACGGGAAGCCCTATGCGGCTTTCAGTTAAATCTATACTGAGGGATCTAGCCCGGTATCATGCAAAAACTATTGCATCAATTTTGATGGTGTTTTCAAATTTTTTAGAGCTAGTAGTCAGGATCAAAATCCGCGTATGTAGCCTATGACTAATATGTACCGAGGGACGAAGAAAGTAATTGAAATCATTTCTAGACTGAAAATTATGGGCCACGAATCACACTGTATTTGAGATGGCCACTTCTTTCACGAAAAACTGACAAATATTTAGTCGAATATTTAGTTTTTCAATTTTCTGAAATCCAATAAATAAACTGAATACCTGAATCAAACATAATAAGCATTACTAATATTTAATTTACTGTTAACATAATGCGCTTGAAGAGGTTGACATAAGATGAAGATACTAATCTTTCGATTGTTTATATTGTTTTTTTATTTGGTTATATTTACTCGATTTTCTGAATTTCATAAATATGATTAACGGAATTCGTTATTCAAACCACTTCATACCAGGATAATTCGGAAAGTAACCTCCTTTACAGTGTGGCGTTAGTAGTCGTGCGCGGAGCGCCGCGATTTTTACTTCTGCGTTTTCCCCGATTCAGTAAGCTTCCAGTTGTAACAGTACGAACCTCGTTCATTGTCTTGTTAAAACCTTAAAACATGAGCGCTGCAACAGAAAATCCCGCGAAATGCGAAGTGCGTGTTGTAATAAGATTTCTTTTGGCGCAAAACGTTTCAGCAGCAGACATTCATCGTCAATTGTGTACTATATATGGTCCGAACGTTATGACGAGTGAAGGTGTTGTGCGACAATGGGTCAGATTTCATAAAAGTGGTGGAACAACATTTATGATGAAGAGAGGAGTGGTACACCTTCTGTTGTGAATAATGATCTTGTCAAGAAAGTTGACGGAAAAGTTCGTCAAAATCGAAGATTCACAATCTCTGAACAATTCCCGCAAATTTCTCGCACGGTTTTGTACGATACCACCGGTAGTTCTGTGCTAGGTGGGTACCGAAATTACTTACAAAGGTCCACAAAACCAAACGAATGGGCTCTGCCTTAAACTTCCTTTCACACTACAACGCTGACGGAGAAGATTTTTTTGAAGAGGATTATGACTGGTGACGAAACGTGGGTGGCGTACGTAAACGCCGAAACGAAACAACAGTCGATGGCCTGGGGCCATAACAATTCTCCATGCAAGCCGAAGAAAGCCCACCAAACGTTTTCAACGAGGAAGGTTATGACTACAGTTTTTTTGGGATGCTGAGGGAGTTTTGCTCGTTGAATTTAAGGAACGTGGCATCAAAATCACTTCAGATGTCTACTGTGAAAATTTGAAGAAACTTAAGCGAGCCATTCAAAACAAATGTCGCGGTAAGCTGTCATTCGGTGTTGTGTTTTTGCATGACAACGCTCGTCCTCATAGTACCAGTAAGACTCAAGAGCTTCTTACGCAATTCAAATGGGACGTTTTCGATCATCCCCCTTACAGCCCCGACTTTGCACCTAGTGATTTTCATCTCTTCACTCACATGAAGAAATGGCTTCCATGGCAGCACTTCGATAACGACGACGAACTTCAAAATGCTGTGAAAGATTGGCTACGTGCCCAGCTAGCTAAATTTTATGAAGAAGGAATTTGTAAATTAGTGAAACGCTATGACAAATGCTTAAAATAAAATGGTGACAATGTTGAAAAATAGTAAAAAGCTGTAGTTTTAAGATGTATATAATAAAATATTTTTTCATAAGAACGAAGTTTTTCTCGGCGTTGAGAATTGATATAGTCTTTTCGGGACACTAGCCGAGTAATCAAGGTGTTCCCACACGATATTTCGGCGATCTGAAACTGCGTCGCCATCTTCTGGTGAAACTATCCAAGTTTTTTATTTATTTATAACCAAACGGAGGCTACAGCCGAATTACGCTCGTAATATATTAACTCTTCAATAAGAGTAACAGAACTGTGATATTCACGGTATGTAACTTTATGCTTAGTATCGATATTAAGGGGTTTTGATAGTAAATTCTTATCTAACTCAACGAGGCAATTCGAAAATAAAAAATAAAATGTTGTGATATATCGCTTATCGATAGTTCTGGTCCAGGCCGCATTTCAACCTAACCTATAATAGCTAAGAAGAAAACAAGAGTAAAATTTACATCACGTTAAATTGAATGTATTACCGCGCGTGTTTTGGTCCTGTTGCAGTTCCAACTGAAGATATATTACGAAATTAATTGTTATAATTTATGATACGCGAACTTGGAATCCTGAAACAGACAATGTTGCTACTAGCCAAAATGCAGTTAGCGATGCATTTAATGTGTTTAGGTGTATCTGCATCGTTTTGAAGCGGCAATAGCAAAATAGATTGTGGTTAGGTTGAAATGCATCCTGGAACAGAATGTACCTGCAGCAACATAAGGCATGAGGAATTCAATTATTGTTATTAATCAATAAGCTGCTTTAATGAGAGCCAAGCTAGTAATGACGTGTATCGCGACGTAAACTACTCCCGAGAACAAAACACCCGTTTTGTATGTCCGGCCTATATTCCCTTGTGGTTTTGGCACAAATGCTTTTTTCTGGTCCAATCTAACCACTTCAGTTTTGAGACACGACGAAGAGAAACAGCTCAAAACGTTGGTAGTTGCATCGAAGTTATTAAGCATGAAAGACAGGTTATTATTAACGGCATATGAATGTATTCATATGGCATTACGAAAACTTGCCAGTCTTACAATCGTTGATGCAAACACTATCTGACTCAAGATTTGTTTAGACACGGCCGCCGCCTGTACTGCCGCCACTATCACAGATGGTAACTTTCGTGCTGCCTTCTGTCTAAGGGACATTTCTTTTTTCTTTAATATGCAATTTTTATCGAAAGTCCTGAGGAAATTGTGTTCCACATTTCTGACCAGAAGGATTCTCAATACGCCTTTATTGTATCGTTAGTGGTAATATTTCACGTAGCTTTAATTGCTTATATTTTACATATTGTGTTAAGATATGAGTCTAACAAAAAAGTTTTCAAACATCTGTATGAAAACCGAATCTAAAGTAATAACCATCAGAATGAAAAAATTTAAATTGAAATTTATATTTTTTTGCGTCTCCACGTTGATATATTCCGTAAATCACTAGAAGAGAGAAAAGTACCTTCTAGCTGGAAAATAGCCCAGGTAATTCCCATTTTTAAGAAAGGAGATCGGAGTGATCCTAGGAATTATCGACCCATATCTCTAACATCGGTCTGCAGCAGAATTCTGGAACATGTCATATGCTCGAACATAATGAAGTTTCTAGATGAGAACGAGTTACTTACACCATGTCAACACGGATTTCGGAAGAAGAGATCGTGTGAAACACAATTGGCCCTATTTTCCCACGACATAATGAAAGTTATCAATGCAGGTTCGCAAGTTGATGCAGTTTTTTTAGATTTTCAGAAAGCTTTTGATTCTGTGCCACACAACCGACTTTTAGCGAAGATTCGAGCTTACGGTATTTCGGCACAGATTTGCGAGTGGATACGTGATTTTCTAACTGGTCGATCACAATATGTCGCTGTTGACGGGGAAGCCTCCTCTAAGATAAATGTTACTTCGGGCGTTCCTCAAGGAAGTGTAATAGGTCCACTTCTTTTCTTAATATTTATAAACGATCTAGGTGACAACGTCAAATGCTGGTTGCGATTGTTTGCCGACGATGCGGTTATCTATAGGGAAATAAGGTGCTCCAACGATTGCTTAGAAATTCAGCGTGATTTGGATGCTATTTTCGATTGGTGCCGTAAAT
Organism: Vandiemenella viatica; assembly: GCA_031002005.1. NCBI lineage: Eukaryota > Metazoa > Arthropoda > Insecta > Orthoptera > Morabidae > Vandiemenella > Vandiemenella viatica. The sequence continues at coordinate 71,434,123 of JARYHS010009186.1, read as the reverse complement.
GGCAGCTTACACTTAATTGCAAAAAGTGCAAGGCAATGCGGATAAGTAACAAGAAGAATGAGGTTGTTCACGAGTACAAAATAAACAATTCACCTGTTGACACGGTTGATTCCGTGAAGTATCTGGGGGTGATAGTACAAAGCAACATGAAATGGGACATGCACATAACTTCCGTCGTAGGCAAGGCAAATTCTAAATTGCGATTCATAGGTCGTATTTTGAGGAATTGTAATGCTCAAACAAAGGAGATAGCGTATAAAACACTAGTGCGTCCGCATCTGGATTACTGATGTGGGGTTTGGGATCCGTATCGCAAGGTTCTGATTGACTCAGTTGAGAGGGAGCAGAGGAGAGCCGCTAGATTCGTTACTTGTTGTTACAGCCCTTATGAAAGCGTCACAGAATTGATACATAGATTGGGCTGGGATAGTTTGGAAGACAGACGACGTAGCTTGCGTTCGAATTTATTGGAGAATATGCGAAAAAATTTAAATTTCGAGTGCAATGAAATACTTCTTCCGCCAACCTATTTAGGTCGCAATGACCGGAGGGATAAGATTAGAGAAATAAGATGCCGTACTGATACTTATATGTATTCCTTCTTTCCTCGCACTATTCAGGATTGGAATGGGCGGGTTTAGGATTGGTGCTTAGCACCCTCTGCCACCCACAATGTTTGTGATTTGCAGAGTATGGATGTAGATGTAGATATATGGCACTAAAATAAATAGGGTAAAGCTAAGATCTATGAGTGCGAAGCAGCGGGTAAATGTTAGTATACTCATAAATCTGAAGAAAACTATTTACAACCAGTGCATTCTTTCCATGCTGATTTAAGCCTTCTAATCTAACACACTGAATACAGGACAGCTCGAAGACCTATAAAAACATCAATGCTGGTTTTCCTTTCGAAAGACAAGAAGAACGCAACTGATATATTAGTTACAAATTTTAAAGACATCTACCGTAAAGAAGCGAAATGGCAATGGTCTGACTGTGTTCCTAGTGCATGTCTGAAGAGACTAATGTTGACATTTCTACCTTTGTTTAGAACATAACTATCACGACGGTAAGCTAAAACTTTCTGGTGAACCAAATACAACGTTATCGATGTTTTTAAAATCATAACATATCTGATTTTGTACACAACTGTTCATTTATACCGTCACTAGGTAGCGGAAAATCTTATCACGGCGTGTCGATGCTATAATTACAATTATACATGTTGCCGAATCTGATACAATTTTTAGAACGGTTACTCACCCGACTCTTAATAAAACCACTGTTCAAATAGTAAAACTGCCACTTCGAAATGGGCAAAAGTTACAAAGACACAAATTGCTGGAATTTTAATTATTATAAAGATTGTATAACTGCATTCCTAAACAATTTCTAGATAAAGAAACTGAAACTAAAAATGTGGCGAACTTTTGTTTTACTATGTGTCAATATTTTATTTGCATTGATATGAGCTATCGATCGTTATATATTTTTCGTAAACTTAACTCATCTGTCATCATCTTCATGTTTTACAATTGCGTGATCAGCGGAATACCTGTATTGTTTCACCATCACCATATTTTGATATTTTTCTTATGGCTTTACACATCGTCGAGGGCATTAGAGGAGCGAAAGGGTTGGGGAAAGGAACGGGAAGGAACCAATTCTGGCGTTCGCCATAAATCTAAAATCCTGTTGGAGAACCGTGAAATCCCTTAATCTGTATGGTCACACGGGTATTCGAACTTGTGCCCTCCCGAAAGCGAGTGTAGAACGTTACCAATCATATTTTGAAAATGTTCGAGCACTTGAGGGTATACGATCCACTTAAATTAAATGCGATTTTAAAAATTAAAAACATTTTTAATATTCTTATGTATACTCACATGTGTAATTATTAATAATATTTTCTAAATTGCAAATTAACTTTCTGTACAGTCAGCTCTGTGTTCATACAATTCATTTTGTATCGATTTCTGTGCCGACTTGTTAAAATAGCCCACTGAGTAACGATAAGATATAAATTTAATTTATAGCAATAGTAATAAATTATCATTCCTTCTGGTATAATTTTTAACAATTCACCCATGGTTAAACAGATAATGTTTTTCGTAATATTTTACTGTATATCGCAATTCTGTTGGTACTACTTACATGCGCCTGAATTAATAACGTCAGTAATATGGAACTAATGAAAGCAAACAAGCTAAAAGTAAATATTATACTGTAAAGCTTAATATTAGTAATATTTCTGTTTCACGTTGAACAGTTCGCGATACATGAGAAATTCCTTTCGTCAACATTACATAATGACGTCAGTATTACTGCGCTCACGAAAAACGTTATTATAAATAATAACTAAACTATTCGTAATGCCGTATGCTGTAATTTTGGTCCAGGCTACATTTCAACCAAACAACAACATCTGCTAATATTGTTACTCCAAAGCCAAGACTTCTAACGCACTCTCATTAATACATTTGTTTCAGTCTAAAGTTGAACACGATTTTCCACATGTGAAATGTCATTCATACACCTAACTCTGTTCTGTTTTAGCACGTTATAGTGAAGAGTTTCCGTATCATTCACTCAAAACTTCCGTGTAGGGCAGGGCTGTCTGAAAGTTATTTGCTTAAAATGAGATCAACTCAAATGAAAGTTGTGTGATGGCGGACGTTCCTCGGCGAGTTAACGGCCGCATGGAGGCGTGACGATCAGCCGTCAGCAGATTCGGTGAGTGAGGGCGCTGCGAGCAGATAAATGGCACGTTCATAATGGAAACACAGAAATATGTGACAGGCCGTATATGGTCACTCCATGTCATGGACGGCCTGAAACAATGGCTCCGTCATTGTGCAGCGGGCGAAGCGCGAACTACGTGCATGCGTGCCAACCGCGAGAGGAAAAAAAAAAAGAGGTCGTATCGCGTTCAATGTTTCTTTGCGAGTGTGTGTGTGATTTATTCAAAAACGCTTCGCACGCAGAATCCATTTTTATAAGCGTGGAAAGGCGCCAAAACTCATAACTGAAATGCGAGATCCGCTTCAAGGTAGCTATTGCTAAATTTAAATTCAGGTGAAATCAATACTGCCTGTTTCTATAACTATTAAAAATGTTGGGCTGTTAAAATATCTCTGTGTGGCCATAAGCACTTCTCGCTTTTTTCTTTCAAAAATCTGAGGCTTAAACTTCAGAGGAACTCTACGTAGAAATACGTCATTTCTTCAATCATGTCATCATTTTCACTACATAAATACTTTCAGCTGAATATAAAAATTCTCATGGTTTCTAGCTAGCCTTTGCAATGCCCTTAATTGATACGTTGAATTAACAATATCTTGTGATCATGATTCTTCTCTTTTTTTTATAAGAACCCTTCGTTAATATGTAACCTATAAGTTATTGAAAACCGACTACTTGGATTATTTGTTGCTGACTTTGGGACACATTTTTATGGTTTGTGTCGTTACGTAGCTTATTACGAGCAGATTTAAATAATGACACTCACTACTTGATGCAAGTTTAGGCTGAATCTACTGTAAGTAAGTTACCTTCTCGTTTTTAGAACAATTAAAACCAATACAAATTTACTTTGGATAGTAACTAAATCAATTTTTGGGTTTCTTCGTCGTTTATTGTTAACGAAATTTCACCGAGCGTGGGCAACATGGTAATTAGCTCCTTGGCAGTAAATCCTCCCACAAAAGTGTACACTCAGTTTCTTTTTATTAAATAAGAAACTTAATATTTTGAAACTATGTTTTTTTTTTTTGCAGCAAGACTCCCAGCTATAGCAGATTAATAGTAGAATTTGTAGAAGGAACGTAACTTACGTAATAATAGAGATATTTCTAAAAACTCTTGTATTTATAGGCCTACTATCTTTAATTTTTTACTCATGGCTTTACCCATGGAAACCATGGAAAACCCAAATCTGTATGCCCGGACGGGGATTCGAACTCACGTCCTCCGGAATGCGAGGCCAGTTCTGGCCTCAATGGAATTTGAAGACACGACCCCGAAACCTGAGAGCAAGAGCCTTAACCATTAAGCTACCATCACTTACAACAGTGATGTGTGACGGAGTTATTACTGTAAAGCAACACAACACTTTTGCTGAGCATGCCTATTCGAACTAACGACGATTTTTCAAGTAAACGAAAGCATTTACTTTTTTCTCACGAGTTTTGCTAAAAATAGATGCATTTAATTTTTTCGATCGACAGGTGTTCGCCTAAGTTAGAGCCTGGATTAAGATATTAACTGTGCGCTCATCAAAAACGTTTTAAGTTTTAACATCCCTCATGAAGAAGGAATGTCCATTTTCTTACTACAATACCAGCCATTACACTTTCAATGTAAACCTGACTAGTCTACCGATGAATGTATGAAGATATTTTGACGGGTTGTAAACCACAGTGGTACCGGCGGCAAAATATATTATTTGAGTAAAATAGGTTTTTGTAAATCCAAGTGGTTCAAGTGACATAATAAACAAAATCAAATCAAAATACTTCCCAAAATACATCATCAGACAGACAAAATAAAAAATCTATTTAAGGGAAATCATTTTTTTATCATTTTTGTCACACATAAAATTCCATAAAAATGATATTAAAACTACGGTTATTTATTTATCGTAAACTGACAACTTTCCAGTCAATGTTTTACAAAAATATTATGTCATTATTTACAGACAGAACTTAGCTCCTACAGGAACGTCACTGTCTGCTATGAAAATACTTATTTCTTGATATTTTTTCATATTCGGTTAGCACGTCGCTTCGCTATTTCGTCACTCTATGGCCGGAACATGATAGAGTCATTACCTCGACAAACAATTACTCCAACCGAAGGATAGATGGCGTGATATATAAAATAGTTTATATCGGTTTGGCACGCTAATGATAAGCACATAGCAGATGTTTCTGTTACATTCAATACGTTAAATCTAAAAAGGCACAGAAACACACCAGTGATTTTCTAATAACGACTTCTGCATAAATTAATAAATGAGGGAGTTGAGCGCCAATAAGCACAGCTACGACCAATGAGCCCTGTTGGCTGTATTTGAAAACCATCTTTAGATTCAGAATACTGATGCAGAAACTTAAGAAAACACTGGAGACACTGACCGGAGTTGGGCTGTCCGTTGCTGTTGGGCCGCGCCGACGGGGCGCCGTCCCTGGCTTCCACCTCGAGGGCGTACGCTCCCTGCTTCTCCCTGTCGAACACCACCTTGGTGAACACCTCTCCAGACTGGATGTTTATCTCGAAGAAGTCCTTTCCCTCGTTACGAGGAGAGTCCACGACATAGTAGTATACCTGCGACACATATCACATACACCATGAGAAGTCTTCAAACAGTAATACGTGTCGGTTGTTGTGCTTTTCAGTGGTTTAAAGTTAGCTGATGTTGATTTAGAGAAGCGGAGATTTTTCTAACAATAATATAAACCAAAGCAAGACAATAGTGACGAAATGTATCAGAAATTATGCCAATAATAGTAGCTTAAATATAAAAATAGGAACGGATGCGATAGAAGAAGTGAATTTTACTACTTAGGAAGTAAAATTACAACCTATGACCGAAGCATGAATTTGTTAAAAGCAGAATAGCATCAGCGAAAAGAGCTTTCAAATATTGAACTATGACTCAGAAATAACTTTTTAAAACTAATTTTTTTGGAGCAGAGCACTTTATGGCAGCGGAGCATAGACCTTAGAAATACCATAAAGGTGGAAAATTGAAGCATTTGAAATTTGGTGCTATGGAAGGATGCTGAAAATTAAGTGGACGGATAAAGTACGAAACGAACGAGTTTTTGAAATGATGGGTTAGGAAAGAAGTTTGTGGGCGAATCTCAGAGACAGGATGGTAGGTCATATTTTGAGACATGCAGGATTAGGTGACTTGTTAGAGGAGGGAACAGTCGAAGGTAAGAACTGCAGAGGAAGACAGAGATAAGAATATATGAAGCAGATAACTGAGGACGTGGGTTGTAGAGGGTGGGGTGAGATGAAAAGGTTAGCACAAAATAGGAAGCGATGGAGGATTGTATCAAACCAGTCGAGACAATGATGACAGGGAAAAAAAGAAAAGAAAAAGAGATTAAGGGATTGCTATGGGAAGAAAATGGCTCTTGGAACATCGGTTATGGTCAATGTAAAATCACACCCATCTCTTTGAATGGGAATCTATTGAAAATTATACCTTGTGGCAATGTTACGTTATCTTGCTGCCAAGTTAGTTATGTAGAACTGTGGTTCCCAAATGGTGGTCCGCGGAACCCTGTGGTTCCGTGGAAGTGTCATAAGGGTTCCGTGTTCCGTCCAAGAATTAAATAAAATGTTCGTTGAAAAGAGTCATAACCGCGCCGTGAGAAGGGTATCATGGTTCTGTTTCCGTTTGAGACGACTTACCGATGCGAGACAGGTTTTTCAGCTTACACTTATAAAAATGGGGATCCGTCAAAAAATGTATGATCAATTAGGGTTCCGTGGCCAAAAAAAAATTTCGAATCCCTGATGTAGAAGACAAGACGCAAGTGACTAGAAAAAAATGTTTACATCACAAACACTCAACAATAATGGTGAAAACATGCATGGACTGCAGCATACTATAACTTCCTATTTATGCTATTTGCCCAGTTATGATTAGTTGATTTATGACAACCTTGTTGTAAGCAAACACAACAATCTTAAGAGGAAGAAAAAGCCGGGAATCAATAATTGACGTCATCGCTTCCGGAAGCGTTAAATCTTGTATTGCTTGTACCTAATTTCCGGCCAATCAACAGCTTTGAAGAATAATTTATTAAGCATAATCGGCTACATAAATTTTAACACTGATTCCGTTACTCTAAATGTCACATGAGCTGCACATTGTTCATTTTGATTCATATTGTATTAAAGAACGAACGTAACAAATATTATTTAGGTCACCCTAAAGCAGAGGCCACTATTATTTTCTGCCTAGCCATAATTATGATCAGCGGACAGCAACTTCACTAATCCACAGCTCATACATGTGCAATTTCGTATTTACAATGGCCCCCTGCAATCAACTTAAAGCAGGAACCAATTAAAACCCCAATGGTAGTGAACAGAATTAGTCTAGTAGTTAGCGGTAAAACAAAATACATTAAGCTTCATTTATTCTAGATAAATTGTAGCAATTACGTTTCGAAAAGATCGCGAGCTGGAATATATCTCTTATATATTCAAAGTCTTAGAAAGAAACAACGATACTTTCTCTAACTAAACAAGTGTAAATATAAAAATCTTACGTACCTAATTAAAACGTTTTAGGTTTTATGCTAAACGAAATCTGCTCACAAGCAAAAAAATGAATGATGTAATGGGGCGAAAGGCTTAATTGGTTACATTATAGTTTATTGAAATGGAAAATGAGGTAATAATCATATGACTTATTTCACATGACCCCTGCGAGCGTTTTCATTCTACATTATACATGCTTTACTCTGTAAGTTATCCCAACGGACAGCGAAAAACTTAAAAAGCCAAATCGCCGGTACTTGGCGTGCAATGGACGCAAACACATGAGAGCTACGACCACTAAAGCCCATACATTGGCGCCATCACAGCGTTGACCAAATGCCTCTCGTTAACATAATCGCTTGTAATTGGATAGTTGGCAATTACGACAAAGCTGTAATGGCTGGGAACCGGCAGACGACCCGCAAATCAGAGGCAAGTGGATTGCGTTAGTAATAACTGTGAATGAGTACTGGAGTATGGACGGCAAAACACGGCGCAATCTGTCATAACACGAAAACGTATCTTTAAAAATAACACCTTACTGGAGGCAGCTTGTAATTCGACTCTTAGAATAACAGAAAGAAGATCTACATCTACATCTATACTCTGCAAATCACAAATACTGTGGGTGGCAGAGGGTGCTAAGCACCAATCCTAATTCTGCTCATTCCAATCCCGAACAGATCGAGGAAAGAATGAATACATAAGTGATTCAGTACGGCATCTTATTTCTCTAATCTTATCCCTCCTGTCATTGCGACCTAAATAGGTTGGTGGAAGAAGTATTTCGTTGCACTCGTAACTTAAAGATTTTCGCATATTCTCCAGCAAATTCAAACGAAAACGACGTCGTCTGTCCGCCAAACATTCCCAGCCCAACCCACGAATCAGCTCTGTGACACTTACGTAAGGACTGTAGCTAGCAGTCACGAATCGAGCGGCTCTTCTCTGTACTTTCTCTAATGTGTCAATCAATCCCTTACGATACGGATCCCAAATTCCACAACAGTATTCCAAATGCGGACGCACTAGTGTTTAGTACGCTATTTCCTTTGTATGAGCATTACAACTTCTCACAATACGTCCTAGTTTGGAATTAGCTTTGCCTACAACGGAAGTTATGTGCAAGTCCCATTTCATGTTGCTTTGTACTGTTACCCCTAGATACTTCAGGGAATCCACAGTGTCAACAACTGAATTGTTAACTTTGTACTCCTGAGCAAGCGGGGTCTTTTTATTACCTATGTGCATTGCCTTGCACTTTTTACAGTTAAGTGTAAGCTGCCATTTACGGCACCATTCCGAAATAACATCCAGATCGCGCTGAATTTCTAAGCAATCGTCGGAGCACCTCACTTCCCTATAAATAAGTGCATCATCAGCAAAAAATCGCATCCTGCAATTAACGTTGTCACCGAGACTACAAAATGTAAGTTTGTTTCATTACCAATATAAGTGTATGTTTGAATGGGTGGAGGTGGCGGGGTAGAGTGGAGGGGGAAGGGGAAGGAAGGGAGAAGGGAAAGGAGATCAGTAGGGAATGTACATCGCCGTCATATTTGGCCTGAAATGTGTGACAAACGAAAGTACTATGCCCGATTAAAGCAAGAAATTTTTATTGCTTTTCGCTATAAACGATCAAACTCAACTTGCCGTAACGATGTCCCCATCTAAAATGCGACGGACAAAGAACAATATTTTTTTTAAAAATCTAAAATAATTTTTAATTCAAAAATTGAGAGCGAAATTACAGATTTACAAATCATAGTTTGCTTCCAATGTCGAGTATATTAATATATAGCCGTATGTGAGTAGCTGTTAAAAATTGTGTTGTGATATATACTAAATGTCGTCGTAAAATGATAATGTTGTTTATTTTTGTACCATCAGAAATTTATGACTGACGGAAAATGTGGTCATGCGAAATGTAATCAGGAACTGCAGGGAAACTGGACATCACATCATCGTGTATAGTGTATTTTTAATATTCTGTGGAGGACGCTGGACAGTGGACATACAAGCTATAGAATATATATATCGTTTCCCTACAGTAGACAATGGTTTACATGTTTCGTAGATATACATTTTTCTCATTTTAATGGCTACAGATATCAGCAATGAAAATGATACTATGGGTTTATCCCCATAGAATATCGCAACATAACATTGTTGTATTCTTGCTAGACCAAGCGCACAAACTTGCCCCGATATAGATTTTTAAATAAAAATGTGTTTGATAATTTTTCAATTAATCACCAAGCTTCAAAAAATCAGAAAAAGAAGGTTCTGGGCAGCCTAAGTGACTCTACAAAACTTGAATAAAGTATCAATGAACAAAGAACAATTTATAAATGCTATGACTTTTTATTCAAGATCATATCCGTTTCAGTGTCATATAACATGGGAAACTTCCTAGAAAATTTTGAAATTAATCGTCAATTTTAGATATCTCATATAATTTAGAAGATAATTTTACGATAATTCACTCAATCTAGCAGTAGACTGTTTTCGTAGAGAACTGTTAAATCCTTTTATCGTTAAGTTTCCCAAAACTAAATATCTCGTGTACCGATACAAATCTCGACAGCGAATTCACAAAATCAAATTGTCATAATCCAAAAGGTCATGTGCCTTCAATTTAATGTATTTCTAACCAGAGTATCGTGTAAAATAAAATTTTCATAAAACAGGTGCCTGTTTATGATATGCAGCAACAACTGGCATCGCCAGTTGCTTTCATAACACTGTTGGAATAGCCTTGGATTAATCGACTTCAATATATTATTTTCATTTCGTTCTCTTTCTAATATTAAAGAAGCTATCCACCACTGTAAATGCGAACCCGACCCACAAACATAAAGCGTATCTGATTCTCTCGAAGTGAAACTACTTTTTCCAACGGATGTTGCTTCCCGGAATTTCTCACTCCAGTGAGCTGCAAAGCAGTTTAGAGGAAGCCTCGCGGGATGTAAGTCATTTATCGTGCCGAATGTGCTGATAGGACAGCGATTAATCTCCGTCCTCGATATTGCGACATTTGAAGATAGCGCGCTCCAGAAGCAGACTACACTTTATTTATGGGTGAGACGGCGGAAGAATACTCCATCCGTCTCTTCGACTGCTTCGCAGGGCTGCCTGCAACAGGCGCCGATTGGTAGCAAAACCGACCGATTGGTTAGCAAACCAACAAGAATTATTTTGTAGCAAATCAGAAACATGTAACGCAATGATTTAATAGGATTTTTTTTTTTTTTTTTTTTTTTTTTTTTTTTTTTTTTTTTTTTTTTTTTTTTTTTTTTTGCTGTCGTCAGTCTTTAGACTGGTTTGATGCAATCCTCCATCCTTTCCTATCCTGTGCTAACCTCTTCATTTCTACATACCCCTTACAACCCACGTTCTCAATTATCTGCTTCATATATTCTAATCTCTGTCTACCACTACAGTTCTTACCTTCGACTGTTCCCTCCATTAACAAATTAACCAATCCAGCATGTCTCAAAATAGGAATAGCATAAATAAATCGGCACTGGACGACACAACCTTTACGAAAACAGTTTTAGTCGGTGATGAAATAAGTTGTAAGTATGCCGAAAATCAACTTTATTTGTTCAATAACAGTTCAAAATAAATTATTTTTATATCTACAGCCGTTAGGTATGTGTTGCCGAACAAACAATCAAAGAGTGTCACGTCACTTGTAAGTAAACTTCAGTTTTGTTCTCATGTTCCATGTTGCTACCAACTCTCGACAATCGAAGCGTCACTTTCTAGATGTTGTTTAGTTTTCTCAACTGAGCATTTTCCATTTCTTCTAATGCATTTAGACATTCTTCAGTTACTAGGATTCTTAGCTTTTTTTCTGTGGGGCATGTATAGATTTTGCACTGTCAGATGTTTGATTCTTCTATTGGTTTGCGTTGAGATTTTGTTGAAATAAATCTTATTTCATGTGTACTTGTGATATAGACCCCATTATATGAACTCAATAATTTTTCATATCATTTGGTAACTTTAACAAAGAAACTATTTGCACCCATTCTACAAAGTAGGAGATCATCAAACATCAGGGATACAGGATTTTCTCATATTTCAGCAAAATGTAGTAGATCTGAAGGGTAATTACTGTAGAACAGTGCTAATGTGTAGTTCTCAGCAAGACTGAACAGCTGTGTGATTTAGCCAGGTAGGTCGGGTGTGTAGGGAAATTGCCACCGGAGCGTGTTGTAACAGCCCTCATACCTGAATAGTACTTGGCTACTGTATGAAGTATTTTGTAGTGAGCTAAAGTTTGACTTGAATATGATCTGGTATGTTTGTTTTGTAATTTCTTGTAAATCAGTGTATATAGACTTTGTTTTATGAAAGAAAATTATTTAAAGTCCCTTTAATATGTTTTAATGACCGAATGGTGCAAGAGAATTTCTTAAATGTTTATAATTCCATGTATTAATGCAAGTTATGATGTCTACAGGACAATTTTCTACAGTTTGAGACGATTTCTGCAAATAATTTTGTATTTAAGTATCTCTAATTACCATTTCTGATCATTTTGTAATATTGTTAAGTAATTTTGTATTAATTCCGATTGTTTTTAATATGTTTGATTGTTTGAGTGATTGTTAATGTTCGAGAAATATCGGGCAAATGCCTTTGAAGAATTCTCGTAATTTCGATAGAGACTATATAAACAGATCGGCTGGACAGATTCAGTATTCATTCAATTTTACAGAGAGATTCATCCAGTTAGTTTTTCAATTTGAGTTCACAGAGATTTTAGTTGCGACCATGGAGGAAGGAAATATATGGAGACGACGCAAGAGACCTTCACCACACATTGAAGTGAAGCAGGGCGGAGGAGAGTGGGGGGGGGGCATGGCCGGAGTGGAGGGGGCATGGCCGCTTCCATACAGACACGGGGAATGTGTGCAAAAACCTCAAGGGGACTCTAGGATACAGGTGACGCCGATATCTGGTGATGGATTATTATGTAACTCGATATGCCAAATAAAAAATGAAGAATAAAATTTTTTGATATTCTGCTTAGTTTTCGAGATATTCTGTCCCAAATGTGAAATGGTTTTGGTTGAAATTCAGAAGAAAAAATTGGTTAAAGTCAAATTTGATGATGGATTCTTATTTAAAAAGACGAGACAAATGAAAAATAAAGAATAAAAATTTTCGATATCTCACCTAGTTCTAGAGATATACTGTATCAAAAGTGAGGTTTCTTGAGTTGAAATGGAGAAGAAACATTTCGCAAAAGTCAAATTTAATGATCGATTCTTATGTAACACGACGAGACAAATCGAAAATAAAGAATAAAATTTTTCGATATCTTGCTTAGTTTTCGGGATATACTGGGAAGATCGCAATGTTTGGAAGCGCAATACCGCTGCTGCCGCCATGCGGGAGAGTTTAGAGCCTGCTTCACCTATTTAACGTCACTTCTCCTCCATATATTTCCTTCCTCCATGGTTGCGACGGCTCAGAACATGGAGGAGGCTCAGAGGTGCATCTTTGTATTGTATCTATGTTTGTGAATATCGCTGACTTCGTTTTGAGCAAATAAACAAATCTTCAACATTACCTTCTGGTGGACTTTTTAATTAATCAATATATATAAATTAAACCACCGAAGAACCTAATAGTGTGCTCCATTGCAATTAAATTAAATTAAAGATAAATGCAAAGAAGAGTGAGCTTATTAGTTACATAAATAAAAAAAACTAAATGTTGATTATGATTATAAAGTGAGGTATGAATTGGTTACTGAAGACTTGAAATTTAAATACATTTACATAACATTTGATAACAAACTCATCTGGGTAGACACATTGGACAGGTAGTAGGAAAGGGTTTTAAAATGCTTGTTGAAGAAATTGATGAAGGGTTTCACCACAGAAGTAAGGAAATTGAGTTACAAAACTTTGGTCAGACTATCGTGTAGTATGGGACCCACGTTTTGCATATCAAATGCAGGTGTTGGAGGATGGGTGGGGGTACAAAGAAGAGATTCTGGAAATTACTGCAGAGCACAATCAGTAAATGATATGATAAAGGAGCTGGAATGAGATTCATTGGAAGACAGGAGGAGGGTGAAGAGAGTCATGGGAATGCACTAGGCATGTATTTCTGACGAGGCATAAAAAAATACGTGTGGAAGAATTAAGAGAGGTGCTTGGATGGGGAAAGATGACCATGACCACAAGTTGGCACTCAATTTCAGGCATAAGGGTGTGGTAAATGAGAATGGTGATTTATTTACTAATACTCTGAAGGAATATAAAGTTGAAATTCATCAATGCCAAAAGTACGCAGGTACATGAAAGGGTAAAAAAGTGGCTGTAGTAAAATTGCCACCAGAGTGTACACTCCATTGCAATTAAATTAAATTAACCTAGCAATAAAATGTTTATTATGCTCTCATTACAACAATATTTTTTTCAAATGTAATAAATTTTTATCGTTATACTTTAATTAAACTCATTTTATGCAATACATCCCACATATTCATCGAAATGTGGATATAAAACAATCAAAAAAATTTCTGCAAGTGGCTGGGTTATATTTCTATCCTGAAAACTGATGAAAATTGACAGTATAACAAAGCAGAATTCACACACGTTCCCACCATCTCAGTGATTAGTCGCCATTAAGTCCAGCAAAGGAGGGCAAACCTGAAGACAGAGGGGCTGCTTCGGATAAATGTGGGAATTGTCATGACATGCAGGGAGAATAATGGCTTATATTGGCTTATACGAGCCTGTGACCTTGGCGAACCTTTCTTTAATTAATATCTCCAAAAGTAGATAATGGTTTAACTTGAAAATTTTACAGGGACTTTCTATTGCCATGTTCTATCTGTTTTTATTTAATTTAACCTACCAAAGGGTTTCTAAAGTCTTAAAACTAAAGTCATCACATGACCAATCTTGGCGGACTTTGCGGACTTTCTCTAACTTCCACCCGACAAAGAGCAATAATCTATTTTCAAAAGCCTGATTACCAGACAAATACTAAAACTTTTTATGTAAACCAATATATGTACGAAATTGTCTCAATTAGGGTTATCTACTGATGTAATTTTAAATTAATATCTCTTTTAATAAAAAAAACTTATTATTTTCTCTTAATTAAAATCGCTAATTAGACTTTACCAAATTATTTAATTTTACTGCCAAAATATCGGGGACAGTGCTGACTACAGCTGGTGATAAGAGATCAGTTGTCGCTTTATGCGATTTAAAGATATTACAAATCTTAGAATTTCTGCTTTTCTGATCGGGTGTTTCAAAACATGAACAAACGGGAATATCTCTTAAACTAAACATTTCCCGATATGATAAATACACTTTAAAATGATTTTTGTGGTGGATTGTAACTATGGGGAAAATTACAGGGAAATTACTTAAAGTTGAAAACTACTCTTCTCGAAATTTCTTAGTCCCGCCTAAGCAAAACTAGAATTTGCCAAAATTCTAAGGTGCTTACAGGGAGTGATACAAAAAGAAAAAATTAGGATGTTGGCTGCTTACCATAATGGAAGAATGAATGACAAAAATGAGGCTTCTTGGGGAGACATTAAATTTATATTCATACATGAACACAGACTGGTTATTAATAATAGAGACATTTACCTAATGTGGACTAGATAGATAGATAGATATGTTCACTTTGACCCATGTGAGAATAATCTCGGGGATGTGGAACAGTACATACACTTATTAGTAATGTCAATATTACTATATAATTGATAATATTATATATTGACAAGAAGTTAGTTATGACCCATTAGTATAACCAATATTTCCTGTAATCTACAAATACAATCCCGAGTTAGTTAATACTTATTATGTGGAACAGTGTATAAACTTGTTACCAGCATCTAACAACCAGTTATTTTCTTACCAACCAGTTACCACAACTCATAAGCAGTCAATTACTTAAAAACCTGTTAGTATCATAATTTTTTACAGCAGTTTTTGAGTGCATGCTATCCCATGTTAGTTACTATATATGAGTGAAATTTTGTAAACAGTGTAATTACTTCGTTTCTCAACAGTTTCAATAGAAAGAAAAACCAATATATTATTTTAGTAATTGTGGATAACTTTGTCATCTTACCGTTCCATACACCAAATATATAGTATTTTCCCAGCCATTTCTTAGTTACCAAATTCCAAGAAGCAAATTCTTTCATAGAGTAAAATGGGATCTGAATCAAAAACTCTTTCAGTTTGAACTTTAAGTAGTTAGGTTTTCGTAGATAACATTTTATTTCTTTCGGAAAGACATTGAATAAGGAAGCTCCAGTAAATGTTATTCCATTCTGTACAATTGAAAGTGACCATGTAATCCTTGTGAATATTACATTTATTCCTAGTATTATGGCTTTGTATGTCAGCATTAAGATTGAAGTGTTCAGGATTTTTCACTACAAATGATAGTAGGGAGTATACATACTGTGCTAACATTGTAAATACACCTTGATTTCTAAATAGATTTCTGCACGGACGTCCGTGGGCTTGCTCCACAAATAATTCTAACAGTACGCTTTTGTGATTTAAATACCCTCTGTACTTGTGAAGAGTTTCACCAAAATGAGATGCCATAAGTGAGCAGGGAGTGAAAATATGCAAAATATACTAACTTTCTTATTTCTATATTAGCTATTCTAGATTTTACTCTCAGTATACAGAATTCAGTTTTCTAAGAAGTTGTTGAATATGTTTCTTCCAGTTCAAGCTATTATCTATATATACACCCACGAATTTTGTGAAACTGCTTTTATTGATTGCATTCCCTTCCGATATCACATTATAGCTGTCATTTGTTTTATTGTTTGTAACAAATTGAAATAACTGTGTCTTTTCTACATTAAGTATTAGTTTGTTGGCATTAAACCACCTGTTAATTTTCTTTATAGCATCATTTGCTGTGTTTTCGAGGTTTTGTGCTGATGGGTCTTTCAACGATATGCTGGTATCATCTGCAAAGAGCACCATGTGTTCATTATCACCTAGTATATGTGGGAGATCATTTATATAGATTAAGAACAGCAGAGGGCCAAGAATTGACCCTGAGGCACACCACATTTAACTATACCCCATTCTGAGTTTATAACATCCTGTATTAGCATCTTTCAGTGATACACATTGCTTTCTATTTTCCAGGTAGATTTAAACCAAAGTCCTGGCTTACCACTAACTCCATAGTGGTCTAATTTACCTAGTAGAATCTCATGATCAACACAGTCAAAAGCCTTAGCAAGATCACAGAATATACCTAGGGAATTTAATTTTTTATGCATTGATTCCAGTATGTTGTTTACAAAAGCAAAAATTGCTGAATCTGTTGAAACGCCTTGTCTAAAACCAAACTGTACTTTACTGAGTAGGTCATTCTTTTGTAGATGTGCATACACCCTTCTGTACATTGCTTTTTCAAAGATTTTTGAAAATGCTGGTAGAAGTGAAATGGGTCTGTAATTCTCAATTTTTGAGGTATCACCCTTTTTATAAAGCGGTTTGATTATTGACTTCTTGAGTGAGTCAGGGAAGATACCTTCTTCAAAAGAACTATTACAAATATGACTAATAACTCTACTAATGCTGGTGTTACATTGTTTCACTACATGGGTTGAAACCTCATCATAACCAAATGACTTTTTATTTTTGAGGGATTTAATAATTTTTTCAATTTCATTTTGACTGGTGGGAAATAGAGACATAGGTGCTGTTTTTGGTGACAAGGATTTAAGTATTGCTATAGCATCCATATTCCCATATATTTTCCTTTTATTTTTTCAGCAACTGTTAAGAAGTAGTTATTGAAAGCACTTCCTACATAAGAGGGGTCATTTACAAGTTTATCATTAATGCTTATAGATATAGGTTTATGTTCAGGGATGATACAGTTGTTTCTCTTTTAATAATGTTCCAAACACTTTTTATCTTATTATCTGAACTACTAATCTCATCGTTTATGGCCAAACGTTTAGATTCTTTTATTACTTTGGTTAAAATTCTACAGTAAGTTTTGTAATGTTGTTGAGAAGCATATTATCAGTATTCCTAACTTTTATAATTCCCTTTTATGTCTGCAAGATGTTTTAATACCAACTGTAACCCAATTTTTGTTTACTCGTTTTTGTAGGGAGACACCTTTCGTAAATTTCCAAAAACCTTTGGTGAAAGTAATTGAATTTATTGTTTACCCCTTTTAATTTATAAACAGTGCTCCAGTCCTCATTGAGAAGTTCATCATTTAATGTTTTTATTGAATTGTTCTTTAATGGCCTAACTCTGACAAATCCTTTCTTTTTGTTATTTTCATTTCCCACAACATCCAAAGTAATTATTTGAGCATTATGGTCTGACAAACCATTTTCCATTGGAATTGTTCCATGTATTTCTAATTTATTGTGCTCTACAAAAATGTTATCAATAATGGTACTACTATTTTTTGTGTTCTAGTTGGGAAATTTACAGTTTGATAGAGATTGAATGATCTAAGCATTCCTAGAAGATAATCTGTCTGGTTACATTCTACAGCAAAATTTATGTTGAAGTCTCCACAGAGGATAATTTCCCTTTTAGTTGTGATAATTATTAGAACCGCTTCAAGTTTATTACAAAATTTACTGAAGTCTCCTGTGGGAGCCCTATAAACTGTCAGCACTATAAGATATTTGTTTTCTAATTCTAACTGTATTGCACAACATTCAAAATCTTGTTCTATACAGTATTTACTTACATCTAACGATTTTGTCTCAGTATTTTCTTACATATATTGCTGCACCACCCATTCTCATCTCTGACCTGCAATAACATGAAGCTAATCTATATCCAATAAAAGGGAGGAACATATTTCAGAATTCTTAGATGATGTTCTGTCAGACATATGATATTTATGTTAAGATTCAATGATTTTTGGGTTTCTTCTATAGATATTATCAACTCATCAAGTTTGCTTGAGATACCCCTAATGTTCTGATGGAACAAAGCTATTTTAGACTGACATTCTTTATTTTTGACTGTAATCATTATGTACATTTCTTAAATAACTCTTCCTACTCTTGAATTTGGCCTAAAAAAGACTGAGTCCTACCACCAATTACCACTGGGATGGGGTTCACATCCAACCTGCCTCTCCTGATGCTACTGGCAATCATTTGCGTTAGCTTCTGCTTGCCCCGAACATTCAGGTGGAGTCCATGGGAGGTATGGTCACTCCGTGTTATGCAAGAAACATCTATCAGACCAATGTGTGTTCGGTCAGCCTGACACAATGCACGCTTCAGATCTGCCTGTGTACGCTGTACATGACCACGCATCCAGGGTTGATCATAACGCTTGAAGAGGTCAACAAAACCAACATTGGTGTGAGTGGTGTTTTTAGCAATGTTGTCAATGTCTGTTTCAACACAATAATTGAGATTTCTGGACAGACTATTTCCAGGACCCCCAACTATAATTATATGATCCTCTTTAGTAAAATCTTTCCCCAGGTTTGAAATTTCATCCACAACATTGCCAAGTTCTGCATTAGGCTTAAATATACTACACACCTCAACATCAGAGCCCAGGCTTGACTGTAACATTGCACTTAATCCCCTACCGTGACTACTTCCAAGCAATAACACCTTCTTGGATTTCTTTTTACGAGCTTTGCACAATGTGTGCTTTTTTACACTTTATTGCAATGAGACAGCCCTACTGTGGTATCTGATACATCCTCAGTTAGATTCTCCAACAACCCAAAAGTATTGGAAACTTCCAACTGAAAATTTGTAGAATGCAGGTCCTGTTGTTTCCCTCCAGTTTTGGCTTGACATTTAATGCTGCTTTTTCAGCCTTCAAAACATTGAGTTCTTATAGTTAATTCGCCACTGTGGATTCGAGACAAGAGATCCTACTTTCAGTTCACTCTTTTCCTTGCTACTTTTGCAAGTCAAACAACTCCAAGGAGAGTGAAGCGCATTTTCAGCTTCCATGTAGCCACATTTCGGATGAAAACAAACTCCACAATCATTACAGCTGTTTCCCTGCTTTACAACCCTGCGACAGCCACCACACTTCATGCTCATTGAGATATTAAACAAAACAAAATACGGGCCAAGAAGAGAGTTGTAACTTAACCTATAAATACCTTTCCTTATTTTGCAATATAATTTCCACAAGACACACCATTCTCCGTTTACCTACAAGGCAACTAGTGCACAAGCTGAGGACAAGGAAAAGAAATATGTTGGACATCTAGCAGTACGTATAACACTTTGTTCTTGCGTCAGTCACTGCACGTTTCCTATCTGCTACACTGCAATGTTTTTTACTGTTAAATACCTGTCCTGATGATGAATTGTTGGGGTCTCAGATTACTAAAGGAATAAGTGATCATGAGACAGTTCTGATGGCTGTAAAGCAGTGATGAAAACTGAAGATGGTTAGAGATACATTACAAAAAATTAACAGAAGAACAGCAGCTACACATTACAGTATTGATAACAAGAGAACATAATAGATTTAAAGTAAAAGGACAGTATGAATCATACAAATCAACTAAACAATGAATTAATAGGAGTAAGGAATCAGTCCAATATGATATTCTCCAAATTCAATTCTCACACTTGCAATGATTGACATTGTGATTTGCTTATCATTACTGGAAAATCAAATTTAATTGTAAATTGCAATTGTTTGAAATGGAATTGTGTAACTGTTGGTATAATTGGCACACATAATATTAGAAAATCTTCTTCTTTGAATTTTGCAATAAAATTGTTGCTTTGATTGCAATGGTTAATAATTTTTTGATTGTCAATCTGGTATCATTACAAAGAAGTGTTGGGTCAATGTTTCCAAGAAGAATGGTAGGAATATCAACCTTTAGGTTATTGAGATGTGGTAACAATCCAAAAATATCAAGCAATTTTAAGTATTTAGTTGGATAATTTACTGCTCCCATCTTGATCCTTACAATATCAATTGATTTGTAAGTAGCTGTTTCTCCTGGTGTAATCTGTTGAATGATGATATTTGTGAAATTTAGATCCTCATTTTTTGCAGTTAATATTGAACATTCACTTAATCATTGATGAATTTTGTAATTTGTTCGATATCTGGAAATACACATTGAACCAATTCTTCTATCCAGTGATCCTGTAAAAATTGTTTCAGAGCACTGCATTCACTGAAGAAGGTAATGAGGTGACATACCAGAGAAGTGAGGGATCTCGGCTACAACCTTGATCATGTCCTTGCTTGATTATGATGGGATAATGCATTATGAATACCAAATACTGGAAATGAAGGAATTGTAATGGTGTATAATTAGATTTGTTCAAAGAAATTTCATTGATGATCATTGAATGATTTCATATATTAGGCATTTTCTGATTGTGAATCACTGACAAAAAGGAAGTGGTTGTAGAAAGTGACAAGGCTGTATAATATGTATGCTGGCGATGATTGCTGGATATATAGTAGGTGAAGAATTAGGAATATTTTATGTGAAATTGAAGACATGACCATTCCCATAAAACTGAAATTGATTTTAGTCATTAGACAGTGGGAAAGCCATCATTTGATAGTGAAGAGTAAGGAATTAAAATGAGTTATAACTATAAAATGGTGAACACTCATGCTACCACTCCTCTGCTGCAGAAAGTGAAATGTGAAATATTTACTGTGTTTCCTGAACAATATCTTTAGAAATGTGTTTATCATAAATACAAACCATATGAAAACAAAGAGTGTGAGATAAAAACAGGTTTACTATCAAAGCTGAAGATACACCATATGACCGACCAGGAGAATTTTGTGATTTCATCACTGTTCACAGTTTCCTACTGATGGTGAGGTCTCCTTAGTATATAAGCCTCTCTGTTTTCCACTCCCCTTTAATCAATTCTCAAGCACAACTTAGATCTAGTCCTTACTTCTTTTCTGCATACACTTCTCCATTCCTTTCAGCTGTCTGTCATTTGATTTTCCTCTGGGTCATTTGCCTTGTATATTGATTTCATGTAACTTGCTTTCTATGTATTACTGGTATTCTCTTAACATGTCCATACCCTTTGAGTCTTTCCTTCTCTACATTCTCCATACAGGGTACCTTTTTCACTGCAAACCTAACCTTTATATTCCTAATCTTGTCATTGAAATTAAGAAAAAAAAGGAAGTGGCTTCTAGGTGATATAAATAATAAAGGAAAGGAAAATTAACCCATCACATACCAAAGTTGATGGCTGCAACGAAAGAAAACATGTAAGGGAGACACACAAATAAAATATTTCAGTATTAACCTTCTTTATGAAATAGAGGATGAGCTATTTGGATCCTGATGTGTGTGCACACAGAACATCATCCCACGAATGATGTGTTTTCTCTCATCACAGCCATCAACATTGGTACATGATAGGTTAAGTTCCTTCCTTTATTATTTATCATGTTGTTGCTGTTACCTTCATTCTGCCCCTGAACGATTTCATTTAACTTGCCTGTATCTTGCTAATATCCTGCTTCATCACTGTTCAGGTACCCACCTGTGTGGACCTGCCACTGCACTACATTGTACAGGTGTAATGGGCCCAGGTTCAAATTACAGGCCCAGCTTACCAGCCATCCTGATTACAGTTTTTAAGCAGTTTCTCGTAATCACTTCAGACAAATAATGTTCTCCAGAATGCTAGTGTTCACAGCGGAGTGGTATACACAGGCACTGACTGGTCTTTTACATTTATAGATAGAATTGATACTGGAAAAAGTCAGTACGTTGAAGATATTACTTTAAAAAACAAATTTAGAGCACTATTAGTAGGCTACAGAGAATGAATCAACTATCTATAAAATTGAATTTAAACAAGCACAGGCTAGCTTAATGTTTAATCACTGAGGAGTTATCTAAAAACACCATGATCTCATGCAAGCAGCATACTAAATTTGCAGCATGCAAAATCAAGTCATTATAGACATCAGAAGCTATATTGAGAAAATATTTGCCTGCAGGTACAACTATTTCAAATATGACTACAGAGCTTCTCATAAAATAAAACCAACTTCCTTTCATCAATAGAAAAATTAATATTATATCTCTGAGATTAGTTTCACTCAAAACTGGCGCATTTTTAGATGCAAACACCAAAACTAAAAAAGATGAGAGCAAAAAAATACTTTGAACATCTGATATGTAATTGTATGCCTGTTACAGACAGGAAGCCATCATGTATGATGGAGCATGCCATTATAGCTGTAGAATTTGCACTAAATGCAAAATTAAAAAAGACCCAATTTTTAACCCAAAAAAAAAAACAAAAGAAATAAAGAAAATGAGGGAGGAACAAATTGTGCTCCAAGTTCTTCAGTGTATGTTGTGTATTGATTACGACCTAAACTGGAATAAGTGAATTAAATTTTTTCTTAAAATTCTAAATTTTACAACTTCCTCAAATTAATATTATAGCTAGACTGACTGATATAATAAAAGTCAGTATAGTTTTTCTTATTTTAATTGCCTGCTACCTTACAGTGTCTCATTCTCTAGAATTAGTGCAGAAGTGTTTAAATTGCAAAAATTTGCTGTAAGAATTATTTGTGAACTAAAACCCACATGTTATAGTGATTTCTTTTTAGATAGCTAGGTGCACAAAATTACTGGGCAATAAGTATAACCCTGAATAATTTTGTAGCAAAAAATCTTGAACACATCCATGGCCATAATACAAGCAAAAGATACATAATTTACAATCAGTACAAGTATAATTAAAAGCATGATAAAAAATAAAAAAGGGGTAAGTCATTGTTGATTACTTGAGAGAGATTATTATTACACAAGAGCTTCAGCTTTAGAACCTATTTCACTCTCTTATACTGTTCTTAAACTAAAGACAACTCAGAAAGTAATAAACGTTTAATCTTGATACCTATATTAAACATATGGTTCATATTTCCTTTAAAAAATGAATAAATGTAGCAAATAAAACTATTGTTTTGACTATTTTTGGTATGATGTTAGTTTCTGTTCAACATCATCAACAATGCTCTCACATGTGATAAAAATGAATACATGCAATCTTATATAATATAATATTTTAAATAATAACTTCTTTTCCTTTTTAACCCTTTCCAGCCCAAATTAATGGGGATATAGAAAAAAAAAAATTATGCTGTTTTATGGTTTCAAATGTTTCCAAAAACACAAAAAATGTTTGTTTGTGAAATTTTTTTGAACAGGGCTATTTTTTTTCAGTGGGTTCATATGGACCCAGAGGGAAAATGTGATGGACAAAATTTTTAATTTATGGATAAACTGTAAGTAAAATGTAACACAAAAAAATATTTAAAATGTGGAAAACACCATAGCGGAAGTACACATGAGACAATTGGTTCAGAAACAGTGGAATACAGCTTTTAGATTTCTGCTGCTTACTTTTTGTCAAGTGAATGTTGTGTCACATGGTACAAAATACATGTAGTTAAATAGAAATTATTTATTTATTACTGTTATATTATAGTGCACAACAACAAAATGATAAACTAAGCATGAATACAATCTTTGTTATCGTACAGTAAGAAACAATTCCCACTTATTATCTGTATTATTACATGTATCCCAAAAATTGTTCCATTTTGAAAGAAATATTATTTACAATGTTTAGTGTTTTTTGAGTAGCATATAAATTTGTTTCTTCATCAATCTTTGGAAACATATCATCCGAAAAAAAAAATCCAATTTGAAGTACTGTATAGCTGCCATTTGTTCAGAAGGCTCTGAAAAACTTGCATTGCATTGTGTGTCAAAGTCAGAGCAATCAAGGTCCCCATTTTTCCACCTTACTGCAACTGCCGCCTTTTTCTTCTGAAACCTTTTGTCTAGTGGAAAGTGATCTAAGTCGGCAGTGTCATTAGAAACATTTGGAGTAGACTCATTCTGCTGTTGGTAAATCATTAGACAATACCTCAGCTCTCATTTTCAATTAGATTGTGTTTTGTTACCAAGATTTATAGATTTTCAAATTCCTCATCTGAAAATTCCGAAAATGTTTTATCAGACAGTTCCCCATTTAGTGATCATCCGATACAAGTAAATATGAGTAAGTACTCGATACTTTGTTTCGATACCGAGTACTTTTCGTATTCATATTAATTCATTCGATACTTACTCGGTATCGGAAGAAAAGTACTTGTATCGAATCGAAAGTATCGAAACGCACCCGGTGTTAAATTCTAAATGCATCATCCCTGCTGCGCCACTCAGACGCGCCTACGAAATTAATTTCCCGCTGACATCAAGTTGGTGGCACTGAAAATCAAACAAATCAGTCTTAGAACAGGCAATCTAATCTCAAAGAGTTTGTTTTAGGTCCCTATTTCATTGTAATAAGGTTCTACTAAACGCGCATTATGCTATACCTGGCCAATGGTCCCTCCCGCGCAGCCTCACACGAAAACTAAAAGATATGATTCATGAGCAACTAAGTACCCCATGTGAATCGGAAGAAGAAGCTGCTTCAACTAGCGTTTCACAGGAATATCCCTTCTGGAAACATCACAAATAAAAAGAAAACGCACTGTAGTGACAAAGTCTCTCTCTATTTGTCAAACACTGTAACGTCTCTAAAAAGCAATCCATTTACACAATGGGAATAAATGAAATTAATGTTTCCTTATCTGTATAAATACGCACAACAGTATCTTATTTTTGAAGCAACGTCAGTATTGAGTGAATGTTTGTTTTCTAATGCTGTTGAAACAAAAGAAACAAGTTGTCCCTAAAATATTTGGAACAATTGCTTTTTTGGGAAACCTTCCAAAAGCGGAATTTTCTTCTTCTTGTTCTTCTTCCGAATAACTCATTTGGAGGGTATAATAAATCATCTTTCGCTATATTTCTTTTTATTTAATTTTCTTTCCTTCCAAACCCACAAAATTAAGCACAAAGCGGACTTCTATTGTTTAAAAGTTTTAAAAACTATAATAAATAAATATTTAAAGAAAAGACAAAACCTTTAAAGTTTGCTTACAATGTGAGCTTTATTATAATTTTAATAAATAAATAAAAATGTTTACTGAGTGTTATTTGATTCTATTACACTAGACAAATAAAATAAATAATTTAGCAACATGTCACGTATATTTTTAAATTTCGACATTAATTTTAAAAAAGTATCGATATGAGTAAGTATCGATACTTATGCAGTACTCATATGAGTAAGTATCGTAAGACAATTTGAGTACTACTCATTTGAGTAGGTATCGATACTTTGATGGTATCGGAACATCACTCTCCCCATTCAGAAGGTACTCCAGGATCTCCGCCTTTGATAATTTAGACATCTGAAAGTAAATATTTTTTACACATGACCTCATTTACCATGTACACGGAGAGCTATCTCCTCTTATATTGTCTCTGTATCTCCTTCTCCCAGTGGGGCCATATGGACCTAACATTTTATATGCCTCTAGCAGAGCAAACTAATTCAATTTATTATTGCAATAGTGTGGTTTGATATTGCTATTTCATACAATTCAATAATACATTTTTTAAAACATCAATATTGGTAACTTCCCTCAAAATTTAAGTAAATCTTACACGCCAAACAACTGCCGACCATTCATTACACTACCAACTGTAAAAAAAGCCACAGAAAGCTTTCTAATTATTCTATATCTTTGGTGCTGCCATCTGTTGCTGCAGAAAACATGTAAGAATGTAACAAAAAGCCATTCTCAGTGTTATATAATCAGATATGTGTAATAGGAATGTCCTGGCACACTGTAAACAGGATGGGCTACGCCCTTACCGATGACGTCTGTCTGTCTGTCTGTCAGTAGGAATTCATGATCATATTCTAAATGTGAAATAAACTTTGTGGGTCCATTTGGACCCGCTGGGCTGGAAAGGGTTAAATGGTTATAAAAGAATCAAATATCCTCTCCTTTCAATCTAACCAGAAGATAATAAAAGTTTTCTTTTCTATGGCACAAAGAGATCTTTTTTTTTTATTATAATTATTTCTATACAATGGTAAGTGACGCATTTCTATTGATACTGTACATTGGGGTGTACCTTATAAGAGCAAAAAATTTGTTTTCCAAAATTCAAAAGCATATCATCTAATTCTTTTTAAATCACTGTAGCTTATTTACATAAGAAATTTTATCCTCCTACGATGACGTTAATGCATGACGAGTTGACCCGAAAGTTTATGAAAAGTGCTTATTTTGATTATCGCTTGATATATGACAAAACCATTAAATTTTGTATAATTTTGGGTTAACTATGAAATCCAGACAACGAAAAATAATACTTCATTTTTTAGTAAGGCAAAAGTATTAAAATTATGAGAGGCATTTTCTTTTTAGGGTCTCTTTTTTACAGTGCGGATACAATTTTCAGTGTTTTTGCATGAAAATTGTTTACATCCTTCGTCAGCCATAATTAAACCATGAAACTCATGAATTAATTTTACAGCTCATTCATCTGTGTCATTCAGATAAAATACTTTTCTTTTAGCCCGTACAAAATTCGCAGTTTCTTCCTGAAGAACACTGCTTTAAATTTTCACCCAAGAAAACAAATGTTTGTTCTTCGTGGATATAAATTCACTGTGGTTTTTCCTAAAACAAAATGTAGGCAAGCATTGATCAAGTTGCAAAAGATACAAGTTGGATGTACAATGTTCATCCAAGACAGCTAATTTTGCATACCACACAAAATAGAGAAGAATATTTCAGCCGTCAAAGGAGTGTACCTTTCTCCAAAGTCAAATGTACTCTCCTTTTCTAAATTATGTACCATTTTGCGTTCCATGCTCAGTTTAGGTTGAAAACTTAAGAAACTATCTTGAGTGAGGAAAAGGCTCTTGCCAAACATCACACTTGATGCACTGCACGAGGATGCCTTATTCTCAGTTCTTTGCCACTTTCTCCATTAAAAATATAATGCATAGCTCAATTAGTTCTATGTATTCTCCTCTCATGACGGATTTTTGTTTTAATTCAGCCAAATAGAAATGTAACAACTAATTTCTATGTCATTGAAATATTTTTTTCAGAGTATTTATATATATTTGATGCAGTCATGCAAAAAAGTATCAACTTTCTTTCTAACATTTGCTCCAGAAGTTCCCAGGCACTATTGAGATGACCTATGTTAGATACAATTGTGTCACAGCTCATTATCTACACTTTATCACTTACTCAGGGCATTCAGAACAACTTCGTCTCACTCTTTATCACAAGAAGTAGTTCCATATTACAAAATGTAATTAGAAGATAGATTGGGAATCATTCTTCTTTGTAACTTCTTACTCCCAGACCAGGCAACAACTTGCCATTCCACCGAATGGTCACTACTTGGGACACGTCATTTTAAAATCAGTTATTATAGCTTCTGCTTATTCATTCCTTGTTTGTGTCCTCATTCATTGAATGGAAGACTTGTTTAAAGAAAAATCGTCAGTGCTAACTCTTAGTGCCTCCACGATAGCTTGAAGTACGTAAACTGATCTCTTTCACTTAATTGACATCTATCTAATGCAGCTATTAATTTAAGAGTAATGGTATCTTTTCTTCTGCACATCAGCAGTTCCTAATTGTATTATTTTAGGTGAATTTGTTAAAAGCTCTTCCCGATGTTCTCCAGAACTAAAAAATGTGCCGTTGAGTTGTTCAGATAGCATCAACAAATCATATGATGCTGAAGAGCTTGATTCCTTGCTGGACAACATCTAGTTAAGTATTTTCTCTTTGTTTATTTTAATTTGTTTTACCCTTTCTTATTTTTCAGCTAGTTTTCCACACACACCAAGCAACCTGGTATCCCTGGCTCTTTAGGTCGCTGTAAGAAAATTTTTCCCTCCTTTGTTTACATCCTTTCGAGGGTGTAAGCATGTACAATACCATAAACATTATCCAAATCATGTTTGTAATTCTCTTCCCCTCACTAATAAACATACAGAGATTTGCTTGCATTCTTTTTGAGCTGTCTCCATAATATTCCCCAGAATATAATGCACTCCTGTACAGTGGCATTACTGCTTTTACTTATTCTCAATTTGCCTTTGTGTATATTAAAAATAAAAATAATAGCACTCGAAAATATGTGATACCTATTCAAGAACTGTAATTACAGAAACAATAACATGGGCGTGCACCACTACTCTTGCGTAACTTATATGAAGATGAGTCGGTGCAAGTCGGCACAGGTTTCAGTTTTCAGAATTTGTAAGTGTTTTGAAAAAAAAATAGGACCTATGTATTACAAAATTTTGACTTTTGCCGTGAGGCACAAAAAATGTGACAGGATAGGGAAAAAAAAATATACACATCACTTACCACAGATGAAGGCAGAAGGTAAAAACACAAAAAATAATCAAAATGCACAATATTTCAGCTTGAACCTTAATCATGTGAGAGGCAAGACATTTGGCAGGGGGACAGATATGGTCACATCCCAATCTGTCACATGAATGATTCATGGGGCAGGTTGGGATGTGACCACATCTTTCCCCCTGCCATATGTATCCCCTCTCACATGATTAAGGTTCAAGCTGAAATATTGTGCATTTTGTTTGTTTTTCTGTGTTTTTATGTGTTCATCTCGCCCTCCTGCCTTCATCTGTGGTAAGTAACAAGTATCTGGCTCCCCCCCCCCCCGTATCCTATCATATTTTAAAATTTTGATTTTGAAAAATAAGGGACACCTTACTGTACATATATTTTGTATGAGAAGAAACATGATATAAAAATATAAATTAAATTAAAAACATATATTTACAATAATTATGAGAATGAAAATGCCTCTAGGAAAAGAAAATAAAGTATCTACCTTCCAAACATATGTTTAATAGCAATCAGCAAAAATAAATAAAAACCATGGTGTAAAATGTCAGCAAGAAAAATGTTGAACCATTGTTCTTCAACCTATGTGGCTTTGTTCAGTTGCTCTAGCCATCCATTGTTTGTTTTGGTTCACCACTATCACAGTCAGGTAATTCCATCGGGTTACATTTGTACGGTAAGTTACAGCACTAATCATTCTGAATCCTAAAACAGTTTAGTCTGCTCCACATCTTACCAGGAAGGTTTAAACATATAGTTGAGGGGCTTGTTATTAAGTGTTGATGTTTTGTATTTGGATTTCTGTCCAAATAATTTTACTATTGTTTTCAAGAGTATTATGTTGTGAAACAGTGCTGCCCAGCCAGAATGGATTTTTGTACCTAAGATGGGTGAGAGACAGAATTTGAACATTTAAAAAAAATAATTGCAACAGAGCACAATGTTCCAGAGACAATTAGCCTAGTCATCTAATTACATTCTTATATTTTTTGTTTTTGTCTCATATACTTTGAGTGTTAAATTTCTCTACCCATTAACTTTTGCCATTTAGAAATTTTAATTTCCTTCAGTTTTTCTGTTAAATTATTCATTGTGGATGTATTATTGTTTTCACAATGAAACTTACTTGTAGCATTTTTCTTAATTATTTTTTGGCTGCCATTATTCTATGAGTATCTGACAGTATCGGCTGCCAATTTTTGGTGTGGAATGTAAAGTCCAAAATATTATCATCATTGTTTATCGAGCATTATGTCAATTGTGTATACATTCTTGCTTTTGTACCAAACAGAAACACAGTATTAAATAATACACCAATTTGTAATCTGCAATTCACTCCTCATGTAGTTTCAGAAATTTATTGCATTATGATTTTTCTGGTTTGTGTTTTTGAAAAGTGTTAGTTTGGGTTTCAAGTTACACTTTTTATAATATTCATGTAGTAATTTAATATCTTTCATAAATCCATTACTTCTCATTTTTAAGCTCTTGTGTTGAAAAGCTATTATCAGATCATCAGTAAATGAAAACTTTCTGGTGATTGTATCATAAATATTATTTTTGTGGATGCTAAACAGCATAGAGGCTAACAGAGAACCTTGGTGTAGTTTATTTTCTTGTCCTTACTCTCCTCTTTGTTCAGATACATAACTATTATTCAGTTGCTGCAAGAGATCATTTTCTGTAAATTGCATATTATCTCTTTTTTTCTGAGAGTATCATAATGAAATATCAGTGACAGCTGTTATTAGCTATCTTTGAAAAAGCACATTCTATATAATTAGTAAGAGCTATCACTTGGTAAACAACAGCTCCAAGCACTTTTGAAACCTGATGGTTGAGAGATAATGGCTTTTTCAATTCTCTTGTACAGAAGACAAAAATGAATTTCAAGGAAAGTGCTACAAAAGGCCATTTTCATGGCCTTTGGACAGAAGTGTTTGGACATAGAAGAAATAACTAGAATACAAGTAATGTGTGTTTCATGGGCTGATGGTAACACATCTATTCCCCCATCAAATCTATGACAGGCCTAGCAAGCCAGAGGTAGATGGAGCCTTGCTTTCTAATACACGCAGCCTCAAACAGATGATGTACTGCATTACTGACAAAAAAGTGGAAATGTTCAATGATTATAAATAAATATTTAATATCACTGTGATCTTAGTGTAAAAATCCCCAAATGCAAAGTGGCCTGAAACAGTTTTACCTTTCAATACTGCAATTATACACCCTGCCATCAACTATTGCGATTCTTCCTTTCTTAATTCTCATTTTAAATGTCCTATGTTCAGTTATTTCTAATAGCAGTGTTTTCTAATCAATGGCTATTTATGTCCAGCACTTGTTGTTCTGGCTGATACAAAGTTAAAAATAAACTGTTTTACTCCCTGCAGACCTATTAATTTCAGTTAAGCTTAGCTTGTTACCTGTAGAAAATTTTAGAGATGTGGCAATTTTAATATTATTCATCTGTTTCAAACAAATGAACTGCACAAGAATTTCCATTTAATAGTTTGAGAAGGTGGCAATAAACTATCTTCATATAATATGTACTTCTAGAGGAAACATCTGTTTGCTGTTTTAGTAAATATGGTCACTAAATACACGTGTTGGTACTTAAATAGTGGCAACACTGCTGTGGAGACACTATGCAATGGAATCTACTATTGTCGCTGATATTACATGTTGTAGCAAATGGACTCACCCGTCCCATGTCCCCGGCATGCGCACAATTGAGGGAAATGCAGTCACTTGTGAGCAAGCAGTCTAACGTAACAGTGTCACTATGTTTTCGAAACAGGAACAATGGAGTTGGATCAAAATTGAATGTGCCACAGGTCATACAGCATGACAGTGTCATAAGGGTCTTCAAGAGGCATGCAGGGAATCGGTATTGCCGTACAGAACAGTGGCACATTGGGTAAAAGCCTTCAACGAAGGTCAGCAAACTGTGGCAGACATGCATGGAGCAGGTCGTCCTAGCGTGTCTGAATAAGAAGTGCATAGTGTTGCCGCATAAGTGGACAGTGATCGATGCCAGATGATTCATGAGCTTGCCTATGAAACCGGTTTGGCACATACAACTGTGCTTCACATCCTGAAGGAATGCCTGGGCAAGCGAAAAATTGCATCACAATGGGTTCCGTATGAATTGACGGAAATGTAGAAATAGATGCGTTATGACACTGCTCAGACGCACTTGGAGCGCTATGACTGCGAAGGAGAGGCTTTCTTACACCATATTGTAATACTGGATGAGACATGGGCCACATCGTACGAGCCAAAACTGAAACGTCAATCCAATGAATGGCGTCATTATGGGTCGCCGCGAAAGTGCAACAGAGCCCCAGTATGGTGAAAGTTATGGTGATTCTCGTGTACAACTGTGATGTTATTATCCTAACGCATTACGTTCCTCCATGGTAGACCATCAATGCTCTTCGTTTTTGGAGCATCACCTGTGACCAGCTTTACAAAAGAAGCGGCAAAACTTTGCGCAACCCACCCATCATTTTGCATGACAATGCGCGGGTACATATTGCGCAAGCTGTGGCTGCTCTGTTCAGTCAATGGGACTTAGAAGTACTCTACCACCCACCATACTCCCCAGACTTATGTCCTTGTGACTTTGATTTGATTTCATATATGAAGGAACCACTTCGTGGCATGCGCTTCAGAACTGTTCCAGAGATTCGACACACAGTAGACCACTCCATTCGCACCATCAACAGAACAGGCTCTGCTAATGGTATACTATGCCTTCCACATCGCTGACAACGGGTTCTACACAATGCTGGTGACTACTTTGAATGACAGTAACAGGTGCAAACATGTAACGCTTTTGTATCGGTTGTGAATAAATAGTTGCCACTGCTTAAGTTCAAACCCTCATATGTGTAACTGAATAGTGCTGAATCAAGTTTCTATAGGTAAACATGTCATATGAGTGCCGTAATCATCTTATCTTACCTGGTTGTTGGGAAACGTTCCATCTTTATCAATTGCATTAACCTGAGTAACTTTTGTTCCAATTGGTTCACCTTCCAGAACAGTTTCTTGTTCTCTTTCAGTGAACAATGGTATTTCATCATTAACATCCTCAAGCATGATGAATACTGTAGCTTCTGATGCCAGTTGTTGGGCCCCATTGTTCTAAAGATAAGAAAGAGAACAGCCAATGTTCATGCTCACATTTGTGAAACAAGCTTTCATTTTAATTGTTTCAGCATATTTGTTTTCTACTTACTGTTATTATTTCAATGATTAATCATAATAAAACATATGAAATCGTCCCCATTAAATTTTGTGTGTGTCAAGCAGGAAGTTATCCAAGTCACAATTTCATCTGAATATTATATGAAATATAGCTTAGCCAATGTTTTGTGCTGTAGTGAAGAGTGTAGGATGACCACATTATGCAGAAATGATACCACAAAATATTTTTGTTGCACATTAATTTTTTTCATTAATAGTCTTCTTGGGTAACTAACTGAGTGAGCAGGGTGTTTTCACACGATATTTCAGTGATTGAAATCTCTGTTGCCATCTTCTTCAGAAGAAGATGATTACTCAGCTAGTCACTCGAGAAGACTATATAATTCTCAATGCTGAGAGAAACTTTGATCATATGAATATTTTACATGTCTGAATACTACTACCATGAAATTAGTATTGAATGTTTGGTGAAAATTTTGATCTTAATTGAAGTGAATATCATCCAGTAATGAATCATCAGCTTCTCTTCTGTTTTCCCCCTGATAATTTATAACAATAACTGATTATTGTGATCATGACTGTAATAAACTATAATAAATTCTGATTTGATCATATTTTGGTATATTATTTCATTATTTTTAATGTGATGAAAAGAAAATAACTGGTAAATCATACTACACAATTTTTCTATCTTTATTGACAGTAAACTATCTGATTTTGCTAACTACACACTGTATTAAAGATTGCAGCACTATTATATATACGAGGATCATTGAATAAGTTTGATAAATTTCTAGGAGATGGCACAACAATCAATTTGGTTATGTGATGCCTGGAAAGTTTTATTCTTGAAACACCACCAGGCCAAATTTTAGCCAGTAATAAACCTTTATTCATGTGCCATAGTTGTTTCAATCGAGTGGTTAACCAATTGCTGCGCAGATGCACAAAAACTAATTCCATCCAATGATAAAATACTTATTTGATGAAGTGGATAGCAATGCAGTTCAAAGCCGAGTTGGATGATGTTCATGGGGAACTCTGCTCCTGCATTGAAGTGCATCTATTTCTGTATGAACAAATTTAAACATGGCCAAACCAGCACTGAAGAAGTAGTGCTTTCTGGATGACAGTTGAGCTCACCACGCCAGATGTTGTAGATATAATCCATGGTATGGTTATGGAAGATCGCAGGGTGAAGGTATGTGAGATTGCTGATGCCACAGGCATCTCGAGAGATCGAAAGCATGACATTCTGCTTGAAAAATTGCATACAAAAATATTGTGAGCTTGTTGGGTATCACAATTGCTGACTCTCTTTAACAAACACAAGTAAAAGTATGTTTAACAGAGATTATGGCTTTAATGAAGCACAATTCTCACAATTTTTGGCATTGATTCGTGACTGCAGACAAATGTTGATCCATCATTCCACTTCTGAATCGAAAGAGCAGTCAATAACATCTGGCAAAACTGCAACGAAGAAGGTGAAAACTTTTGTTGGCTGCAAAGGTGATGACCACTGTTTCTTAGGATTCTCAAGGAATTATCCTAATTGATTATTTGCAAAAGGGTAAAGCAATAACAGGAGAACACTAAGATTCTCTTTTTTAGGTAAGGGTGTCAAGGATTGGAATGAGTTACCAAGAGAAATGATGAATAATTTACCGAAAGCTTTGAAAGAATTTAAAGATAAAATTTGTAGAGGGCAAATGTAGGTGGGTGCAGGATAGGGGAAGATGGGTGTGTAGGGAAATTGCCACTGGAGCCTGTGCTCCATTGCAATTAAATAATAATAATAATAACATTATTGGACTGTTAAAAGAAGAGTTGAAAAGTAAATGGCCAAGATTAGTATGTGAAATGTGTTGTCCCACCAAGACTGTGCCATCTCACATGTCGACTGTTGCAATGCCAAAATTACAAGAATTGGGATTTTAACTGATTCCCCATCTGCCCTTTTCTCCAGATTTGATTTTGTGTGAACAAATTTCAAAATAGCTGAATGGAGAAGTCATCGTAGCCATCAACAAGTATTTTGCAGGCTTTGAAACACCCTACTTCTCTGATAGTGTTAAAAAATTGGGAACTTGCTGGATAAAATGTTTTACCCTCTATGGTGACTACGTTGAGAAGTAAAGGTGATTTTTTCCAAAAAAAAAGTGCTTTACTTGCCTTATTACCAGACTTATCCACAACCCTCGTATGTATATCATCTGGATAGGAGAATAATCACAGTAGAAGATTGCTGCAATGTGGATCCACAGAAAAACACATAGACACATAGAGTGATGAAATTTTTGGGGCGCCAGCTTCCATAAGGCAGCTACCTCATTCTATCGTTGACAATTATGAGTCTGAAAATTTGATTGCTCTATTTGTCTAAGTGTTTTTCTGTGTGTCTATGTGTTTTTCTGTGTGTCTATATGTTTTTCTGTGTGTCCATACTACATCAGTCTTCTGCCAAGGTAAGCAGTTGTTATTCTCCTATCCAAATGTTCAATGTTAATTAATTAATTTAATTGTGATGGAGTGCATGCTCTGATGACAATTTTCCTACACAGCATTCTCCTCCTTTCCTGTATACACCTATTTTTACCCTCTACAAACTTCAAAATTAAATTCTTTCAGCATTTTTTGTAAATTATTATTCCTCTTGGTAACTTATTCCAGATCCTGACCCCTTACTTACCTAAAGCTTGGATGGCACCTTTATAGCCTAATACACACATACATATGTATGTGTGTGTGTGAACATATTAGTGTAAATAATTGTGTTTAAAACTAAATTAAAGTCACAATACAGAAACAACATAAAAAATAAATCTTAATACACTACTAAATTTTAATAAATAAACTATAATTTTTTGGAAACCTGTTGTTCTTTAATGACTCTCCCTACTTTACAGATCTGTTTAGTAATAGAAGAAACAAAGAAATGCAAAAATACTCATTTTTAAGATAGAAAGGTCTTATGAAAGTCTTATGAAATATAAGTTTCCTCTAACTGAATTCAGATGACCATAATTTAAAACTACACTTATTAATTAACTAGACTATTCCTCTTATCATGATAGAATAAATTTATTAATATTAAATTACAAAATTATTTAAATAAAAAAACTGAAAATATAAGAATAATGAAGTTTTACCTCTACTCTTATTGTGAGGTTGTATTCCTTGATAGTTTCATAATCTAAAGGATGATTTACTTTTATATCAGCCCAAGTAAATCCATTATCTGCTCTTTGTTGTAAATAGAATGTATGAAATTTATTTGTCTGTGCTGTAGAACCCGGCATTAGGCGATAGAAAACTGTTGGATTTCCTTCTATACCAGAACTGTGGAAACATCAATGCACTCATGATCTGAGTGAATCAGTAATGTAAAATACAAATTTTTATTAATTAATTATATCCAGCTGTCAACATTTTGATACTTTATTGCCTCATTAGTACTAGTGAAAATGTTGTAGACTTAAAGTTTCATGTAATTATTCTGAATTCAAGAACCAATGGTATTGTGTTATGTTGAAACAGGGTGAGTTGAAGTTGCATCGTCAAAAAATTAATCAAATTTTATGATAGGTTTCTGTTTACAAAAAACAATACGATTTCTTCTAAAAATGTTTTTAATGTTCTACAGTCTAACATCAAAATTCAAAAATCATTCATTTAATCTTTTTTCAAAAAATGCTTAATTATACATGCAATTTCTGAACTGCTCATATATTCATTGATACATAATACTGCAGTTTGTATTACATGTAGCACAGGCAAAAATAAAAAATAAAAAAGAGAGAAAAAAGTTTATCAACATGGCGGTCTGAAAATTTTTGTATGATATATGAGCAAATGCAGACATGCAATTTGAACCAAAAAAACTTCCCACTTTTCTCTCTTGCTCTTTAACATCCACAAATCTCAGAACAAAAATACTACAAAAACTACCAACAAAAATCATGCCACAAAATTATCATCTCTTCATGAAATGCAAAAATTTATGAAGAGTCCAAAGTGTTTGCTGATAGTATACTGTCAGTTACCACTGTTGTCAAAAACTGAGAGTGAAGCTACAGTAATGTATCTGTTGTATAATCCCACACCTATACATTCTCATGACAAAGCGTTTATTACACAAATAGCTGCACATGCTTTTAAACAAAGCCGCCTACAGTAAATATTCTTTGTTACATCATTGTTTTTGTAGCCATTATCTTGTTTAAGTATACTGGAATCAATATGATAAATGCCTAGTTGACAGCAATAAAAATAAGTCAGCAAAATTACTTCTATTTCAGTAGAAGAAATAAATATTCAAATTACTACACAAACCATTTTTTACTATCTGTACTCTATTTTCCAATACCATACAGTTCTAATGGAAACATGACAAAATATATCTTGGACAATTTATTTCAAGTAGATGTATCTTTCCTCTGTTAATCATAAATTCGATTCTTTCATCCTTCATTGAATCCTGAGTTGGTGTATATGTGACATAAAATTAAAACAAATCTTGCTCGAATATTAAAAAAAAAGAATATTGGTTATAAACCAGCATTCAAAAACTGTTATTCGCTGTACTGCCTCCCCATCCAAGAAAATAATAAGACTGAAATGCATGAAGTGAAATAAGCAAAGACCAACCCAAAATTCAGGAAATCAAGGGAAATAATTTCAATCAATGATTTTTATTTAATTTCAGTAGTGATATACTGGTTGTAAATAAATGTACATTTTTATATTAACATCTTCCCGGTTCTATATTTTACCATGCTATACCACTATACACAATTTAAATATTTGGAAAATTTTCATCAGTTTGAAAAAATTCCAAGAACCTTTTTAAAACTATAATAAGTTTCCCCATACATGACAAAAAGTACAGGTTAACAGAGGTATGGATGGACAGTCACACACACACCAAGAAAAATTTGGACGTGCATTATGTGTAGGGAGTCAGCGTGCAAAATACAACTCCCAGTGCCGTGCAAGGGTGAGGCGTGCCCCACAGAGCAACCAACATTGAGTCGAATGACAGACCTGGCTTTAACAGACACAACTTTTGCCCCAACTGGCAAGTTTTCTTTTATGTAGACGGGTCCATACACAACATGGTCCCAGACTGGTGGATTGTTTGCACGGTCCACAACATCTATCTGAACTTCGACGGTTCGGGATAAGGGAGGGTACCCTTTGTC
This sequence comes from Vandiemenella viatica, assembly GCA_031002005.1. Taxonomy (NCBI): domain Eukaryota; kingdom Metazoa; phylum Arthropoda; class Insecta; order Orthoptera; family Morabidae; genus Vandiemenella; species Vandiemenella viatica. Next base: position 71,396,076 of record JARYHS010009186.1, on the reverse strand, counting down.
TTGAGCCATGGCCTCCAACTTGTATGTCTCTCGCTATATTAAAAATTTTCAATGGAAAACAAAAAATTAAGGTGTTAGTCATATTAATTCTTACATACTATGAAGGACAGTGTGATGAGAGGATGGAAGTGGCACACACTGGCAACCTATCTGCACCTGGTAGAACTCCGTAGCAACTGAACCATGCCCATCGACTTAAGTGTTTCTGCCAAATCTTTTCAGCCAACGTGGGCAGCACTAAACACAATCAAACGCGCAGTTGCTATGGAGGTGACAAATCTTCTTTGTTGAATAATCTTACATTCTACAGCTTCCTGATGCATACAAACCTTGCTCTTACAGTTGTCACTACTGTACCAACTGTGACATTTTCTTTGATGTGAATGGGGCCGTATACACTCAGGTCCCAGAGAGGAGGCTTATTGTTCCTGTCTACGACGTCTAATTCAACGTCCACATCTGCATATAATGGGGGGCTTCCCCTGTCCAAGGCACGGACACGCAGGAGATACCTTTCTCGCTACAGTGGCATGAAAAGATGTGCTGTCAGGTCAGTGGGGAGATAACAAGCACAACATTAAGTACAAAGAAAAAGAAAGAAATTAATCATGAAAGAAAATAAGAAAAAATAAATAAACACCACATAATGATTTAAATGTAAATAAATTTGAAATAAATAAATATTGAATAACAGTTGAAACCTAATTCTTTTGAATTTTAAAGTGTCTGGTAGTTTTACAGTATGTGTTAACCATTTGAATTTTAAATACTTAACTAAAATTGATTTCAAAACATAAGAAGATATTATTAGCAAGCAATGAATTAATTAACTGAGAATCCATGATTTTTTAAATAAAACTATATTTAAGAGACTAAAAGTCTGGATTCTTTGTGTTGTGAAATTTTCTTTAAGCAGGACCGGTCAGAGGCTAGTGTAAACAGTATAATACATGTCATGATTACTGGACATGAAGCTTTACTAAATGCAAAACCAAATTATTCATAACAAATATACTCTAACAAATGCAGAGGCCAATTAAAAGCCAACTTCGTATAAGAATCCTTTAAACTAAATTACTTAGACCACTTCCAGGAATTGAAAAATTATGACAATTTACTCAAAATGTGTATGTTAGTTTCCAATCTGTTAAGAGTGCTCAACACTTTGAGAACTATCATCCATGTAACAACTTCAGGCACCACTACTGTACCCTCCTTGAAAAATTATACAAGACTGATGTTGGTTAATGTAATGGGCCCCTTAGATCATGTATAAAATTTGTTGGATGTTTTGTCTTTACTGGTGAATTGATGTGAAAATTGATCCATTTTTATAACAATAAGAATTTTAATGTTCATTAGTCACAGGCACTAATGACACTGAATATATCCCATTGAATCAAAACATTTTGGTTAAATGTGAGTATATATAACGAAGTGAAACTGATAAAGTGAATCAGAAAAAGATAAATGGAACTGGTAGATAAATATTTTTATTGGTTCTTTATATTTTGTTATTTTCTCCTGTTTTTATAATAATCTTCAGTTACTGCTCAATAGTGCAACTGAAGTGACAAATATTACAATCTCAAGTAATTATGAAAGAACTTAAATTCTGATTCCATTCATGATATATGCCAATATTTGGACAATAATTTAGATATAATTTTCATTATTTCAAAATCTGCAGTCTCGTTTTGCTTATAAAAGTTAATGTTGTGCTAAACTCTCATTCTAAAGGCATATGTAAATCTCGGTGATATACTTAAGACTTAATCCCACTACTGTAAAACTGTAATTGGCTATACTGAAAGACTTTTTGTTACTGTCTTGGCTTCCAAATATTAGGACTTTATGACTTACATCACATCAACAAAAGAAATTAACACAAAGTTCAGTCTCAAAGAAATTTAAATGATTATTAGAATATGTAAAAAGTATATCTGCAGATTTATCATCCTTGGAAATAATGAGATAATGAGGAACTGTGTTGTACATTTATACGTGACATGTCATTTCTGATATACTGAATGGATAGCTGTATCATTGCATACCAATTAGCTATTTTCCACACATTGATATTCACTTCAGACTTTCTACCTGTCTCTTATAGAGCAGCTTTCAACCATAGGTCAGGTCTGCTGTATATTTTATTTTGAAGTTTGCATCTTTATCAGTCTACTGACTTACTAGGCCTTTTGTAGTTTCATAGGGGAAGTATTGCTATCTGTCTGCAAAACATATAACTATGTTTGTGTGTGCTAAATATCTTTTTATCTGTGTAATGTTTAGTTTATGAGACAGAGATTGGGAACCATCCCAGCATTCACCTTGATTGCTGCGAAAAACTGCCTGAAATCCGCAATCAAAATGGCCGGTACACAGGTACCAGGACTCGATCCTACCAGCAGAACCTCCCCGATCAGGTGTGCCATGCCTTAATATTCTCAGCCACACTACCAGATTGATAAGAGATTGGTATTAAAAATTAAATGCCTATTTATTCATTAAAACAATATAGTATGAATTTTTTTTCAGTTTCTTTGTTAATCAAAATTTTTAGACATGTCTCAAAGAAAAGAAAATGCAGAGGCAGTCAGATATAATCATAATTAATGTATCCAAAATTTATTAATTTAAAAACAAATTTTAGAATTCATATAATTCAGATCACTAAATTTTAATTTGAACGCAGTGATGTTATACACCCAGAAATGAAGAATTTTGATCAAATGTTCACTGTCTACTCTTTAAAAGGCACTTAAAATGGTATCACTTCAAACAACTTATAGAGTGAGGTGTGCTGAATATCAATACCAGCCAGTTTGTAATTGAGAAACATACTTCAAGCCACATTTTCTCTGTGAGGTACGCAAGGACTAAGCAGTCAGGCAGTTTTGTGGCTAAGGTGTCCAATTGCTGACTGAAAAGATCCCCATCGCAAATCTCAGTTTAAACTGATCATCAACAGTGGCAATGCTATGCTTTGATTATGTGAATTTTGCTATGATGCTCTGCAATTCATATTCATGGATTAAATGTCAGATGCTGTTCACCCAGTAAGATTATCAGCTAATTTAAAGTTGCAACAGAGGCAGAAGGTGCAGGCAGCATTCTGAAATTATTTCACTGGACCATTTGTACCATCTAACATAAATTATTTGAAAATGTGATAACTCCTGGTAAATAAATAATAGTGTCAAGGAAAATACTGACCTATAGAGAGTAGTAGATCTCTATGTGTACACATCTGATCCTCTTGCCATATTTCTCACCTCTAACATAGGTTTTTACAAAAATAATGTATGGTGTGTTGTGTTTCTTTCTTTTGTGTTTGTTACAGTGCTCTTGCTTTTAGCTATGGTGAAAAATATGTATTTTTCATGCAGATAATTAATAGAAAATAATCACTGGAAATGTAAATGATTTATGTTAAAATATAGAAAAATTGCATGTAGTATATTGTTTACACTATATTTGTATGTCACTAGCTCTTCTAAGCATTCATCCATTTCTATGAACATAATTTAACCCATTACTGGCTCACTAATCCTATCACCGAGTGGGGCGGTGTAATGGTTAGCGTTCTCGTCTCGCATTCGGGAGGACGGCGGTTCGAATCCCCGTCCGGGCATCCAGATTTGGGTTTTCCATGGTTTCCCCAAATCACTCCAGGCAAATGCCGGGATGCTTCCTTCAAAAGGCCATGGCCAAATTCCTTCCCATTCCGTGCCCCCATCCTTGCCCCCCATCCTTTCCCATCTCTAAAGACCTCGATGTTAAAAAGAGACGTAAAGCAGTTACAAAAACACTAATCCGATCAGAGATTCCATAATGATACTGAAGAGAGAGTACTGGTATGACTAACTGGCTGTGAAACGTGTAAGCTATCTTGTATATGTTATGGATTAGACTGATTTTGGTAGATGTTGGGGTAAAAATTGGAAACCTTTCCAACATTTGCTCAGATATTATGAAAAACTGCCCGAAAACTGTATTCAGAACAAGTCCTTTCTTTTTGGACTGGTCTTGTTGTATCTCACTGTATCTATATGCAGTAGGTAAATTAGGAAAAATTAATAATTAACAACAATACCAGTTAATCAATTTTCTATTTATCAGATTTTGATGCATCAGAGATTGGTATAAATTACTTTCTGAACACTGCAGTAAGTTAACCACACAAGTCAATGTAGAAGGTCTAAATTTAGAAAGATTTAATATACTCCTAAACTTATGATTCCATAGTTCCAATTCTAACTTGCCTGCAACTCATTATTTATAAAGATTCCTTTCCAGCCCCAAATTTCTTCATTCTGCCTTAGAATTGCTTCAAGGATACAAAGTAAAAATATTTCATTTCGATGTGGTCCAATACCTCCACTAATTAACCCATAAAGGTCTAGACCAAGGCATACTCTAGGATGGAGGAAAGTATATTTTCTTGTATTATATACAATTTTACACTGGGATTGAAATTTTTTTAACAAAAATGTACACTATAAAATTTTAAAAATCTGCAGGGTCCAAATCTTGGCTTTTACAGCAGATAACTTCTTCCCTAATGTAAGGTACATTTATTGCAAGAGCACAGAGTTATTATTTAGATCCAACATGAGTTATATTCTATCATACTGACACTCAAAATTCCTAGTTTTAATTTTTACATACTGATACAGCATTTAAATATTACAGAGAACAATGCCATGAAATTAACTTATGTTTCAACTATAAATTATTTAGCAACTGATGCCAAAATCCCATGTTATCTACTTCTGTACTTTACTATAAAAATAGACTGTAGTATAAAATGTCTGTGTGTTATATGGGAATGCTGTATTGACTATTGTTTACAGGAAATGAATCTAACAAGAATTCAACAAACTTCTATTTCTACAAGTTGGATATTTTTTTAGGAGATTAGCCTACTTGAGTTACCCTTTTTATTTTTATATTACATAAAATAATGAGCATTTTAATTTAGCATTACATTTTTAAACTATTTTGTTCACAACTATGCCAAAGACCGGGCCTGTTACTATTAGTATGATAACACAGCTAAATATTATTTCAACTACACTACTTATGTTAGTGAAACAAAGTGTCAGATTATGACATTTCCATTCCTTGTTAATGTTTGCACATAAGGAAATGGAGTCACCTACTTACTGGAAAACATCCCTTGTTGTAGTTCATTTCCGAGGAACAGAAATGGTGCAATTAACGAAACAAAACAAGAGAATCAAAATTATAAACAATATCATCAAAGCAAGCAATTTACATGCGGAAGAAAGATGCATTTAAATGTGGTGTCTGGATAAGGAGGGACAAAAATGGGATGATGTCTATTACTGCATCAAAAAATTGCAGATGCTTTCTGTTTAGGTACGCTGCCCCATACACAGAAGGAAAAATGTCACAAACGTATTACCAACTGAGTAAAATCAGAGGCATCCCCTCCATGAGATGCAAAAAAAAATTACCTCTGATACACTCAGCTGATCAAAATGTCACAAGTTAGGTATTCTCTATTGTAGGCCTACTTCTCCTCCTGAAAAAGGAGGCAAAAAAGACATATCAATACAAAAACATTCTATGTCAGCAAAATCGGAGCATCAGCCTTCAAAAATCTCTAGACTTCTCTGAAAAGTAGTCAACAAAATTAGTGAATTATATTATAAATATAATTATAAAATTCACTTAAAAATCACAAAAAATTCTTAAGGACTTACTACATTCAATTCAAAGCACAGCTTTTCTAAATCTATAAAATGCACAAAAAATGAAAAATTCTTAGGTCTTGTAGATGGATTGAAAAGTTTTCTGGATATGGTTTATATACACAGAGGCATAATCATATTTAAAATACTTGCAGTCAACTCAGAAAACCCATGTATTTAAGAACTTATAAAGTGCACTTGTATAAATAGTGTGTGTACACATCAACATATTTAAACTGAATGTATAGAGCAACAGTGAATTACTATACACATAATAAAAATCACTGATAGTAAGTGCCGTAGAAAAGGAACTTATTCATGATACAATTTACAGTGATTACAGTCTGCTTGGAGCAACATAAAGTAATGTGTGATTAAAGTAAGAAATATAATTCAAGAAGCTAAGACAAGAGCATAACTGCACCAAAATACTAGTACAGTTTCATAAACACACATCATAAACCATTTAAAATGTATCTAAACAGGCTAAGAATCACCTTATAAATAGATGACAATCTGTTCCAACCCAGTCACTTGCCCATACTGTACATTAAAGGCTCAGTTTAAAAGAAATATTAAATGATAATTCTAAATAAAAGCTATTTCTGTACATTTACCTTTAGGGTGTGTAAACAGATAACATCATTTTTAGTTAGTTGGAATCAAACCCTCTCATTATGATTGATAAAAACTGCAGTTAAAATGTTACTGTGTTAATAAATATCATGCAAACCTACATGATTTCTGGTGAAAATCTTTCACTTCAAATAACAAAGTTATTTTTTAAAAAAAATACAAGAGTCCAGAAATAGTGCAGGTACTTACATCTAATGGTTTCTTTAAAACTATCCATCCAGATTCTTGCTGAATTTCAAAATATTCAAGATCAGATGGATTGTATGGTGCACTTAGTGTGTAGACTATTGCACCATTATTATCAGCATCCTCATCAGAGGCTGAAACTCTTAAAATATTGGTACCAATGCTTGCGTCCTGCTTTACATTTTCAATATATTTCTGCAAAAAAAAAAGCAATGTTAATAATTTTCAGCCTTAAAAATGAATATAATATGAATTACTTTTACACACTTCAATATCCATTGACAAACTATATCTATCTGAATTTTTCCTACCATTTCTGTGAGTTTAAATCTGCAATGTTTCAGTTTAAACAAAGTAAAAGAATTTTTATTAATAAATCAGTATCAGAAGGAAGGAAAGAATTTTTAACAGAATATTTTTAAGTTAATGTTGGGAATCAAGTAGTTTATAGTTTCAGTATGCATTCTAACTAAACCTAGGGTTCTTTACCTGTCTGTCAAAGAGGGGTGGGTTATCATTCACATCTGTAATCTCTACAGTAAATGAACAAACTCCCTCAAGAGATGGTTCTCCTTGATCTGTCGCTTTGACAGTTACCGACACAAATTTTCCATCATCGCCTTCACGATCAAATACCTGAAAAATAAGAACAGTATGTATACTTTTGGTAATTGCTGTTTCTCTGAAGCACAGCATAATACAAGGAGACACTATCCATAAATCAAGATTAGCAGGAGGGTACCAGAGCCAAATGAGGAACTAAAATGTACCATAAACATCTTTCTTTACGATTTTGTTTTGAACCTTGTTACAAAAAGTGGAATTTATATCATGAACCTTTCAGAAATTTACTAGCCTTTTATTTGTATTTTAAACATGAAAACATCCCAACAGTCATCAGTACAATTATGGAAAGTCGTAAGAAAACTTTTTTTCCCCCCAACAGAACTACTCACTGTCAATACTATTATACAATGAGGCTAAAGTAATTTAATTACTGAAGGAACTAACTCTTTTACTCATACATGTGGGGTCCTCTGCATTCATTTATATCAACATTACTACCCTATAGATGAGAAAAAATCCTATAATCACAGGAAAGGGAAATATATGAAAATTTTGATATAAGGGCTTGAAACATGAATAAAACTAGCCATAATTCCAATTTATTGGTAAATGAAGATTAAAATTTTCCATATTATGAAAGAAGATTTGAGTAATTCAAAATTTTTCATTTTGAGGCTAAAGACATTACAAAAAATGTGAGAAATAATTTTTCACAATACATCCAAAGATCTAGTGAATCTTTACAATATTTCAATGTTTATGGTACAGTTCAGTATAGAAATTCTAATTGTTGCTTCATTTGTGAATATGTTCTATGTATAAAAATATAATATTATGTAGAAATAACTATGACTATTTATTCTATCAAATTGTAATATTTTACATCTCAAAGTGACCCAAGCACAATCAACATATATTGTAACTGAAGTTCAACTTAATCATTCATTAATATATATCTGGTTTTCAACCACATAGGTTTTGGTATTGTTATAATTTTTAACTTCAAATTGTTGCATTTGTAATGGAAATAGCCGAAAAAAGATTTTTATATTTCTCTGTTATCATCAGTAATAACAGAACTCATTACAACTATCTCTTCAAATTAAAATTAAATTTATATATAGTTTGTAATAATCAAATAGGCTTACTTTATTTGTAGAAACTTCTCCCGTTTCTTCATCTACTGTAAACTTTGTTCCTTTTTGGTTGGGTTGTTGCACAATTGAGTATTTTACCTGACCATTAACTCCTTTATCCTCATCTGTTGCATGTACCTATATCACAAAAATAAATTTACTACATGTTATTTCTAACATAATTGATTAACAGAAAACAAAAATCCTGATATATGAGGTAGGCTGTGTTATCTACATGGCCATAGGTATGAAAGAATGCTTGGGTTTCTTTAAATCAATTTATTCATTACTAACATGTACAGGGGCGTAGCTACTATGGGGCTAGGCGATGCAGTGCACCGGTGCCCTCATGCTCAGGGGTCCCCCAAGCATACCTTAAGGGGCCCCTAAGTGCACCTCTAGGGGCCCTCCAGCGCAGTTTAGAGGGCCCACGGTTCTTCATGGCAAACGGGCGACCTTTTTTTTTAGCTCTACCGTCGTCTAAGGGGCCCCCTAAGAACATAGGAGCCCCTCACTAAGGGCCCTCGCTGCTCAGGGGAGGCCCAAACACTGCTCAGGGGCCCCTAAAGAACAATTCAAGGGCCCCCATCCTCAGTTCAGGGGGCCCCTACCAGCACACACAGCTAAAAAAGGTCCCCCGTCTGGCCTGAGGGCCCAAAATAAATTTTTGCACCGGGGCCCTTGTTAACCTAGCTACGCCACTGAACATGTAATGCGAGTGCAGTGGTGTAAAAATGATTGGAGTATTGGGTATTGGTACAAGAAGTATCATGTTAAATGTAGAGTTTCAGCAATACTGTGCCTCATGAATGTGAAATCCAGACAAATACATCCCAAATTTGATGGGTTTAGTGTGTTGGAGGTGCAGTCTATATATTACTAAATGTGTTAGTGTAGAGGTGTAACGTCAGTTTTAAGACTCCGAATATGTAGAAAGAGTGTAACAAACTGTTTTGGTATGGGTGGTGGGCTAGCAGAGAGAGTGACAGCCTGTAAGATGGAACAATATAAATCAGTGATATTCAAGAAACAAAGTAAAGACTCGTATAGGAAAGGATCTTTTTGTTCTAAGGGGAGAAGAAATCCATGATTGGCTACGAAAGGGACATGTGGCAGGAAGAGTGTTGATGATTGGCTAAAAGACCAAAGAGGCAGGCAGACATATTAATAACGAGTATTATTATTCATAATTTCAGTCTATGTAGAAGCAACTTACAGTTGGTGGTGGAATTTGAATGGAAGGCATGTGGAGTACTAGCCATGCCACGTCCATCTTAAATGAGCCCACAGTGTGTTAAAACTAAACAAAGTGACTTCAGAACTGATTTACTGTGTATGATCATGTCGGTGACAGCAAACATGTGCGGTTTGAAGTAAGTGTTCCTAATTGCAAACCTGCAAGCTTCAGGAGAGACATCCATTGCTAAGCACAAACTGTAATACGTGTCTGGAAATTTTGAGGCATTAAATAAACTGTTTTTGAATCTGTATACTGAGTTGGTGACAGTTATTTGTAGGCTCCTTTAAAGATAAATTTATATTAAGAATTTCTACTGATAATTTCAATTAATGGATGGCGGCCATGATTTATTTTTGAACCCGTTAATAAGCATTATTGTTTGGAAGATCGATACAGCACAAACATCATTCCATAGTCAAAATCTTACACCCATTCACTGAAAGAAGTACTGGATCTACTTTAAACAAACTATTAGATATTTCTCTGACAACTTTCAGATTTGAGATAGTGATTCCTAGAAGAGAGTGGCAGCGTAGTGGCACCGTATTTGCACAATGGTATCTCAGCAGTAATTTGAGAACAAGAACCTCCAATGCAACAAGGCAAAGCCACTATACATGCTCATTGTTGCAATCTATTTTAGTGCTTTTTGAGTTTGCACCGATTGTGTCATTGTTTTTTTTTTATTGTTTAACGTCTCTTAACAGTGAGGTCTTTCGATACGAGAAAGGATGGGGGGGGGGGCAAGGAATGGGAAGGAATTTGGCCATGGCCTTTTGAAGGAAGCATCCCGGCATTTGCCTGGAATGATCTGGGGAAACCATGGAAAACCCAAATCTGGATGCCTGGGCAGGATTCGAACCGCCGTCCTCCTGAATGCAAGGCCAGAGCATGTCGTTGTTTATTCTCATCATCTGATGTGGTTTGTGAAACAATAATGACATCAGCATTTTTCTGTGGTGCAGAACTATCAACTTCTTCTTCATATAACTCCCAAATGGACTGAGGTAATTGAATCATCCACTAAGTAAAAGATTTGCTTTGTCTATAGTAATTCATGTTGTAAATATCAGTTATTTCCTTTTCACCTACTTCTTATTTTTTAACGATTTTGGCTTGTAATCAGCAAAGATACTTATTATTGGTTAGAAGGTTACTATGTGTGTTTATTATGATTCTTGGTTATTTTTATAGTTATTCTGTTCCTTTCGCATAAACTATGACCAGAATTTCTCCAATCAAATGAGCTATTCAGTTGTACAGCTATCTTTATCATAAAAACTTGAAACCAGTTGTTTGCAGCACAGCTATCTCTGCAACCTTATGATTTCTGAATGATGTTATGTGTGAAGTACGAAGCCAAAGCACCAACCTATACTACCATACCATTTTGAATTTAATACACTTCTCACCCTAAACAAGTAATTTCCACACACCTGAGAAGAAAAACTTGTGAATATAGCAAAATGGTGCCATAGATTATGGCTGTATGAATTTAAAGAAACAGAATAAAGGAGAGGAAAACTGTGTTAAAGGAAAACAATTGGACGTAAGGTAAAGCAGAATTAAAGTGTTGAATAGAAACATAGAAAATAAACTGAAATACATTAAGAAGATGCAGAAGGAAGAAAGGGATACAATAATGCTGAAACCTTGAGTCTTTATCCTGTTAACATTTATTGTTGGTCATTGTCCAAACTTAAAATTTAGTGAACTACTACTGTTGTTTCTTATACAAGGGCAGTTAAAAAAAAAAAAAGACAAATGGACATGGAAAAAATATTTTATTAGCAACTGTTATGTACACTTATGGTTACTTTTTTCAACATAATCACCTTGAAGAGTAAGGCATTTGACATACTTGTGAACAAGCTGTCCAATACTCTCTTCATAAAATGTTACTGCCAATAATTTTAAATTAGTCATCACATTGTCTTGAAACTCCTCATTGGTTCAGAACTGCTGCCCTCCTAGCCACTTCTTCAGTTCAGCAAAAAGATGAAAGTCATTCGGTGCTAGGTCAGGACTGTATGGCGGGTGATCAAAAATCACCCATTGAAATTGTTCCAGAAGTCGCTGGGTGAGCATTGTCATGGAGCAGAACAATACCAGAAGTCAGCATGCCTCTCGTTCTGAATTGACCTCCGTAAACATATTTAAGTTTCACAGTAAACAGTTGCATTAATCATGATCCCCGGCAGCATTAACTCCAAAGGCAATACAACTTTTTGGTCTCAAAACATGATAGCCATAACCTTTTGGTTTTTGAATTTCTCTTGGATTTTTTTTGGTTTTTTCAGTGAATTTTTGTGCATCAATTGTTGGGATTGTTGTTTCATTTTGGATGTGTCATACTGAATCCACATCTCATCTCCAGTCACAATTGATTTCAAAAAATCTTCTCCATCTGCATGATGATGGTCAAGTAACTTCAAAGCTGACACCATTCAGTGAGTTTTGTGGTTGTTGGTCAACATTTTAGGGACCCAGGGAGCACAGATTTTTTTGTACCATAAATTGTCTGTTATGATAGAGTACAGAGAAGATCTTGGCACCTCTGGAAATTTCACTGACAGATCACTTAATGTGAACCTGCGGTTTTCTCTTATCACATTGTCAACTAGTTGAACAAGGTCATCTGTAGAGACAGATTTGCGTTCCTGACCTCCTTCATCGTGCACATCAGTTTGGCCTTCTTTAAATTTTCTGCACCATTCACACATTACACCTTCACTCATAAAGCTCTTTCCATACACTTGGCTCATTCTTCAATGGATTTCTGCTACACTGTTCCCTTCTGCTTGTAAAAAACGAATAACACTTCTTAACCCGCACTTGGCGGAAGAATAGGTAATGCGGTCATGATTCTGTGACTGCAGCTCGGCACAGAATGAAATCACAAACATGGCAACAACAGAGAGAGTCGTAGGGGAGGTGTGCAATCATCTACTGTGCACACCACTCACCTGCCACTCATCTGGTCTCTATGCTGTGCAATCGGATGTTGAAAGAAAAAAAATGCCCCTTGTCCAAAAAGCATCTTTGTTTAGAGGGATTAGAGGGAAATTAATGGATCTGCTGTTGATTTTCAGTCATTGTTCATAGACAATGTAATGCTATGTAATTTAGTTACAAGTGGAGAGGTCTGGATGTAAATCTGGATGGGGTTGGTTAATATGAAATTAAGATGAGTGCCAAATGTATAGAAAAATAAAGGTTTTATGTGATTATATATAGCACACTGAATTGTTCATTAAAACCATAAAATTAAAATATCTTGGTAAATCAGTTGATTGTGAGTTCAGTTAGACATGTTAAAGAAGTAATAGGGAAAAGAGTCAAGCCCATTGAGGGTAATGAGAGCATGTTCCAGGGCAGTAAGAGAACTTTGCTACAAAAACTTCATCAGGCTCTCTTTTTAGTATGGTTGGAATGGTGTGGAACCCACTCACATATAGAAGTTGTGGAAGTTGCAAAGAATAACAACTAGTTTTTTTGGTGGAAATCATACAGTACACATTTATAAATGGATAAAGGAAACAAAGAAACTGCCGCGAGGCACTGAAAATAAGATAGGATAGGGAAAATAAACAGTTACAGGAGGGCGAGACACGTAAAAACACAAAAACAAAAGAATTACACAATATTTCGACTTTTTAGTCTTCCTCATGTAGGAGGCGAGACATATGGCAGGGGGAAAGATGTGGTCACATCCGAGCCTGTTAAGGAATTGGAGTGAGGGTCATTGGCAGATTTGAGGCAGGTAATATTTCAAATTACTGTTTGTAGTGGATGTTCCAGGTATATTATGAAACTGGGATACAAAAACCCTGTCAGACCCTGTATATGGTGGATTAGTATGGGTCCTGTGATATTTGCTTCAGACACTGAAGATTTAGGAGATACAAAAGAGGACAGCTGGATTTATTTTCAGAAATTACTGTAGAACAGTGATGAAGGAGCTGGATTAGGAATAACTGAAATATAAGGAGTGGTTGAATAGAGTACTAGGTGTTTATAACGGTTATATTTGCCTTGAAACCAGGCAAGGAATTAGGAGTGGTATGAAGAAAGGAAGGGACGATCATGAATACAGACTAATATTCATTTTCAGGTAAAAATGAGAGAAATATTTTCATTTTTAATAAATGAAATGAGGTAATGTAATGAGTGCTGGGGGAGTTTATTAACAATTTACCTCAAACAAATTTTAGTGAACATAAACTCCATCTCAATTAGTAATAATCAACTTCAAATATAGTATTTCCAGAACTCTAGCAAGGTCCAGTTGGAAAGAGGGCAGTAAATGCTAAAAAAAAAAAATAATAATAGTAATAAGATGGCGTTACTAACAATAATAAAAATAGTATGGGAAGTGTAATTAGATAACTAAAAAAATTTCCACCAGACCATGCGCTCCACGCAATTTAATTCAAACAATAGCACTACTGAAGTAGAATACATGTAGATAAATGAATTATATCCACATAGCAATCATGCATCAGCTAAAATAAAATGTTAATTTATTATTACTACTGTAATTACAATAATTACTGTAATTTATTATTACTACTGTAATCGTGATGTGTACAACTGTTCAAATGGCAGTTTCCCTAAACACCTACATTCATGTTGCATTATTTTAAATTCTTTCACTGTTGAAGGTAATTTCTATGGCTATATCAGGAAACTGAGGGGAACGGAGGGTGTAGAGACACTTATAGATAAGGATGGAGAAGAAGTTACTGATGATTTGAAAAAGGCAGAGATTTTAAGTAACTGGTTCAGAGAAAGCATTAGGGACAATGAATCAGAAACAGGAGGGTCTAATTCGGAGAACGAGCTTGACAACACAATTAGAAATGACGATAGTAAAAAATTTGATATCCATCCTGAGGAAATCATGAAGGAAATAAGAAAGCTGAAAAAAAAAATAAAGGGGCTGGTGAAGATAATATTACTACAGATATCTTAAAGATAGCCGGATGTGACATTGTACCTTATCTTGAAATACTATTTAAATTGAGTCTAGACACTTGCTGCTTACCACAGGACTGGAAAAGTGCAATAGTAGTACTGGTACATAATGGAGGGGTGAGAAATAGAGTTGAGACTTACAGGCCAATCAGTTTGACATCAGTTGTAGGTAAATTAATGGAAAGATTGATATGCAACCACATCAGAAATATATGTGACGAACATAAGTGGTTTTCAAGCAGGCAACATGCTTTCAGGCAAGGATATTCATGCGAATCTCAGTTGGTGGGATATATGCAAGATATTTCAGATGAAATGGACAAGGGAGGCCAAATTGATAGATCTGTCTAAGGTGTTTGACAGAGTAAGCCATAAAATGGTAGTAAATAAGGTAAAAACCATTGGAGTGGATAAGAAAGTCATTTGCTGGGTAGAAGAATTTTTAAAAGGTAGAAAACAGAAAGTTAGGGTAGGAAATGTAGTCTCAAAAGAAGGTACAGGGTAGCGTATTGGGACCATTGCTATTCATTATTCTAATGAATAATTGTGTTGATTGTTTACTATCTGAAATTAGATTGTTTGCAGATGACATAATGATAGAGGATTGTAAACAGTTGCAGGGTGATCTGGACAGGATATCTAATTGGGTTGGTAACATGGAATGAAGATAAATGCAAAGAAGAATCAGCTTATTAGATACACAAATAAAAAACAAAAGGTTAATTATGAATATAAGGTGGGGAAAGAATTGCTTGCTGAAGACTTAAAATGTAAATATCTTGGAATTACTTTTGAAAACAAACTTAACTGGGCAGGACACATAGGACAGGTGGTAGGAAAAGGTTTCAAAGTTCTGCACTTGTTGGAGAGAGTGATGAGGGGATGTACGAGAGAAGTCAAGGAATTGGGTTACAAAACTTTGGTCAGACCATTACTCGAATATGGTAGTGTAGTATGGGACCCTCATTTTACGTATCAAATACAGGAGTTGGAGAGGGTGCAAAAAAGGGCTGCTAGATTTGTTTCTGGTAATTATCGCAGAATGCAATCAGTGACGGATATGATAAAGGAGCTGAAATGGGATTCATTGCAAGACAGGAGGAGGATGAGGAGGGTCATGGGAGTGTACAGGGTATATACTGGCAATGAGGCATGGAAAGATATTGCAATAGGTATGAAAAGTAGTGCATGGAAGGGAAAAGATGATCATGACCACAAGCTGGCACTCGATTTCAGGCACAAGGGTGTGGGAAGATTCTCTTTTTAGGTAAGGGTGTCAGGGATTGGAATGAGTTACCAAGAGAAATGATGAATAATTTACCAAAAACTTTGAAAAAATTTAAAGATAAAATTTGTAGAGGGCAAATGTAGGTAGGTGCAGGATAGGCGGAAGATGGTTGTGTAGGAAAATTGCCACCGCAGCCTGTGCTCCATTGCAATTAAATTAAATTAAATTAAAGGTAACTTTTTCAGCTCCCTCTGATCATTTGTTCCATTCCTTACACCTCTGCTTACAAACTTATACACAAAATGAAGAGGTAGTTTATGGTCATGGTCATCTCTTTGCATCCACATACTATTTCTGCTTTTTCTTGCAGTATTTAATTTAATTTAACTGCAACGGAGCACAGGCTCCAGTGGCAATTTCCCTACACCACCATCTTCCCCCTATCCTGCAGCCACCTACATTTGCCCTCTACAAATTTTATCTTTAAATTCTTACAACGTTTTTGGTAAATTATTCACCATTTCTTTTGGTAACTCATTCCAATCACTGACACCCTTACATAAAAACGAGATCTTCCCACACCCTTGTGACTGAAATTGAGTGCCAGCTTGTGGTCATGGTAATATTTTCCCTTCCTTGCACTACTTTTCATACCTACTCCATTATCTTTCCATGCCTCATTGCCAGTATATGCCCTGTACACTCCCATGACCCTCTTCGTCCTCCTCCTGTCTTGCAATGAATCCCATTTCAGTTATTTTATCAGATCCGTCACTGATTGCATTCTGCGATAATTCCCAGAAACAAATTTAGCAGCTCTTTTTTGCACCCTCTCCAACTCCTGTATTTGATATGTAAAATGAGGGTCCCATACTACACTACCATATTCGAGCAATGGTCTGACCAAAGTTTTGTAACCCAATTCCTTTACTTCTCTTATACATCCCCTCACCACTCTCTCCAACAAGTGCAGAATTTTGAAACCTTTTCCTATCACCTGTCCAATGTGTCCTGCCCAGTTTAGCTTGTTATCAAATGTAATGCCAAGATATTTACATTTCAAGTCTTCAGCAAGCAATTCTTTCCCCACCTTATATTGATAATTAACCTTTATAAATACTTCACTGCCAATGTATTCCTTAATATACACTGATGATTCTCCGCACCAAGTTCACACTTTTTAGTAACTCTAGATTCATTTTCTGTATCACATCAGTTATGGATTGTGAATTTTGATAACTTCTACAAACAAATTTAGCTGCTCTTTTTGTGTTCCCTACAACTACTGTATTTGATGCCCATAATGTGCATCTCATAATATTTACTACAACACATTTTCTTTTCTTAATGTGAACAGTGCTGAAAAAACTGCTATTGTTTGCCTTCTACATGGCAACATATATATTTATGGAAATAAGAGTTCATTCATTTCCACTGTTCAAGAGTGTTAACTTTGGCATTCACCTCTCCTCCATCCTCATGACATGCCCCAGCTACTGCAAATTTCTTCTTTGTTGATGTCTCTTCCAATTTGACTTTTAATATCTCTGATGTTTCCTGATTTTATCCTTTTTCAAGACTTTTCTTTTCATCTCAGGAAACTTATCTCTGTCACCTGTAATCTGCTAATATCTTTCTTTGTCCAAGTCCATGTTACAGAGCAAGAGGTCAGTTTAGTTGGTAGTAGTCTTTGAATTTATTAATAAATGATTTACAGCCAATAGCTTGTCTTTAAACTTTGATAAAACTAAATACAGTAGAACTCCAACTATCCGAATTGCTGAATATCTGATTTGGTTTTTTAATTAAGAAGGGAAGGGATGAGGCAGGAGAAGATAGGGATGACGTGTCACTTGAGGAATTCATACACATTCTTTTGAAAATTCCTGGATGTTGAGAAGTAAGTACTGAAGATATAGGATAGTGGGTGGTGTGTGATTCGTCAGATCCTGGATATGAAATTCTAAATGTTGATGAACTTATTGAAAGCGTGAGAGAAGAAATCGTCGAGGAAGAAGATGACCTTAATGTCGAAGTTGAATCAGACATGGGACCATTTCCTGGCCTTGAAACTGCGTTGAAGTGAATAAAGTGTCAGCACATGCAACTTCTCACTGTCAAGCGGATGTGCGACTTGACTGTCCGAGAATGGATGGACACAGTCAAACAGCTTACTTTGACCAAGATGTTCAGCAAGCAATGACTATTATTTACAGTACGGTACGTACATACAGTAATAATGTACAGCACTTGTAAGTACGCTTAACATGTAAAAATGTTGCCTTTTAATTTAATTAATTAAAAAATCTTTTTCTTTAAAAATGTTTTTTTTCTCCCATTTTCAACATACGTACAGTAATTTATTTAAAATAGACCCCCTTTTCAGAAAAAATCCAAGTATCCAAATGTTTGATTATCCGAATGGGTTCCGGTCCCAGTTGATTCGGATAATTGGAGTTCTACTGTATATGCAATTCACTAAATCACACAGATTAACACCAGATATAGACATAAAATTTGCAGGCCCCGTCCATTCAAGAGATACAGTGTGTGAATTTCTATTGATCATAATTTAAATTGGGAGGAACATGTTTCTCACTTACTAAAGTGATTGGGTGCAGCCACATTTGCAATTGATACAATTTCAGCTATAGGTGATCTCCATATGAGGCAGCTAGTTTATTTTGCTTATTTTCACTCCTTAATGTCATATGGAATAATATTCTGTGGCAATTCTACCTATAGAGATAAAGTGTTCAGAGCCCAAAAGTGAGTAATAAGAATTATGTGTGGGGTTGCAATAAAACTTCATGTAGAGAGCTGTTCAAGATGTTAGTGATTTTAATATTAGAGTCTGAGTATATATACACATTAACGTCCTTTGTAGTCACAAATTATACTTTATTTGAAACAAATAGTAAAATACACAATTATGGCACTAGAAGTAAAAATTATCTTCACAAGACTTACAAGTCATTGTCACTTGTTCAAAAAGGGGTCGATATTCAGGGATACATATCTTCAATATGTTACCTACACATATTAAATGTCTAGCAGATGATAAGAATAAATTCAGGAAGAGAACTGAAAGAATTTTTAATTGACAACTCCTTCTACTCTGTCGAAGAATTTATTTCTAAGGTATCCAAAAAATAATTGCCAATAGCTTGTGTAAATGTAGTTTACATAATTAATTTACCATGTACGGTATGCTATGACTGTACATCTCCTGGTGTATGCATTTAGTTTGTTACGCAATGTATGCTACGACTGTACATCTTCTGGTGTATGTATTACTTTGTTATGCAATACTTTCCACATCCCACAGAGCCAGTGTCTTATATTGGGATTAATTGGAAATGAATGTTTTGTATTGTATAGAGCAAGATATTGATTTCCTTCCTATGTTTGACCTCTAAGATTTAAGTAGAAGTAATAATTTAAAGGTTAGTAGATTACCTTGCAAAATGAAATGACCCAACAGGATACGAGTTTTAGTGTTAATTTTAAAAACTGAGAAACAGTAAGAGAGAGATCAGTAGAAATTCATTCAGTTTGTCAAAGTATTATTTGCATTTAAATTGATAAAAATTATTTTTCTTAAAAAAGTAATTGCACTGTGGGAAAATGAACAGAAAAAATACTTCACCTTGATGACTGGACTACCATTTGGCGCTCCTTCCTCAACTTTTGGGGAGTAAGTGCCACATTCCTTGAAAACTGGCTTGTTGTCATTGACATCTGTGATGAAAACTACCACAACAGCAGTACTTGTGTGAATAGTGCTGTCACCATTAACACAACAAGCTCCATCATCCATTGCAGTGACATTCAGTTCATATTTGTCTCTATCTAGTGAAATTTCATTTCCATGCAATCGTATAACTCCAGTAATTTCTTCAATAACAAACTGTCCTGAAGAAGTTCCACCACCAACAAATCCAAAACGCACATTGTCACCATCCTTATCAGATGCCACTACAGTTGTTACTAGAGTGTTAGGACCAGCATTCTCATCAACATTTGGAGTGTAAACCTGTTGGGAAAACTTCGGCTCCTCATCATTTTTGTTCTTTGTATATATGCGGACAGTAGCGGTTCCAGTTTTTGATGGTTCTCCTGTAATTAAAGCAAATAGTAATCATATACCACAGGTGAAAAATTTGTGAAAAGTATTACAGCTTTTAAATTACAATATTTTTATTCAGAATAGGTAATGATAAGAGAAGTAAACCCAAGTCTTATCAGATGAACCTTGGAGGGCAACAAATACAAAAAAGATGAACAGGTACAAAATATTATATTCATATGACCTTAATCTTGAGTCAGTAGATGAGACACATGTCAAGGATCAGATGTGATCACATCCACATCTAGCTAGCGAATGAGGAATCAAGGGAACAAATCATGGGTGGTAGTGGAAGAGAGGGCAGAAAGAATGGACTGATAATCATAATTATGGAGAAATGTTGTTGAAAATTGAGGTACATTGCAAATATAAATTGATGTAAATATAAATACAAAAAGAGGTACAATATTAAATTTAAGATTTACAAATTATGTATATGATTAAATGATAACAAGTGTTGGATCAATTGGAAAGACAATGAGGCCATGAGGATGCTAAAGCCTTTTACTCTATTAAGAAATATTTAATTAATGGAACAAGGAATATAAACATTGTTTGGCTTAGCAATGTATAACCATATATTATATCTTAGGGCATATTTGTCAATGACATGTGCAGTAAGTTAAAAAAAAGTAAATCTACAGTACCAGTATATGAAAAGTAAGAGACTGTCATAAATTAAACATGTATCAGCAGAGAGTGTTTTATAGTATACTGTGCCCTTTATGTAATTTAAGGCATTAAAATATTATTGTATTACAGAACCCAATGTACCTTGACAATGATATATTGGACCAAATAAAATCAAAGAATGTATTCAATAGCATTAAGCAATCTAAGTTAAGAGCAAAGGATAATTTTATTTTTAGTGCTGCAAATAAATTTAAGGCTGCTTTGAATGTAAATAATGCTGAAACAAATAGATGAATGAAAAAATAATAATAATCCTAAGCCAGAAATTTCAATAGCTACAGATGATTTTTTACTTTTTTTTGCTACAGGTGTTTCTAAAATATATTAAACCTATTTACAGAAACAAATTATGTAGATCCCGATAAGAACTTCTTTCAATTGGAAAGATATAGGTGTAGAGGATTTAGTCTGTCATGTTGAAAACTTAAGTTGTTCCAAACAGAATTTATCATGTTGTATACTTAAAGAAAATATTGATATGTTTGAAAATGCTCTTACATTCATAATTAACTGGATAATGTCTGAAGGAATTTCTTTAAAAGTAATAGTAACTGTCTCCTCCTTTAAAACTGTGGCAAATAAATACACCTACATCCATACTCTGCAAATCACGAACATTGTGGGTGGCAGAGGGTGCTAAGCTCCAATCCTAAAACCACGGATTCCAATCCCGAATAGCACGAGGAAAGAAAGAATACATAAAAGCATCAGTATGGCATCTTATTTCTCAAATCTTGTCCCTCCGGTCATTGCGACCCAAATAGGTTGGCGGAAGAAGTATTTCATTGCGCTCGTAATTTAAAGGTGAATAGCCCTGCTACCTGTGATATCCAAAGTTATAGAATCAATTTTGAAACAACAACACTTTTTTATCAGATGATCAGTTCAGTTTCAGATGTGACCTTCCATCTGTCAAGAATGTTGTAAAGATTGTTTCCTTCACAAATGAAAGCTCTGAGAGTAAATACATACCTATCATATTTAAATAGATTTACCAAAAGCTTTTGAAATTGTCTCTCATGAAATCCTTGTAATTAGTGAGAATATTATGTATATAAAACTGCAGTTAATGATGTCTTATTTAACTAACATATTATAATCTCAATAACAATAAAGTCAATAACTATATGTCTGAAATGCTACAGATCTCCTGTGGAGTTCCCCAAGATTCTGTGCTTGTCCAATTTCTTTTCGTCCTCCATATAAATGATCTATACAGTTTTCTGCTTTGTAAATGTTTGTTGTATGCAGATGACAACCTTTCTTAACTTTGAACACAGATGCAGCAGTTGGAGTATATTAAAAAACAGCATTCTTTAAAGTTTCTTATGATGATTTGATACTAACAAATTAGTTGTAAATCAAGGAAAAAATAATAAATTATTTTTTAGTCTCAATACAAATAAAAAAATAAAAATAATTTGAATTTGTATGGATAGTAAGCTCACATAGAATGAGCACACAAAAAATTATCAACTAGACTGGCCATGGTTACTTATTTAATTACATGATTAAGGTGTACAGGAATTCAATTTATTTTAAAAGCACATAATACCATTTATCATGTTCACATTCTTTATGGAGTAACTCAATGGTAGCTGAACAAGTTTTGATATGGCAAAAGAAAGTTATTAGATGTCTTTTAAAATTTGGAGACAATGAATTGCCAAGCCCACTCAGCCTCTTATATAATGAGTATTATGAATGAAACCCCATGGGAAGATAAAGAATGGCTGGAGCATGGTGCAGATCCAATCACATCACTTCTATTGCCAAAAAGGTTATAAAATGAATGTGGAGCTCTACCTACATGAATCCCACTGGAAGTGGCAATATCAGCAGGAATCCTGTAATCTTTACCTTAGGTAAGAAATCCTGTAGACCTTTGTTTGTTCAACTAGATATTATGACATTACCTTGTCAGACCATACTTCATTCATTGTTATAAACAGAGAACATTGTGGTAAACATGAACATAACATTAGATATAAACACCTCATCAATGACAACTAAGTTAGATTGAGTGAAACAGGGAAAAAGAATAGTTGAGCAAGATGGAAAGATGTGAACCAAAATTAATATCAATAGGAAAGATAAAGTAGAAGTAAGTTTGAAGGGAGGAGGGCAGCAGTGACATAAAACACTCCACAAACACACACAAAAATAAAACTTGTGCATGGATCTGTATATACACATGCAAGAAATGAAACTTCTATGTACTTTTCTGTGTATTTTTTGTACTCAAGTGGACAAACAATGCTATCATTATTGCCTTTGTACATTAAATAGGATCTTTGTCCAAGTTATTATCATAAACAAATAAAAATTATTAAAAAGTTAAAGCACCTTCACTAGATTGTGGAGTATTGCATTTAGCTTAGTCTGTATTTTATATTTAGAGCTATTATATCAATGAATATCTAGGACAAAATTATCTGAAAAGCATTCTTTAAATTATTATCTATAACTAGCTTTTAAGCCCGTCAAAAATGATAGATTGAATGTAAATTACTGGCTTATAACCTAAACAATCTTTAAAAGCATAAGTTACTCATGCTCTCTGTTGTAAAGAACAATGCTAATAGTTCTGCACAAAAAAGAAAGCATTTATTGCATTACATTAATACATTCACTATATCGTGATATAGATGTGACTCCATATTTCCTTTCTTACTATAACAACAATCAGAGAATGTAATGAACAAATATAAATAAACAAAAAGCAACTAATAAACATAAAGCCACTAATAAAAAAAACCACTAATAAACAAAATAAGCAACAAAGACATTCGTAAATGGATGAACACACTAACAGATGGTTGAGAATCGGTTAAAGAAAGGACAAACTGTTAGTCAACTGCATGGCCTTTGCAGATGACTTCACTCTCCTAGTGTCTAATGTAGAGGAAGTTATTCACCAACTATCATCCCTCAACAATATAGCAGCTAAAGGAGGGTTAAAGATTTCCATAAACAAAACTGAGTTTATCACTAATATCAGAAATGAACTAAACTTAATCCCACTGGGGAATGCAGAGATACGATGGACTAATGCCTTCAAATATCTTAGAGGATGGATAACTCCAAACATCAATGAGGACTTAGCCATGAGTAGCAGATGTGCCAGACTGTAGAGAACATACCACACTTGTAAGAACGTGTATGGATCTAAATTCTTCTCCCTTAATCTCAAACCCAGGCAATATAATCTGTATGTAGTTTGACCATCAGTACTGTATGCATCAGAGTGCTTGTCTAAAATCCTCTTCCTTAATCTCAAACTCAGGTACTATAATACTGTAGTATGACCATCAGTACTGTATGCTTCAGAGTGCTTGAACATATTTAGAAAGGGACAATTCAGAAAACTGGAACTATAGGAACGTAAGATCTTGAGAAAAGTCATGGATCCTGTCAAAGAAGGAAAATAGAAACTCAGGCATAATAAGGAACTATACCAACATCTGGAGAGCATTACAACAGCCACGAGAAAAAGGAGATTAATGTTCTATGGTAACATAGTTCGGATGAACAATCACAGACTCACCTCCAAAATCTTCAACACCATCTCTAGAGGGAAAGAGACTAACACAAAAATGAACAAGGCTAGTCAGAAAAATATCTCGAACAACTGGGAATAGACCCCAGTGAGATTTACAACAGGGATAAGTACAGACCATTGATTGAAGCATCAGATCCTCTCCAGACACTAACAGCCAAAACACTGCACCCTGGATCTGGGTGAAATGGACACAAGAAAGTAAAGATAACCACAGTGCAAGGATGAAGTAATATTGGGCCAAAAAGAATACTCACCAGAGTTAGGAACCACATGGTCCATAAGGCCAAAACTAAAAAGAAGAAAAAAATAAGCAACTAAACAGGTGCGTGTCTCACTGTGTATGTAATGACTCTCCAAATGTAAATATACTGTCCGACCTTGTCACACGATTTTCAGTAAGTACTGAAACAATTTATTTTATGTGCACATGTGCAGAACGTTGTAGTGCACACACGTTTAAAGCATAAGGTGTAATTCATAATGTGTAATGCTAACAAATTTCTGCCTACTGCATCCAAAGAAGTTTCACTTCAAAAAGCACCAAATTTCAGCTTCACTCATGAAAATAGAAACATTTGGCTAGGCTCGCACAGGCATCTGTGATTATCCCAGCCACATTGATAGTGCTTTTGATCATTACAATCAAAGTGGAAGTGATTTAAATACAGTATCAGCGGAAGTGTCATTGGAAGGAAAGAAGTTAATCATAAGAAAATAAAAATGTAGTTTTATAATGAAATAATGAATGCTAAGTAGCAAAATGGAATTAAATATTGGATGGGTAAATGAACAAACCACTTAACCTAGATGATGAAAACAAAAACACTAAAGACATTAAATTTTCTAGTCTATATATATATATATATATATATATATATATATATATATGTATATATTCTTGTTAGTGATGTATTTAACAGGGTGAGGAAAGCGAGTATTATCTGAGACTGAGGCATGGTATCTGGTATCTAGAATGTGTTGGTATGCCAACTTCCACATCCAGAGTTCTGATGGGGATGTGATTTCAGGGAATACTATGATTGCTCTGACTATGAAATAGTTACTGAGATCACGAGAATTGTAGGAGATGGCATGGGCAGCAACCCATTGGATTAAATTTTGGAAGAAACCTTTTCTGTGACAATCCATTTTGATGGATGACTGGTTTTTGATAAGGAAAATGTGAGAACACTAGTGGTGGAGACCGCTGAGTTGGTGTATGAGGTGCAAGGATGAAAGAATATTGGGCCAAAAAGAAAACTCACCAGAGATGGGAACCACATGGTCCATATAGGCCAAAAGTAAAAAAGAAGAAGAAGAAAAATAAACAACTAAAAATTCAGGTTCATATCTCACTGTGTATTAATGGTACTACTGATGGTACTGATGGTATTTCCTTTTTCAGTGGAAGGCTGCAATAGGTTTTCGTGGGTGTATGCATATTGCACATTTTACAGTGATGCCTATTATGAGCGAAGGAGCATTAGAATATTCCTATCTGTTTTAAGTACATAGGAATGAAAAATTTTAAAAATTCAATTACTTGTAGTAGCTAGACTTCTAAGTACAAATAATTTTAAAGATATCGTCGATGGATGAAAAAAAATGTTTTTATAGAAAAGTAACATATGAGCAAGATGATGTGACAAATAAATTATTAAACTTGCATATGAAACAATCTTTAGTTATATAAAATTTCACACTTTTTGAAGGCGTCATTATTGAAAAAAAAATTGTTCTTACTTGTCTCTTTTCGGGTTTGCGCTGCGCAAACCCGAAAAGAAACAAGTAAGTGCAAGTCTTTAGTTATATAAATCTATGGCAGTTTGTAACTGTTTAAAGATGGTTTAAATATTTATATTTATTTATTTTTTTACTACACTGTTAATATGTTACAAAATTTTAACATAAGGTATGTGTAGTATGGGACCCACATTTTGAGTATCAAATACTGGAGTTGGAGAAGGTGCAAAGAAGGGCTGCTAGATTTGTTTCTGGAAATTATCGCAGAATGCAATCAGTGACAGATATGATAAAGGAGCTGGAATGGGATTCATTGCAAGACAGGAGGAGGATGAGGAGGGTAATGGGAGTGTACAGGGCATATACTGGCGATGAGGCATGGAAAGATATTGCAGTAGGTATGAAAAGTAGTTCATGGAAGGGAAAAGATGACCATGACCACAAGCTGGCACTCAATTTCAAGCACAAGGGTATGGGAAGATTTTCTTTTTTAGGTAAGGGTGTCAGGGATTGGAATGAGTTACCAAGGGGAATGATGAATAACCTACCGAGAACGTTAAAAGAATTTAAAGTTAAAATTTGTAGAGGGCAAATGTAGGTGAGTGTAGGATAGGGGGAAGTTGGGTGTGTAGGGAAATTGCCACCTGAGCGTGTGCTCCATTGCAATTAAAAAAAAAAAAAAAAACTACTAAAATTATAATTATTATCTTTTGAAATGAATTATCTGCTACTCTGAAGAATCTGTATCAGGTAAATTAGTACTTCCCACTAAAAGGACGTATTGAAGAGAGACTCCAATACTCCACACAATATCACACTGAATTTTGTACCATTTTCATTTTGTACTACATTACGATTTAAACTGGGAGCTTACACATACCTTTGTCTTTAGCTGTAACAACAAATTCATAGTATGCATTATTATTATCAGCATCAAGTTGTTTGTTGTTTGATATAATGCCACTTGAATCCACACTAAAATGGTCATCTGAAACCATGTACTCAATTTCAGCATTTGCTCCCGAGTCTGAATCTGTAGCTTTCACTTTGAGTATGGAAGTTCCAAGAGGAACATCCTCATCGACATTGTGTGCCTGATAATCAGGTAGCTCAAATTTTGGTGCATTGTCATTGACATCTGTTACACGAATTGTAAGCTGCAACAAAAAAGAAATAATACTTTATTATTCCCATAAAATAAAATGTAAAAACAAAAAAAATTTCCATTTGCCGTGTACAGTTATTTACTACCCACCTCATGCATTTGTTTCTCTCAGGTGTAAAATACAAGGGTCATACTGAAAGTCATGTTAATTCAAACCAAGTACATCATCTTAATCTACAGACTTTTCTTTCCCTTTAAATATAGTCTCCAATTTTTTTCCATATATTTTTTCCATCATTCTGCAAGTTTGAAAATATCCTTACAACAGAACTCCATTCGAGCAGACCGCAGACACTGATACACTGCTTGCTGAATATCCCCCAGCATGTCGTAGTGTTGACCTTGCATCTCTTCATTAGCAGAATCGAAAAGATGGTAGTCAGAGTGTGCCCAGTCAGGACTGTTGGGAGGATGTGGAAGAGTTTCCCACCCAAATGTTCTGATCTTCTCCATAGCGGCTTGAGCAGTATGTGGATGTGTATTATCCTGTTGAAGGATAATATTCTTTCCAAAATTTTTGATATCCTTTGGATTATTTCTTGCACTGCACTGTGTACTACTGCAAGTTTTGCAGTGATGTCATTTACAACGATACATCTGTCTACTCTTTCCTTGTTGCATTCCATGCAGACAGGCTGAGGGTGCCCACTAAGAAGCTCATCTTGGACATTTGTGTTCCCATCTTTAAAATGATTCATCCATCTCCTAACTAGCACACATCGCCACAAGCATGTTTAAGTCTCAGATGAAATTCAGCAGCTGACTTTTCCACTTTAACAAGGAATTCAATGGCAGCACACTGTCAATCTAAACATTGATGTCAGCCACTTTTTTAAATATTGCCTGTGGTCATGTGATAGCAGCAAATAACAACACATCATGTACAGACAGTGATTTACAATGCTGCTGTCATTTAGTTAAAATGTTGAAATTTTCAGGTTTACAATGAGTTGCTCGTGACTTTCAGTATGAACCTCATACCTAATTAGCATTTTTATTTCTAAACAAACTATTAAAATTTTGTAACTAAGGAATTTATGTATAGTTCAGTTTTCTGTCTTATCCTCATATAAGTCTCAATAATTGTGTAAATACAATTTTCAGAGACATTTCAAAATAAATTAGTTATTCCTAAAATAACTATTTGCATAAAATGACTATTTACAATGGTTACTGCAACTGACTTAATAGTTGATCTCTTTTGCAGATTGTTCACTTTCTTTTGGCATAGTTATCTATGGTTACATAATGTTAGTTAATTACAAGTAACAACCAACCTCGACAGATGTTGAGAAACCACCAGAATCTTCTGTTGCTGTCACAATAAGTGAGTATACATGTGGCTGTCGAAGATCTTCAAAGTCAAGTTCCTTTGCTAATTTAACAATACCAGAAGTTGGTCCAATATTAAATGTTCCTGCTCCCTGTCCCTGCGCTTTTAATGTGTAACGAATTTCACGATCAGCGAAGGACTTTGCCTTAACTGAAATTATACTGAAAAAAAAAAAAATGTTATAAATTAGTCACTATGAAATCAGTCAAATATCAAATTTTTTTTTTTTTTTTTCTTTTTTTTTTTTCTTCTCCCCACCCCATGTGCAATTAGTATATAAATGTTCAGTACTTCAAAAGTTGCTTGTACTATATTCACAGTTATATACATACCATCAATAAATGTAATTTTTACTAACTTTTGCTTGAGATATTCTTTCATAAGATGATTTTATCCATTCAGAAAAACTTGATAAATTAGCTATTGATTGTCTTTTAAAAAAATTATTCACAAATTTATTCATTTGCTATAAAATTAAATTGGAATTTATTTCTATATCGAAAAGCAGTTTCATTTAAAGTCTAGAACAGAAGTCTTTAAATATTAAGATAACTGTTCATTTAATGTTTGAGAGTGACAGTACAGAACAATATTAAGTGGTATCAGCATGTAACCTGGATCATAGGAATGCCTAAAGTTGAATAACAATCTACTGGTCCCGTTTCTAAAGACAGTGACAAACTGACAAAGAAGATATACTATCAAATTGCTGAGTGGGACCTTTATTACAATATATCAACAATATGCAAATTTAATAGATAGACATGCATTTTTACAACCCATTGCTACAACACTTATGAGAGTGGTGAAAATTTCACACAAGAGATGTACTGCATTTTGAATTTATTGACTAACATGGGTTGATTCTCATTTTTGGTTGTATTGATGGCTAATGATAGACACTGGTGATGAGGCCTGTATGAATACTGGATGAAGAATTAGGAATATGTTGAAGGAGAGAATGAGCCATTATGATAAATTTGTACTTTATTTCAGGCATAAATGAACTGGAAGGTTTTTGTTTGTAGGTGAGGAGATTAGGGACTGGAATAACTTGCTGATCTAAACTCTGAACAATACATCTCAAACCATAAAAGATAACAATGAAAGGAAAGGAATGCTGCGAGGCAATATTTATATGGAAAGGACATGTGAAATACACCCAACACTCAACAAACTTGAAGGGAGAAGGGCAACAGCAACACAAAACAACACACAAACAAAGAAAATACAATATTTCGGGTTAAAACTCATTTTCAAGGTAACAGATGTAAGTGGCTGGGCTTGCTCGAGACTTGCGTTTGACGCAGTCACTCATAGAATCAAACCATAAAAGAATTTAAAGTAAAAAGCCACAATTTGTAGGGTAACTGACACAATCTCCATAGCAATCAATAATAACTATATTAAGAAATGAAGGTAGCAAATTAATTTATTACTATGTAAGCTGCTATTAGGGACTGAATAGTGAGGAACTCAGTTTTATTGACAGTAAATCTTTGTGATATATAGTTTTGCTAGCTGTTACCTGCGACGTTGTACATGTGGACTTAGAATTTCATTGCCAGAGTTGGATATAAAAAGCTGTTAGTAATGTAAGATTTGCCCAAACAACACCCAGTTGGAATAATATGACAGGAAAGCCATCACTGTATCATTCTACCATCGAACCTGTCTCGCGAAGAGACTCAATTTCCAACATATTTAAAAACAGAAAAAACAAATGAAGGTGTGGGGGAAAAATGGAGGGGGGAGGCGATTAACTGAGGGCAGCTTATTCAGCTTGGTATTTTCTTCTTTCTTCAGCATGAACATTAGATTCTTGGGTTCTAATAACTTTAGCTGCTTGTGCTCTTCTAGAGCTACACCTTAGGCCAGGTTTACACCCGCAAGGCATGTCAAAAAAGGATAGAAAATAAACTGGTGCCAGAAACTATTAGGCAGACACAAAGTAATAGTACAGTGCAGAGCAAAGCAACTTCTATAGTAAATAATAAGTTTTGTCTTTAAACGAAATTTACTAACAAATCATACACTAACAGGTGTGCGAAAGAAGCACAGTTTGAGCAACCAACGTAACGTTATGGACTAACAAACCATTCCATAAAAAAGCGTACACCTACAGAATTGTTAGACCACCTACGATTTGCCAAATTTTTGTATCTACAGTTTAACATGGAATCCCAACAACTGACTGTCCAGGTGTGGTTAATACGACCAAAAACAATTCTTAAAAATCTATGCTTCCACCAGTATTTGAACCTTAGATCACTGAGCTACCAGACCGATATAGGGCAAGGTATTACAGAGACTTACACATCCCATGTGTCTGTCCATCGCGGTTTCGGTAATTTTTCAAAATTATATGACAATATGTATTATATATACAAAAAAAAGTAGCCTGTGTCAATCCTAATGCCAAATAGCATCTCCTTGTCAAATTTTATCATGATTGGATTAGCCATTTAGCCCAAGAAACATAACAAACAGATAGGTAGACAGAATTACTTTTACATTATAATATCAGTACAGAAGATGAACTACAGAGTAATGGGGTAGAAGTAAAGTAAAGTAAACTAATATCTAAAAGTGCATTCTCTGCAACCTCTGTTAGTAATAATCCCAACTGAAAACCCAAATATCCTTTTAATTTCCAAATTTAACCATAACCTGCTTATGCAACTAACAAGTAAGCATGCTTTGACTGGCAGAAAATGGAGAACCATTATTCAACCTGATCCTTGATGATTATACTTTGAAACTTTGAAGGAATTTAAAGATAAAATTTGTAGAGGGCAAATGTAGGTGGGTGCAGGATAGGGGGAAGATGGGTGTGTAGGGATATTGCCACCGGAGCCTGTGTTCCATTGCAATTAAATTAAATTAAATACTAATTAGAAATAAATATCACTCCTCTTTGGAAGTAGGTTAGAATGCTTTGTCATACTGCCTTCGAAAAGTTTAAAATATCCTTCAGGCTATTAGATATCTGCAACAAAATATAACTAAATTGTTAAGCCAATTTAATCACCAAATAAATATCACTTAAGAAGTACTGTTGAATGTGACATCGCTTGTTGAGATAAAGAGTGGCAATTTCAATGTAGCAACAACTGCTACAATCCAACTATCTAATTTAACATCTGTTCTCACTTCTTTTCAAAAACATTTACGACAAAAGCAGTTGCGAATTGACGTCGTTTACATATTGCAGCTGTGCAAACATTCACCTCATTTCATTATCTTACTATGATGCTATTTTAGGATCTTTCTCTATGATCAAGTTTCGGAAACACAAAATAATCGATTGATTAATTTAGTCGGTACCCTGTTTCTACAACCACTCTGGTCTGATGCGGCTTCACCAATAATGTAGTCATTTGTCTCAATATTGATATAACAGACGCATTTGAAATTCGCGGGCAATCGAAGCACTAGTAATGACATCGATATATCTACCTATCTATCGATACTCGCGCGTCATATCAACCGCGAATGGCGCAAACTGCATAATAAATGTCTAGTTTTCAACTGTGTGTTATTAGAACATTCCAAACTTCTCTCGTCGTGACTTCTCAAGCAAACTGATGTTGATTTAGATAATTGGTTTATAACGATGGTACTTAGGCTGAAATGCAGCCTGTGTCATTCGCTATTACATCGAGTTACGACCCATTCAACAGTGTGATTTTTAAACATTCGTAAGCAACGCAGATAAACTAATTCCTGCGCTTCAAACCATTCAGTTTTCATGAGGTTAGTAATACAGGGTGATTCAAAGAATACCACAACTTTAGGAATTTAAAACTCTGCAACGACAAAAGGCAGAGCTAAGCACTATCTGTCGGCGAATCAAGGGAGCTATAAAGTTTCATTTAGTTGTACATTTGTTCGCTTGAGGCGCTGTTGACTAGGCGTCAGCGTCAGTTGATGCTAAGATGGCGACCGCTCTACAGAAAGCTTTTTGTGTTATTGAGTAAGGCAGAAGTGAATCGATGACAGTTGTTCAGCGTGCATTTCGAACGAAGTATGGTGTTAAACCTCCTGGTAGGTGGTGTATTAAACGTTGGTATAAACAGTTTACAGAGAATGGGTGTTTGTGCAAAGGGAAAAGTTGTGGACGGCCGAGAACGAGTGATGAAAATGTAGCATCCAGCAAGCATTTGTTCGCAGCCCAGGAAAATCGACCCGCAGAGCTAGCAGAGAGCTGCAAATTCCAAAATCAACTGTATGAAGAGTCCTACGAAAAAGGTTAGTTATGAAACCTTATCGTCTGAAATTGGTTCAAGCACTGTCTGCAGCTGATAAGATTAAAAGATTCGATTTCTGTGATTTTATCCTTGCTCAAATGGAAACAGATGAATCTTTCGTTTCAAAGATTGTGTTTAGTGATGAAGCAACTTTCCACACTAACGGGAAAGTCAACCGTCACAATGTCCGTATATGGGGCACTGAGAATCCGCGGGAAACAACTCAGTATGAACGTGACTCGCCTAAGGTGAACGTTTTCTGTGCCATTTCAGCCAATAAAGTTTTTGGTCCCTTTTTCTTCGAAGGTGCTACTGTAACTGGACTACAGTATCTGGAGATGTTAGAGAATTGGCTGTTCCCTCAGCTCGAACAAGAAGCACAACAATTCATATTTCAGCAGGATGGAGCGCCACCACATTGGCACTTATCTGTCCGTACCTACCTGAACGTCAACTACCCGAGGCGATGGATCGGCCGCCAGGCAGCCCGTGACAGAGCACTTCATCACTGGCCTCCAAGAAGCCCTGATCTTACCCCCTGCGATTTTTTCTTATGGGGGTATGTTAAGGATATGGTGTTTCGGCCACCTCTCCCAGCCACCATTGATGATTTGAAACGAGAAATAACAGCAGCTATCCAAACTGTTACGCCTGATATGCTACAGAGAGTGTGGAACGAGTTGGAGTATCGGGTTGATATTGCTCGAGTGTCTGGAGGGGGCCATATTGAACATCTCTGAACTTGTTTTTGAGTGAAAAAAAAACCTTTTTAAATACTCTTTGTAATGATGTATAACAGAAGGTTATATTATGTTTCTTTCATTAAATACACATTTTTAAAGTTGTGGTATTCTTTTTGAATCACCCTGTATATCTAAAAAAAAATCAACAATTTAGTTTATTTAATTGTGATCGAGCGCATACTCCAGTGGCATCTCCCTATTCATCTACTTACTTCTTCTTATTGATATTATTTTATCTTATACCCTTTGAGGTGAAAATTTCCTCACCAATTTACATTTACCCTTCAAGGATTTTAATTTTTGGTAAATTATTCATCACTTCCCTTTGTAATTTATTCCATCCCAGTTTCCTTTACCTTCAAAAAAAATTTCACAGACTACCTATGAATGAAGTCTAGTGCTAGCTTGTAATCAAGGTCACCTTTCCCTTCTAAGCGTTATTAGTAATTCTTCGACCTATATTTTGCCGAGCCTCATCACCAACATACGGTTTCTACACCCTTAGTACTCATTTCACCCTCCTGTCCTCCAATGACACCCAGTCAAGCTCCTTTGTCCTATTAGTTGCTGACTGTGTACTGATATAATTTTCGTAAACAAATCTAGTTACCCTCCTTTGCACGCCCACCAATTTCTGTATTTGATACACAAAATATGGGTCCCTACACCATCCTATTCAAACAATGATTTTACCAAACTTTTGTAAACCAATTTTCTTCACTTCTCTGGTGCATCCCCTCATCACTCTCTCCAATAAATGAAGGTTTTGAAACCTTTCGGGGATTCCGCAAAAAAGTGAGGTCATAATACCGCAGTGAAACGCAGTACACCGCTAGAAATACTTTCCGAAGTAGTTCTAGCTGTGTCATACTGGTCCGGGGTGCACTACAACCCCTTGCGATTGATTACCTCGCTGTTATGGCGTCATTAGTCAGCGTGGAGAAGTGCTGTTGCAGCGGAATAGCGATATTCATTCCTTACAACCTGCCCTATGTATCCTTCTCAGTTGAGTTTATTATCAAATGTTATCAGATATTTACCTTTTAAGTCTTCAACAAGCAATTGCTTGTCCACCTTATAATCATAATCAACCTTTAGTTGTTTTATCCTGCTCAATAAGCATTCGTCTTGATGATAGCGGGAAGCAGTCTGTAAACCACAATTGGAACGGCCGATACGCTAGGACCAAGACTAGATACTGGTCGTGTCATACCTACCCGATCCATTGTGGTTGCGGGTCCTTACCTCCTTATATTAATAACTAATGTAAGCCCGTGACCGTTTTTGCGTATCGTCACGGGTATAGAATAGTTCCGGTTTTTGGAGTCAAATATTATAATAGGTTGACCTCATCTGACCAAATACAAACTTGACTTGTGTTTCTCTCTTAGGGCGAATAGAATCCCTTGAGGTTGACGAACTCAGAAGTATTAATAGGCATAGTTATTAAACACGAACAGGCAGGGGCGGATCCAGGATTTAGGTTTGGGAGGGGCTTGAGTGGACTGCGGTTTGGGGGGCTTGGCTTGAGTGGATTTTGGTTGGGGAAGGCTTGACCTTCAATGAATTTAGGTTTTGGGGGAGCTTGAGTCGGGCCTCAAATCCGTAGAGCTAAAAAAAAAAGGTCTACAAAATTACAATGTCCGGGGTGGACGTAGAACCTTTTCGGGGGCTTGAGCCCCGTAGCCCCCCCCCCCCCCCCTGGATCCGCCCCTGCGAAAAGGGACGATCACGCTGTCGTATAATTGTTTCAAGGGTCGTTGACTTGAACTTGCTGAAATACAAACTTGAATTGTATTTGACTATTAAATCACTCTGCAAAATTTGAAGAATTCCTGTTTGCTTCAAAAGCATCACGTTTTTGAGGATGTGCATTCATATTATTATCTTTCATCATAGTGTCTGTAACGGCCAGAGAACTTAAATACAGATTCCAGATTATTAAACAGTTTAACAACTCCGAAAAAATGAATTGCCAAAATACTCGATTCGGTAACATATTTGTTCTGATGTCCACTTTAAACAACCTAATAACTCACGTATAGCGAACATATACAAAGACCATTAACGAAGGTGGTCAGAAAAATATTTATTTTATTTATTTATTTTCCCATATACATATAAATAAATAATAAATAAATGGTCAGAAAAATAAGAAAAAGCAAATAAATCGTAATGTATAATCTTTGGTCAAGCAAAAACATTACAAAAGTTTTAATTAAACTGAAATTTAGCGTAGGCCGAAATGACAATTGACATTCGTGGTTACAGCAGAGACGATGAATAATTTAAGATTTTTTCATTTTTATGCAACATGTTACTGAAAAAAGGTTCCAAGTTTTTAACTGTAAATTTAATCTATATTTTTTTCAACTATAGAATGCTACGAAAAGCAAACTAATGAATGTATTATGGCTGATAACAGTTGCTTAACTATTACATTGTGGACATAACCTCGAATTTCTTCTAATGGTTTCTCCGGTGGCTGTTGATTTGCGAGCGAAGGTTAACACGTGACACCGTTCTCCAGCCAATAGCTATCGAGGTGAGTGAGCTTAGGATATTATATAGTAGATAATATAAACTAATTTTAAATTGAGACGGAATCTGATAGATTTTCTGGATCAATACAAAGTTTGATGATGAATCTTTTGACTTACTCAGAGTCTTTCTTCTGGTTCTCGGGTATCTCGGCCTCGTAGGAGGGCATGTAGAATTGAGGGGCCCGCTTGCCTCCCACTATGGACAGCCGTTCTTCAGGAGTAGACTGGAAATGCCGCTCATCGACGCGCCCATTCTGATCCTCGGCCTTCACGTACAGTACGTACTCCATGTCCAACTGGAAGGGATCGGTACCGCGTGTGCGTACCACGCCAGACCGCTCGTCCACCTCGAACCGGCCACCCGCTGCAAAAAGCAAAAAGCATTTGTTATACACATCGTGGTACCGAAGATTAGGGGTTCTGGTAATAAATGTGAAACAATAGTGTATCTATCTACTGTACAGTTTCGTGGTTTTATATTGCAGTTTGTTGACGTGCTCTTAAGATTTTAGACTAACACACAGCCCTTCATTCAAAGAACCCTGTATACAGGGTGGGGCATTTAATATGTTTTCTGGAAATATTTCGGAAAGAAAGCATTTTAACAAACAATAACCTATATAAAAAATAATCGTACAGTAGGGGGCTACAATTATGTGATATTGGTTTTTTCACAGGTGGCGCTGTTGTCGTTACAACAAGGTCAACTTAATTCTTTTAAATGGGAACCCCTATTTTTTTTTAAGATTCCGATTCCTCATGAAAAAATAAAAATAGTTTGCTGAACTCACTTTTCTGTTAGCCTCACAGATGGCGCTGTAATCGCGAAAAATTAATATTCGCGTTTTTTGTGTATAATTTTAATTATTGTTTAAATAATTACATGTAATTTTCATTCTGTAAACGTGGAAGGTAATTTTAAAGGATAATGACGAAATTGATTTTTTAAATGCTTTTTCTTACTTATTTGCAGCCATGTCTACAGCAGGTGCTCAAAAAGGTGACCATTTACTTCCAGACAATTTCTGACACACTTCGAGCTGTTCAGGCATCATTTCTGCAAAGGGTCAGAAAATGTCTGGAAGTAAATGGTCACCTTTTTGAGCACCTGATGTAGACATGGCTGCAAATAAGTAAGAAAAAGCATTTAAAAAATCAATTTCGTCATTATCCTTTAAAATTACCTTCCATGTTTACAGAATGAAAATTACATGTAATTATTTAAACAATAATTAAAATTATACACAAAAAACGCGAATATTCATTTTTCGCGTTTACAGCGCCATCTGTGAGGCTAACAGAAAAGTGAGTTAAGCAAAATATTTTTATTTTTTCATAAGGAATCGGAATCTTAAAACAAAATAGGGGTTCCCATTTAAAAGAATTAAGTTGACCTTGTTGTAACGACAACAGCGCCACCTGTGAAAAAACCAATATCACATAATTGTAGCCCCCTACTGTACGATTATTTTTTATATAGGTTATTGTTTGTTAAAATGCTTTCTTTCCGAAATATTTCCAGAAAACATATTAAATGCCCCACCCTGTATAAGGTAGTGATAATATCTGAACAAAATTAGCTAAGCAAGTGGATGACACGCTCAAAGAGAGAGAGAGACTTATGATTATGAAACAAATCAACCTACACCAATCATCAATTTATAGTCTACAGGAGACGGAATGTTTCAGTTTCATTAACACCCTACCTAATTACTCATTTTTACACTTCAGCTACTTTTGTCACACAACCGCTATTGTATTATAATCTTGTCCAAATGGATCTGAATAGTATGTTTGCTCTGGACCAGAATGAAAAATGCTCTTAGCAATCATTGTTTGGAAGTAGGCCTATATATATTGCTATCGAATTCATGTCGTTGCATTAAATTCGTTGTAACGGCATAGGAATATCTTCGCATGGTACCACGAAAATTTGTGAGCGTCAATGAACTGTTTAGAAATGGCCGTCGACTGTACTACCGAGTCTATCTCTTTAGGTAAATTTTGAGTGGCGTTGGTGTAAGGTACGTTTCTTTATTGCTTTGACATAAACTTTTTCTCGAAAGGCATGTCCTCAGGAAAGTGGAAAATGTTTGACCAAAGGGACAATTGCATTTCGGTACGCCCTTATTGTACCGACAATTTTTCGCATATATTTAATTTCTTGTTCCCTATATTATATTGCGTTAAAATGTAAGTTAAATACAAATGAAAAACTGTATGAACCGAACCTAAGGTAACTAAAAGAAGGAAAAGTTTTTACATGAAATTTACATTTTT
Organism: Vandiemenella viatica; assembly: GCA_031002005.1. NCBI lineage: Eukaryota > Metazoa > Arthropoda > Insecta > Orthoptera > Morabidae > Vandiemenella > Vandiemenella viatica. The sequence goes on along the minus strand of JARYHS010009186.1, from coordinate 71,357,945 downwards.
TGCTTCTCCAAGTTAATATGTGGTACTAAAATAAAATGGGGAAACCATTTCTACACACACACACAAGGGTCCACATGAGGGAAGCAGTGTGTGTGTGTGTGTGTGTGTGAGTGAAAGAGAGAGAGAGAGAGAGAGAGAGATAATATTGGGAAGGGAGTAAATGGATGGTAGGCCAGGAGTAATCAAATGCGGTCAATTGTTAAAAATTTCTGTTCAAGGTACAAGTTGAATATCAATACGCGTGTAAGAAAGGAGCTTTCTCGGCGTACGATTGCAGTGATATCTTCACTGGTGAACCGCTGTAGGGCGTTGCAAAACTAATACATTTGGATTGCAAGTTCCGCTGTCTTCTTCACATTTCACACCTGCCGAAATATCATATTTTTACAATAAAATCGGACGGTACATTCGCGAAGCATCCATAACATCAATAAGCATTTCGTGTATAGTGAGGTAAGAATTTTGACTGTGATAATTGTACGCCATTTCTTCCACAGTTGTTTGTTAAATTAATAATTATTCCTTAATAATTATGCCAATACAACTGTTGTTGGATATTATTTATTTGACGGACGCGTTTCGCCTCTCGTCGAGGTATCGTCAGCGTACAATGTTTTCTGTAATTTGTGATATTTTAACTTAATGTTACAAAATCTTCTCGGGTGTCCAGCCGGATTGTGGTGTAAAAACACGACGTTTCTACAGCTGACTCTGCTGTCTTCATCAGGTATCTTGTGGTTGTTCTCGGCTGACTGTCTCTAGGCAGAGACAGTCAGCCGAGAACAACCGTGTTTTTACACCACCATCCGGCTGGACACCCGAGAAGATTTTGTTGCATCGATACGCCGGGAAAGTCTCCACTCACACATAACTTAATGTTTTTTTTTTTTTTACAAATAACGAAATTTTTCTTATATATAGAAAGCATAAAAATTATTTATATTTACATATCAATTTTGAATTATCAGGCAGAACGTCTTGTTTACATAAGGGTAATAAGGTAGGATTCATATTATCACTTACATTTTACATTTCTGTTTTAAGGTATGGTTGTTTGTCGCCTGTAACCTCAACCAGCATGCTGTTTACACTATTGTACATATTTACACAATTTGTACAAAATTGGGATCTTATGAATTCACTTTGAAAAACAGAAATGTAAAATGTAAGTGATAATATGAATCCTACCTTTTATTAAACCTATGTAAACAAGACGTTCTGCCTGATTATTCAAAACTGATATGTAAATATAAGTCATTTTTATGCTTCCTGTATATAAGAAAAATTTCGTTATATTTAAAAAAAACCATTAAGTTAAAATATCACAAATTACAGAAAACATTGTACACTGAAGATACCTCGACGATAGGCGAAACGCGTTCGTCAAATAAATAATACCCAACGACACTTATATTGGCGTAATTATTAAAGAATAATTATTAATTTTAACTAGTTTTCAAATCAATTTTATTCACAAGTCTTATAATATTAGAGAAGGTCCAGCAATCTAATCACTGTTGTTTTGAAAACGTATGGTTACACTCACAGACATATTTTCACTGGAAGGCATAGCAGTATTTTACGCCTACACAGAATCCCTGTAAAAATCAAATTATCACAAAAATTCCGCCAAAGTTGCAGGTATTTTGATGTTACTAAAAAATTTTAGAAACTCAGTTCCTTCCTGATTACGGAAGTGGAAGGGAGGAATAAGTAAGGTCAAGAACTGAAAACCTGTGTGTTTCAATTCCGATGTGAGCGACTGATCGTGGTGGGTGAGCGGTTAGCACTCTGGCCTCGCATTCGGGAGGACGCCGGTTCGAATACCTGTCCGGGCATCCAGATTTGGGTTTTCCATGGTTTCCCCAAATCACTCCAGGCGAATGCCGGGATGATTCCTTCAAAAAGGCATTATAAACAATTAACTTTTTTTAGGTTAGAATCCTTTCTGAATGGAAATCATAAAAACAACTATCACGTCTTTCAAATGAAACCGAGCGAGTACGCGAGCTGTAACCGTTGGATCTTTCATTCGGAAGGCCGCGGGTTTGATTCGCGAGTCAGCCATCCACATTTCGATTTCCCATGGTTTCGGAAATCACTCCCGATACTTGCTATGATGAAAATTGGTAAAACACTAATTAAATCTCAAGACTGTTCTTCCGTGGTGTTGTATCAGCGACTGGGTCATTTCTGTCTTATTCTACATCTACATCTACATCTATACTATGCAAATCACAAATACTGTGGGTGGCAGAGGGTGCTATGTACCAATCCTAATTCTGCGCATTCCAATCCCGAACAGATTGGAATTAGACATAACGAGCTTGAAGGTGAGCTTTAACGTTAGGGCTTAGTAAACAGGACAACCAGGCTTCGATTACCGGACTGGCCAGACGAACGCCGGTAGGTTTCCTTCATAAATTCAATTACATACTTCCGATTCCTGCGCTGAGCGGCGAAGTCTGTCGATGAGCCGCAAATAACATTAAAAACAAAAACTTGATCTGATTGTAAACAGCATTTTCCTTGAGTCTGTATTCGCTGTATTCAAAAGCTATCCATAAATCTTCAAGCTTCAAGTAACTTTCTCAGTTTTGCTATAGTTTTAGCCGACCATCTCAGTTTAAAAAACTGCTGTATTAGTTCGTTACCTATATCAAAGGGCACATCTGTTTGGGTCTAAAAAACGATGGTCATTTGCATAGCTTGCTTTTAATTTTTGTATTCTGTTCGTTTCATTTAAAACGTTTCTGTGTCTGTTTTCTGTAATCTTGATCAATATTTTCTAGTACAATGAGGATCCAGTTTTGTTAATACATACCTTTCGAATTTCAATAAAATTCCTAAAACTCTGATACTAATCATGTTAAGCTTTGAAATGGCAGCGTAGTAATAGCTACATTCCATTTCTCTCACATACTCTCTTTTCGACAGGTAACTGACAACAAAAAAGCGGCTTTTATTAATTCACAGAATGCTTTTCAAATAGGATTTCGTCAGGGCTTATTCTGAGAAAAGAGTAACAGGCAAATGAATGGTGCAACGAGCCGGGGACTATACAAAGAGGCAAGCTAATACCCGACATTAGGAGGGTGAATAGAGATGATCGAATGAGGAGCGAGTAATCACAGTCATTGTAGAGCCAGAGTCATTCATGCCGAACAGTGGCTGGACTGTGGCAGGGAAGACCTGCAGCTAGATTAAAAAGCAGCATAATATTCCTTCTTTGGAGAGAGAGACAGAGGTAAGCGTACTAGCCTCAATGATTCCAATCAGGAAGTAAGACACAGGTTTCTGTATATATGTTTCGTGTTTTCGGAACTCGCTGTTAGAACTAATTTTTATGTTTTCATATCCGAAGGGAAAGGATCCTCTTCTCGTTCCACTGTCAGTTCGCTTCAACTCCTAAACGGAATAAATTTCAAATATAAACCTAATACACAATATCGTATTTAAACTATATCCACTTCAATAAAATGCGTTGAACATCAGACGACATAAACTGAACAGCCAGGACACCTTCGGTTAGTTTCAACACTGCCTGGCTACCAGCTCAGAACTATTTGGATAACCAGGAAATTTCAAATAAATAACAATTTGATTTTATTTGTACTTAATAGTAAGTATAATTGCCATGCCATCTAAAAGGCATGTCTGTTGAGGAAGTAAGTGCACGCAAATACGAAGGACAGAGATGCCGACCCCGGCAGCGTAGGGGTAACGTGCTTGCTTCGCGTTGCAGGGGTCGCCGGTTCGAGTCCGGCCGAGGGCATGGGTGGTTTTAATTAAGTGTTGTGTTCGTCTTGTGTCGTCCTTACAAAAGAGAGAAAACAATCACACTGGGATTAAATCTATACATTGTAAAATGAACAAACACATTGAGCTGGCTGAATGGCTAACATGGCCGAATGCCATTAAACTAAAAAAAAAAAAAAAAGGACAGAGATAAAAAATCTATAATGTAACGCAGAGATACATATATGAAACATTCTTTTAATTTTAAATGTTGTGATTTGTTTATTTAAGATGATTAAATGCATATATTCGCGTAAGGAGAAGAACATCTGATGTTTACGGTCTATTTCCTGTTCCACTTACTAAAATCAGGTCACAAGAGGATAAACCGAAAAGTCTAGTAAAAATTGAGAGAAAGTTTACACAAAATGTAAGACATCAAGAAATATATCCAAAAAATAAATAAATAAATAAAATAAAAAGATTGACAACATATCATTTACGGTGCAAATTTATCGTTACAGATGCAAAACATACAAAATAGTAACAAAAAAGAATAAGAAGTTATCAAGTAAATGTGTTGAATGCTTTAATTATAAAACGAAAAATCATATTTTCGTTATTCGAAAACTAACCCACCCAACACCCAACTTGTGGTTAGTAAAATATTCCACGTAATTTTCAGATATTCAAAAGTAGGGGTGTTTCGAATATTCCAGTTTTAAAGATTTGTATGATATTCAATGGTTAAGCCAAGACACATCTTACACAACTTTTGTCGACATCTTATTTAATACATTTCTGTTTCAACGAAATTAGATATGATGCTTTCACCAGCAAGGATATTTGTTCCTACGCCTCTTAGAACTTTTTCAACAGTTCTGATTACCAAACCTTAGCTAAGTACGCCATTGACCTCATTTTTCTTACCATCTATCTTGGTTTCATGGAACGGTTCACTTTATTTTTTTTTTAATTTTGTGATATCAGTATTTACTAATAATTTTTTTCGGGATGCCGATCTGTCTTCACATTAACGAGAGGACATTAAGTGACTGAATTTGAACTAAGATTTTAGTTTCTCCCTATTCCAGTACGCGAACTTTTAATATGATCCAAATTGGAAGTAAAATAACAGTAGAGACGTTAACGAAAGAGAAAGCAGGAAAGTTGTATCAACTGGACAAATGGTTTCGCATTAAACAGTACGGTGTTTGTTTACATAAAGTAACAAAATTAAATCAAAATTGCAACAAACAATAGAGAAATTACTCAGAGAAACAACATTTCATAATGCTCTCACAAATATTTATTCTGTACAGTGTTAAAAGTATTCTGCATACAAAAATGATAAAGGTTTGAAAAAAAATTAGGATATTTTAATAGAAAAATGTATAACCCAGATTTTTAACACTAATCCAGAATTTATAGTACGCGTGGTAAATCCAAGTTATACATGAACAAATTAACTATTTTATGTTCTAGATGTGATCAAATATCCGTTGTTATGCTTGTCAAAAGAGAATATCACTGGCATTTATACGAATTTACTGTGAGCTGAAATAATCGGGCAGAGAATCGTTTGCTTTCTAAGCTGTCTACCTATTTTACGGACGTTCGCAAGCCTTCATTAACCCGTGTTGTTAATGATTTCCGCCGTTGTAAACAGTACATGCGGTTTGAGTTTGCAATTAGTGCCAGTATAATTGGACATTTGTACATTATGAGACTATCCACAAACAACATCACTGTTCGTTATTCCGTCGAGGGAAATTCTGCACATGCTGCAGGGATTGCGCTGTGACAGTATGTAAAAGAACAGTAACAACGAAAAATGGTTTCCTTTTTTTTGCTGTTAGTCTTTCAACTGCTTTGATGTAATGCTCCATCTGTTTCTATCTTAACCATAATTTTTTTTTAGAAACATAAAAATCTCTCAGTTATAATTAATTTACTTCTGTCTCTCTTCAGCCAATATTTCCCGTTTTCGTACGATTTACAAAACTAGCTGTTGCCAGCGACTTCGTACGCGTGGATTTAGAATTTTGTAGCTAAAATTAGACATACAGTGTGTGCGCGCGTTTTTTTAGAGTAAAATATTTAAAGAGGTGATAGTGTGCATCAGATTAAGACAAAAATGTCGAACAAAACCCAAATCTGGGTGCCTGGACGGGTATTCGAACCAGCGTCCTCCCGAATGCGAGGCCAGAACGTTAACCACTCACCCACCACGCTCGGTACGCGCATATCGATTGTCTCATAGGCCTGAAAGTAATCTCTTAGCATTTACTTCAAATATGAAGCAGTGAACTAGCATTACGAAGAAAGCTACTGTGGTTAACAGTTTCTAAGCTCATTATTTTCTTGGTTCTCCGGGTAGAGCCGCGTCGATTTATTAAAACCTAACGTTTCAGTCGTCGTGCTGTGGCTTTCATCAGAGGACTGTGACAGCACGATCCAAGATAATACGTACAACGACCGCGAAAGTCTACGCAATCAGTTTCTAAGCACCCAGGGTGGCGCCGTGTCCTAGTCAAGGCGGAATTGCGCGGAGATTTGTTTCGCGAGCTCTACGTAACTGTTGTCATCAATGTAAGTTCTCAGGGTCTTACGTCATTCGTAATGTTTTGACCTCCAAGATGTTATCAACGCCTAAAATATTTTGTAGAATCACATGTAACGTTTGCAATGAGTACGGAAAACGCCTAAAAGGCTTTAGGAACCCTGCTGACAAGAACGATAACCTCATTTTTGTAGGCGACTGGTTCAATTCCCGTTGCTGCTTTTAATTCAGATTGAAATGTTGTTACGTGTCAATGCTCTTTGTCACATCCAGATATTATTACACCGTACTGTTAGAAAGTTTTGAATTATTTCAGTGGTCTGGCAGTTGAAAGTTTGTGATTACAAAATACCAATGTAGTGTTTATTGTCTCTTTTGTCCATTTTAATACGTTCTGATTAATTTATATTGTGTTTTAAAATCAATACATTGTTTGATTGACAAATTTCGTCACAAGCGTCTACTTATAAATAACACGTATAATACACGAAGGGAAGGAATTGTTCGTCCTAAGTTCTTAATCAGATCAGTTACGCCTATTTCGCCTAAATCGCGTTTCAACATCATAATAAAATTTCTTTGGATGTGTGTTTCAACCAAAAATATCTCGCCCCGCAATAATCATCAACATAACCTTACTCAAAGATCGTAACCTATCTCGTCCTGCAATCATTATCAACATAACCTTTCTCAAAGATTGCAATATTTTATTCTCACACTCTAGGACACGAGAAAAGAAATAAATTTAACTGGCTATTTTACGTAATTCTGTCTAACAAGTATAGCTCTTCCATTGGATACGTCCTGTTGAATTCTGAAATCTAATGATCTGACGTAAAACAGTTTAGAGATTATGGATGTTCTGTTGGTCCATCGGTAATCTATTTAACAAAAAACATTAGAAGATTTTATTTCAATTATCTCTAACATAGACTAATAGGTGTCATGTATTCATAGATCTTTAAAGGAATGTAATTTTGAACAAATTTGAAGAAAACTGATGAATGGTTTATATTTAAAACGATAGATTTTTTTTATAATTCGTGCCAATGTTATTTTTTAATTGTCTAATTGCTTGTTTTGAAAATTTTATGGCTCTGTTCCCGGATTCACATCCCTGTGGAGTTAGAAATTTTAAAGCATTGTGTTTAATCATATGAGCTACGCCAGGGCATTCAGTTCGGATTCCACGTTAAACTGTAGGTCCCAGAGGAAAGGAATTGGCCGTCCTACGTCTGACACAATAACTTAGTACGCCTCCTCTGGAAGGATCCAACCAACCTTTAGGATGTAGACTAATTTAGTTAGTTTAATTACAGTTGAAAACCTATGTTCTCTACTGAGGATACTGATTGACAGAAAAAGTGCAAAAACAGTTTCGGAATCATTCCCTGAATTTTGTTTCTTCGAGCTTCGATTTCAACTTCAATCTTGGCTCTCTTCGGAATGTAACGGTGTAAGGTACCCGAAATTCGATGTTCCGTTGTACCACTGTGTACTATTATCTGCTTGAAAACAAATAAAAGTACAGGGTGTCCACAAATGAATATCGGGGTTTTAATGCTTTATAAGATTTATTACATTATCCTTATAGTTATAAATGATATGTCAAATGAAAGAGCAACTCAAACAGTTTTGTTCGTTGGCACTAGTGCGCATGTGCGTGAAATGTTTCCGTAATAGATTGTTTCTACTTTAACGAAACCTAACGGTATGCTACTGCTGATATTGTAATGCATACCAGAAATTCTGTCAATTCTTTCGTCGAGACTGTATTCTGTTAATTATAGAAATATCTGAAATCTCATTTTGCTATTAGAATTTTCAACGGCTTAGTACGTTTGTCTCGTCAATCAGATATTTACGCTCCTGAATTGTTTTATTGAAATAAATAAGATGAATGCCCATAATAAATGGAAGTCGTAATTTTCTTACTAGCAGCAGGAAAAATAAAACATTGAAATTTGTTTGTAATTTTGTTCATCTAAGGTATTTGTTATAAATATTATATAAATTTCAGATGTACGGTAACAACATTGTGTCAAATCTCGATTTGTCTTGCTACGTAGACGAATTTTAAAATGGTAATAAGCAAGAAGTTCAGGTAGAATATTCGATATCGAAAGAGGTGAAAGTGAAAGCAGGAGTGCCAGGAGATAGTTGTGTTGAGACTATTACTATTCGTTATTCTGGTGAATGATTCTGTAATTATCCTTCAGTCAGAAGTTAATTTATTTGCAGATAACTATTTTGGACAATAGGATGAAAAAATGAGACATCTGTCAGCAGCTACAGACGAATATTTAGCTGATAGGTCAACATGGAATGAAGATGAATACTAAAATGAGCTATCTTATTATGTACAATGATAGAAAAATATAGTTTTTGAATAGTGTTGCACTGAAGTGAGGATTGCTTCTTGAAGACACAAAAAACAAATGCCTTGGAATATCATTTTACAATAAATTTAATTGGGGTGGGAAGATGATAGGGACAGATTTAAAACGAGCGTGGTGGGGGAGCGGTAACTATCAGACCTTACATTCGGGAGGACGCGGGCTCGAATCCCCGTCCGGCCATCCAGATTTGGGTTTTCTAAGGTTCCCCAAATCACTCCAGGCGAATGCCGGGATGCTTCCATCAAAAGGCCATGGCCTAATTCTTACCCGTTCCTTGCCCCCCTCTAGTGACCTCGGCGTCGACGAGGCAAAAGCAAAAAAGAGAGATTTAAAAGTTATACATCTTTTGGAGAGGACAGAGAGAGAATTTAGCAAAGAAGTTAAAGAACAGGGATACAGAAACTTTATCCAGATCCTTGCTTGAGATATTGCGAGATCCACACTATGAGAATGAAGTACAGGAACCGGAGAGGAAAACAACTATATTTAATACGAAAATTACCGTACACATTCGGTAACTGATTCGATAAAGGAGTTCGTGGGAATCATTAAAACACATGAAGTGGGTTAAAAGAGTGATAAATTTGTATAAGGATTACATTGACGATGAGGCCTGGATGGATATCGGGAGAAAGTAATATGTTGAAGGGGAGAGAGAAAGATGACTATAAACAAGCTCTTGCTTTCTGGTATAAAGCAGTAAGAAAGTTTTCATTTGTAGTTATAAGTTTACATCAAACAGTGGTTCTGTTGATGCCTTCCAATTTTATCAGTAGAAATAGGATAAGATATTAATAATTAGCTGTTGCCCACAACATTATTCACGTGGAGTGTTAAAGTACGAATCTCTCTTTAAACCGATTATGTCATCGCCAATGAGTAGGGAGGAAAAAAACTCAACCCGATGCCGCTCGAACAATGGAATCACAATCAACATTTGGATACTACCAGAAGTTACTAAATCCGGCAAGTACTTTTCGCATGAATCACGTTCAACGAAAAACATTTATGTACATTTTTATCTTAAATTTCTCAACTTTCTCACCTCACATCAAAACAAAAGTTATTCTATTTATGTCCTTTAAGTTATTCGAAATCGCATCAAAATCTGACTTTTTGTATGAATCACTTTAAACTGAAAAAGGAATACTAAAACTTTTTCAGCTTTCCGATTTTACATCAAAAAGAAGTTTGTTCTATTTCACCCATCCTCCTCCACCCCTTCCGGACCATAGGTGGTACCTTATTTTATTCGAAACACATCAAATTTTGTGTGGTAGCTTTTCCGGTAATACATGAGGTTATCGCTCTGGACCGTAATTCGGGAAGAAGGGGTTTCAAATTCCCATCCGGCCGTCCCGCTTTCGGTATACCACGTTTAGCGAGATACCTCCAAGCCAAGCCCTGATGTTCCTTTAGAAGGCCAAGGTCGAATTTCTTCCAATTCATTGTCCTCAATCGTTCTCCTCTTGGCTGAAAATGTCCCATGTGACCCTAGAGCAGTCCGCCTCCTTGGCTTCAACCAGAGGGATAAAATTTTCAAATAAATAGCACCCGTTTAAGCACAATATACTTAGTTTAATAACGCAGTATACTCTAAATTGTGGAGTACGATTTTCATTAACATAAGAATAATGGAGAATTAGAATCGATCTGTAAAAAATAAGGGATTTTCTTCTTCTTCTTTCATCGTTATTTCAAACAGAGGAGCGCGAATGAACTTATTTAGCAGATGTGTTTTTCTTATTTTTCCAAAGTCTCTTTATCCTCTTGCTGAGCTCTTTCCTAGGTTCTTCCGTCCATGTGTTCCTTCTTCTAATATACTGTTTACTGGCAAATTGGTGGTTATTGACCATGCTATTAAATCTGTATCTGTTTTGTATGATACTATCTGTGATACAGATTTCCCGGAGATCCTTTCAGATTTCAATTCGCCAATTGTTTTACATTTTCATTGAAATGATCAGGTTGAGAATTCTTTTAGTTAGTCTGTTGTTATTCATTCTTATAATATAGCCGAATAATTTAATTCGTCTTTTCCTGAATGTGTCTGAAATTTTTTCCGAGTGCTGATACAGTTCATGTTATTTCCTTTTCATAGAAATTTTTTCTGTTCAAACTGGGCCAAAGATTTTTCTTAAAATTTTCCTTTATCGGATTTTGTATGAATTAAATATTTAGCTAAGTTGGTATTTTCACGAAACTCCCATCAGATTTAAAATGGAGTAATGTTACAGAATGTGGAGTGATACATTCATATAACATTCTCTACGCAATAATACTTTATTATTTCAGTTTCCTTGCTCGAATTTAAATAGTGAACATGAAAGTGCCACCGAGTTGGATTATTTCCAGTTTGCTAAAATTAATGGTGAAAACCAAATAAAAATCGTATTTATTGGCGGTTGGATACAGGAAGCCTATACTCGGCTAGCACACATAACAAATGCAGTTAGTCGACCCATTATCACCGAGCACTCCCTGAGGAAAAGTTAATTAATACTTCAGATTTTTACGTTTCTCAGTAAACGCACCTGCAATATGCTGTCACAGTTTAGGGTCGCCGTTTCATAACCTTATTTCCCTAACCGGACATAAAATAACGATAACGATCCACTATTCGTCGGTGGCATGATGAGATCACAGGCAAACTCATCATTATACTCTCTGGATTGGTAACTATCGCCGAAACATAGCGCGTCAAAAGCCGCTAGCAAGCGAGGCTGTTATCGAACTGTATCGATATGCCGTACGTGAAATGTCAGTTTTCACGGAGAGAAATATAAAGGTAGAATCATCACGTACAATAGCGACTCACTTAACAAGTTCCTTCCATAAAATTATAGTGAAACACGACAAATAATTATCTTAAAACACTTGAAATGATTTTCACTAAACGAACAATTCGTTCTCACCGCATCAGAGATGTTTATTACAATAGCTTCGATTACTGTCTGTAACTGAATTAAAGCTTATGCAGACGTATATACAGCTTCAAGTATTTGAATCACTGAAGTTGGGTGAAAAAAATTGAAACATTAGACAAAATTGATCGTCCATATTTAACCAAATTAAAATGAGACTCTTGCGTGAGTCATTACCGGTATGTGCCACGAGATATTAATTCGCAATGCGTGAGATCAGACTAGGAAGTTTCTTAAAAAGAAAAGTTGAGTATTATAAACCCTCTATTTTTCTCTTTGTTGTTTTTACTCTCTTTCTTCTATCGCAATCGATGGGCGTGCTTGATGACCCAAGGAGCTAAATTTAAATAAAACTTTACCAGTCTTGAGTATTTTTTTTTTAAGTTTACTTTCCTTTTGTATTATTTATTAAAAAAGTTCTCCCAGTCTTGCTAAATATTAATAGCAATAATTAACTGGAAGCAAAGTGTCGCTTCCAGTGGTTAATTTATTAAGCAGTATTCAACTCACTTAATTTATAAAATTCTGATGTCCTGTTTCATTTTAAAGAGTCTTTTCGTTATAACACTACCTCGTTGCTACCCCATACATCTGCCCATAATATTTACCTGCAAACTGGACTATAGTAGATCAGTATGAGGCCATTGGAATATTTCTTAGTAAAACTATTAGCAAAGATTCTGTCCAACTTATGACGGTATACAGCTTGCATTGCACTCTAGTGACCTGCCGCCAGAAGATGTTCTCTATGCTTCTTTGTCATTGTGTTTAAGTGACTAGGATGACAGGTTTCCAATGCATTCTCCTGTTATGTTACTGCTGCGCAGATTATTTGGACTAAGATCAGGAAGTAACAATAACGATGGCTACAGCCAGCAACGCATTCGGCAAGAAGGAAAGATGAACAGGGACATGCGAAATGTTTTAATGTATGGAGCTCAAAACTGGAATATTCACGAAATAAGATGAACAAGGATTATAAGCATTAGAAATATGCAAAAGGAAGGTTGAATGAAATGGGATGACAGGGTACGGAACTACGATATGCTGAGAATAATAATCGAAGAAGGCAGAATGCTTGCCATGATCAAGAATAAAAGGAATAAATTGATTTGGAAAAGTGAAAGAAGAGTAAATTTAATAAAAGAAGTATAGAATGAATGTTGGAGGAGAAAGAGGAAGAATTAAACCAAAAATTCTTTACAGTGAAAGAAATATTTGAAGAAGGGATTAGAAGAAGGCATAATGTAAGAGGGAAATAGCATTGTACCAAGACGAGACCAGTCACTAAACACACAAAAAAATCACAACTAAAATTCTTTCTGTTTTGTCGTTCTCAATCCATTGATGGCAGAGTGGGAAAATCTGAGCATCTCCAACAAGAATTTTCAAAGACTCCTTCCTATCTTGGCAGAATTACTTGATCCGGTAAAAGATTATGAGCATCAGAAATGGCCGCGAAAATAAGAGAAATCAGGACCAGAACCGATTTATTTCTGAATTCTATTCATTTTTTCCATGAGCGATTAGGGAATGGAATAGAAAGGATTTACCAGGCGAGTAAACTTAAAATCCGACAGGAGTAGCTTTCGATAAAGCACTCCGGCCGTCCTGATCTGGGTTTTCCATAGTTTTCCCGGATCACTCCAGGCGAATTCTGGGATGGTTCATCACAATAGCCCATGGACGCCTCCTGCATATCCCTTATATCCCTTCCAAACTATTACCCTTTCGGATAGGTACAATGCAAACTTCGCTACATACTTTTAGTGAATCGCGGAGTAATGATAATAATAGTACAAGGGGCTACGGTGAAGGAGACAATATCCACTTATCAAATGGAATGATGTTTGCGGAGTGGTTTACTCACTGCGGTCCCGGACGATGAAGTAGTGTATGTTGTGGTCGGTGTCTGGGTCCCTGGCCTGCAGGGTGAAGACGGGGGTGTTGGGCGGGGCGTTCAGCTGCACCACGGCCTGCATCGGCAGCGGCCTGTTGATGAAGTACGGCGGCTCGTCGTTCACATCCTTCACGTGGATTATCACTCGCTGGTTGTCCGTGTCTGCAACGAAACAAGTCGCTCACAAAACATGCCAACACAGCAAAGACTAAATATGAAAAACACAAGTACAAAATATTATAATAGGACTAATAATAATTTAATCAATACTAGATGACCAGTGCGAAAATTTCGCGAATATGATTAATAGTAAGATTGGCGGTTTGTAATAGTATGAAAGAAGAACTGCCTCAATTGTTTCAATTGTTTATTTGTTTGGTGTAAAAGCCACGTAACAAAAGTAGACGCCACTGAAGCAATTTATTAATATCTCTGTGATATGCGCTGCTACTATCTAACGGCTTGGCTCTGAACTGTGTCATGCACGCGAAGTTTACAGTTGTTACTTTTGCACTTTATGGGTCAAATTCCGAAAAATTTTGTTCTCAATTTATAATTTTGTCTGAGTGGAGACGTTAATCTTTTAAATGATACCTCATTTACCGATGTCGGTTAGCTGTCAAGGGAGATAAATGGCTCGTAACAATAAAACACGTTATGGAAATAATGATATTTTTGCCCTTTAAGAGTTGAATTCCAAAAAAATCTTTTCTTAGGATATGATGTGACAAAAGTCTCTACCTTAATATTTAAAATGATACCTCATTTATCTATTTCTGGTAGATATCAAGGAAGATAAATGGCTCATGATAAAGAAAATACGTTACGGAAGTAATGATACTTTTCACTTTAAGGGTCAAATTCCGAAAAATTCCTTTCTTAAAATATCATGTGACCAAAACGTTTATCTTAAATTTTAAAATGATACCTTATTTATCTATATCGGTTATATATCAAGGGAGATAAATAGCTCGTGACACAAAAAAACGTTGTGGAACTGTTAATACTTTTGCCTTTAAGGGTCTAATTACGGAAAATTCCCGTCTTAATATTTGATGTCAACAAAACAGAGTTCTTAATCTTTGAAATGATACTTCTTTTAACGATTTCGGTTAGGTATATAAGGAGATAAATGGCTCGTGATACAAAAAACAGCATTTTAGAAATATTGATATTTTTGGCCTTTAATGGTCGAATTTGAAAAAATTGCTTTCCTGAAATATGATATGAACAAAGCGGATACCTTAATTTTTAAATTATACCTCATTTATCGATTTCGGTTTGGTGTGAAGGGAGATATTGGCTTGTGCAAAAAAAGAAGAAAAAAACTTATAGAAATAATAAATATGATAATTAATGAGAAATAGTTTGAAAGTTTGAATTTGAACTGCGCCTTGAATTTAGATGCTAATAAAAAAAACTAGATCCACTGTGTGATGCATTAAAAAATAACGTGCAATGTCATTTGTATGAATAGAGTGGATGAAACAGAAGTGCACTACTTAAATTGTGGGAAAAGCTGTCTTTATACAAATTAAACATGATACCATTTGCAATATGTGAAACTCTTAGAAAACAGTTCGTTGACAAAACGTCTCCATAGTAAGTGTATACCAGTAATGCTTTCAAAGACTGCGCAGACAGTTTAAAGTTTTTTTTTAAAATAAAAAAAAATAAGGAAAGAAGTAATCCACCGAAAAGATGGCACCAATGCATTGGAATGGATGCAGGGAGCGTATGTTGAAAACAAATATCCGTTCAGAAATTGTTTTATGTTACTTTCAGAAAGAGCACAAGGTATAATTTTGAATAACCTTTTTAAAATGGGATCAATTGCAACTCCAAGTGGTAATAACAGAAAAGGACTGGACAATAGACAGACATATCTGATCGAACTCTTTCCTAAGGCTACATTGTTTCCAAATGATTAGACTCGAATTTTGGACGATGTGGATAATTTGTCATTTTCTCGGAACTGCTAGCAAATTCTGATGATATGACAAGATTCCTGTTGAATCCAGCGTTATTGTACAGGATACACAACAAAACAAATGATTCATTCTTCGATACTTCCCCATTTCTAAATAAGCTGTTACAATTGAATTTATTCTCCTCACAAAAAAGGTGATATTATGATATAAGTCAAGGTACAATTCGTATGAATACTCATACGTTTTCAACTATCTGAACTTAGAAAATCTGCAAGTATGGACAAGGTTATGTTACACAAACTGTGAAGCAACAGTAGATATAAGGTGCTTTATAACTTTGGTAACTCCGTCTGTCTGAAACGTTTTCTAGATGAGATAAAAGATCTTGCGGTAACAAGTACCACAACTCATAAATTAGTATTGGAGCGCCGTTCGATCTAAATCATTTGTAAGCATTAAGATTCTTTTCTTCTTGAAAGGTTCAGGATTTTATGCACAGTTCATAGCGAAGTAAAACTTTTTTTAAAAGTGGCGAGGAAAAAAATCCAAGCAATTAAGGAAATACTTTTGCTTATATATCACAAAAATATTTTGTGTATTAACTGCATCGACCAACATATTGTTACGCTTGCAACCGTGGTAAATTTTTAGGTTCTTATTCAATATGCTACGATTTAGTCTTCCACATGTTTTATATCAGGATAATGTTTTTACAATTTTTTCAGCCCAAATAAATCTCTTGTGTTCTCGAACAGTGAGATATTGACAAAACAGTTTCGACTGTGATTGTGTAACAGAATTAACAAAAATTGGTAAATGTTAATTGATGTCTGCAGCCTGTCAGAATTTAATAGTATTCTTAACAGAACTAATTATCATTTGATATTTTAGAGCATTACAAATCTTATTTTCCTGAATTTGCATTGATAAAAATAAAGGTTATGTAACTATTAAGTTGTGAATATTCTCTGGAATAATGCCAGCAAAAAACTGATTTTCTTTGGAAGAGTTTAACATAACTACACTTTTATACGTAGAAGAAAATTTGTAAAGTATCTTCAGGCAGTTAATACGTTAGCAGATATCTTTTAACATTGAAATCAACTGGAATCCTCTTTCAGTTCAAAAAAATCTTGTGTATTCAGAATCCCAATACCAAAATTTATTTTAAGATTTTTAAGCTATTAAGTGGACTGTGTGAAAAATTCACGAATGATATACGATAAGTAGCGATGCCGTTGTAGTACGTGTGCTGAAAACAAGTAACAGTTCAAAAATTGCTTTATGTTACTTTCCGAATAAGCACAAGACATAAATTTGAATAACCTTTTTTTGAAAGAAGAACCGTCTAATTTGTAACATATGTTTATAGGTACGTAGGAAAACACAAAGTGTTACGAAACGATTGGAAATGATGAAATGTTTCGCTATCAAAATCATCCGAAAAACTCCTTAATCTAGAAAACACAAACAGTTTATCCATATCTCTGTGATACGTGGTGCTGCTATATAGCGGTAATGCGATCCCTCCTTATCGACGCTAGCGAAGCCTATCAGCTTGATTCTGAACTATGCATGCTAGTGACCTCGATTTATCAAAATATTACGTTTAAGGGTTGAATTTAGAAAAATTCCTTTCTTAATTAATGATGTTACCAAAGAGAAGAACTTAATATTTAAAATCATACCTCATTTCTAAATTATATTTAAGTATGAAGGGAGAATGATGTCTCGTCACAAAAAAAAAAACACCTTTAAGAAGTAATATATAAGATTACTTGGTAACTGGAAAAATTGTTTTACAATAGTGTCTGTTAGATCAGTGTTTTAGGATGCAAAACTGTAGGCTTTGTTCAATAATAATAATTAATACACTTGCAATTAGGACTGAACACAAATATCTCCAGTTAGGCAATTTTAACTCTGGTTAAGCTTCTTAGCAAGACTTGAATGAGAGGTTCATAACACCAATGATTGCGTTACAATGGCCCTTGATGTGCTAAATAACAGAAAGCTACTTTCATAATCCAAACTAATTACGGAGTTTACTGCCACAGGTAAAGGCAGTTATCGCTATTGGTGATGGATTAGGATTATTTCTGGGAATAAAAATGCAAGTATAGATTATCAATGAAAATACTCTGTATAAAATACGAATCACAAATATCCGATGATATAATACAGAAACGGACAAATACTGGATTAAAGATAAAAATGTTAAGCAAATATGTGCCATTGTTTATCTTCTACACTGTAGCAACATATACATCTTCTTTTTTTTTGCCAATAGAAGAAGATGGGAAGTGTAGTTCTTGCTTGAACACTACCACTAGCTCTTTAATTGCTATGCAGATTTTTGTTCACTTAACTACTTCTTTGACAGAAATTTTTAAAGATAAGACAGTTCGGCTTCTATGTTGTGCGAAAAGATAATGAATTATTTTCTGCTTCTTACGTACTGACTGTAACAATTGCCTTTTATATTTTTAATAAGTAGGCACGGTATCTTGGCGTCGACAGAGAAATTTCCATCGTGTGCTGGACATTGAAATTTCGAAGGCGAACTGTGTAAGGCACATTATCATTGCTTTATATTCGTGGCGAGTTATCTTACAGGATTAAGAGCAAGGCAAACAGCTAATTCACATGCAACCAATTAGGAAAACTGAATTACACATGCAAGACACGCGCTGTCACTACGACAGTGCTGATATGTTAATGGTGGGAAGCAATGTATTATTTCTCAGGGGGAAAAGCACAACCGCTAGAACTTCTTGCCCTGCACACTTATTACTCTGTTGCCAATCAGACAACCGTGTAACACCAGTTGCCTTTCTGTCAGGCGTCTCCCACTGCTCCGCTTGGTGTTCGAAGTTCTATTTGTCCCTCTCTGACCGTACCGATTACTTGTATCTCAGATTTTTGCTAAAGTAGTAGCTCCACCTCATGAGTCTGTATTTTTTGAATGGTTGGTGAGTGGTAATGGTCAGGCCTGGCTATCGGAAAAACGCTGTTTCTATGCAGGTTCCGTGTAATCAAACTTCGGGTTTCTCAACATTATTCCAGGCGAATACGATAATGGCTCCCTTATAAAGATACCATGACCGATTTCCTTGTCGTTTTTTGTCCACCATCTCGTTCCCGAAATCTAATGACTTCGGCGTCGATGCAGCCAGTTTAAAAAATATTACATTATTCGCTTTCGAATTTGACTTTGTTCGTTTCTACATTTATCCTTATTGGGAAGAATATATTTTATACATGCGTTTGTTTTAAAACACGTAGGCTGACTACATATCACATCCCCGCGCTTTTCACAAAAAGCGTGGGTATCTGATTTGATTCTTGTATTTTTTTAACTTTTTGTCTAAGGGCAAGGGCAATGGCACTAATAACGCGGTATAAATTGGCAGTAACCTTTCAGTTAATTCAGTATAGCGATTTTACTATTTGTCATGTCTGACTGAAAAAGAACTTAACTGACCGTGAAAATTTTAACTGATGTATGATTTTTAATTTAATATTTTTTAGAATTTTTATTTGGCATTTACACCACATTTAAATTTTGGCCTTCTTAACGTTAATACGGTTCCTATTGGTTTTGAGTGATACAACTTGCTATTTCATTAACTTTTTATATTATTATGTTATGGATATTTTAGTGTTATAACTTTCATGGTGAACAAGATATTGGCTTTATAGCAGCACAGCCGAGAATTATTCATATATTGAGTATAGTGTAAAAATGGTTCCTGACAGATGTCAACACTACAAAATATGGAATGAATCACATTGTGGGTGTCACTACGAAGATGTTTAATCAAGCTCAGAAAATAGGACTTATATCCAGATTAAACGATGGCATGAATGCGGTGCGGCCAGGTATTAATAAACCTCTTACACTTCTGAAGACTTGTCCATTAACCAGAAAAGGCCATTGTTGTTTGGAAATAACATGTTTGGCCGGATACGTAAACGAAGTAGCAAACTCAAAATTAGCTCTATGGCTGCAAAGTAATATTTCATAACGATTTTGTCAGTATTTTGTAAATCCATAAACACAGCATATAATACTACTGTTATCACAATCTGAACAGTGCAGCCATTAATCAATGAATAGGAACTGTAGGGACAGGGTTAAAATCCTGATGAAGTTCTGAATTTTTTCCGAAAAGCTAAGAGTCTGGAATCTATCCGTAATTCCATCAAGCGTGCTGAGTATTTGTGGTATCCTCTGGGAGTTATAGCAAACAGAAACCAACTGCCAAGATTATGGTGCCCTGGCAACACCACCTAGAGGAGATTGATTTGGTCACTAATACATTATCTGTCTTCCCCATTCCCGATTCAACACCTCCCAATCGGGCAATCACATCATCATTTGTAATCAACGTTTTATCATTATCTAGTTTATAGTTTCACAAACCGGGGGTGCACATCTCCTGTGAGAGAGAGGGGGGAGGGAGGGGGCGGGGTGCTAGGTAGCTTCACTGCCCGTGTGAACGATACTCCAACTATACACCGTCGGAATAGTAATGCTGCGCATCGTGTACTTGTAGTACCAGGTTGGCCAACACAGAACTGCTGTAGGACCTCTGGTTAATCATTCCTCCAAGCAGCGTCACCAGACAGCCACTTGCATTTTTTTTTTCTGCAGTCTTTGTATGTGTGTATAGTGCTGACGTGATACGAAAAGATTGCTGATTCTTATGAACAATATGGAGCTGTGAAGTTTTGTTTTTTACTCGGCAAGAACGCAGCGGAAACTGTTGTGATGATGCAAACAGCTTACAAAGAACATGCTCTTAGTAAAAATAAGTGTACGAATGGTTTTCTCGGTTTAAAAAGGGAAATGGCCATTGAAGACCAGCCTCATTCCGATCACCCTTCAAATGCTCGAAGCGAGGACAACATTGGCAAAATCCGTAATCTAATCAACGGAGATCGACGCAGGACAATCGACCAACTCAAGGACTTATCTGGCTTGTCCCGCAGCTCAATTCAGCGAATTTTGAACTTTGATTTGGGGATTGAAGAGTGGCAGCAAAGCTCTTGCCGAGACTTCTCACCGGAGATCATCGTCGCGTTCAAGTCTGTCATGAAATGAAGGACGCCTTCCAGGACGATCCAAATTTTTTCAATAAAATCATCACAGGGGACGAGTCACGGTGCTATGGGTACGATCCAGAAAGTAAACAACACTCAAGTCAATGGAAGTGAACTGACTCACCTTTTTCAAAAAAAGTTTGTCTGGTGAAATCGATTGTGAAGACGATGTTGATCTGTTTTTTGACATCAAAGGAATCGTACACACAGAATTTGTCCCTAAAAACCAGATAGTAAACCAACAATTCTATTTGGAGGTTATGAAAAGGCTGCGCAGTTTGGCGCGAAAACTTCCGACTTTGTGGAACTCAAACGAGCGGTTCCTGCATCACGACAACGTTTTCGCACTCACGGCTCTCATTTATCACCAGTTTTTGACCTTAAGGTAGACGACTACCTTGACCCAAGCACCCTATTAACCACATTAGCTCCCTCGGACTTCTTCTTGTTTCTGAGGATATAAAGAGAAGCGTACTGCCGATGTCGAAGACGTGAAAAGCAATGTTACGTAGGTGCTAGCAGGTACGAAAGAGGACCAATATAAAAGGTGCTTCCTACACGTTTGAACAAGTGCATTAATGCTAATGGAGAGTACTTTGAAGGAGATTAAGGTTGTATTTGAAAAACAGTAACGTAAATGCTTTCTATAAAGAAATTCCGATTATTTTTTGGGTCCCCCATCGTATATTTTATTCACCGCCTCTTACTGTTGAAAACAATTATACCAACATCACATACTTGGTGAGTTTCCTCCAAGATTGTTAGTATTGAGAAGTAGGTATATTGTATCGTTTACAGGTTTTCGGTTCAGTTTGTATTACCATTGTTAGCTCCATGTTCGTTGAGGTCAGTTTCATCGATTATGATGGAAAATATGAGTAATAATGAAGTAATTTAACGCCTTACTTTATATCTTCGCTAATATACGTTTGTACCAACAACAGTCAATTCAGAATACCTAATAAATTTGCCTCCCGTTTCTTGTGCTATGATACGGAAGCAATGTTAAATACAGCACGATAACGAAGAGCGAATCGTGAATTATATGAATCGATTCTTCTTAAATTATTCTCTCCGTTTGTCATCTTGATTCTGCTGTGAACCAATACAGATGGCTTTCATCTATCGGATAAACATCTCTGAGAATTCCCTCAAGCTCTTATTCCGATTGGTAGCCAATTTTTTGACAGTTTAGTCACGTTCGTTACATTCAATCTCTCTGTGTAAATATAAAACTCCTTCGTTCTTCCATTAGTTCTGTTTTCGGTACCGAAAAGAGTTCCTTTACTGAATAGTTGCGGATTTAATAACAGAATAATTTCCTTCTTACTATTCTTTTTTACTCTCGTTTCCTAATTCTGACCAACAGATTCTTCTTTATTTCCTTTTTACGACTATTTATGCAAACAATATTTTTTAAGTGGCTTGTATTTATTTTACGTTCTAAACAATCATAACAGCCTTTTTAAAGTTATAATTTATGAAAGTTAATCTTCGGGTCTTACACCTCGTTGATATCAAGGTCATTAGTGGCGGGAAGGGATGGGAAGGAATTCGGCCGTAGCCTTTTGGAGGTATCATGCAGGCATTTATCTGGTGTGATTTCGGGAAACCATTGAAAAGCTGGTTGGTCGTACGGGGGTTTGAAACTTCGCCCTCCCGAATGCCAGGCCAGAACATTACCGTTCATCGTTCGTAGTTGAACTTCACGATTTGTTCTAAAATTTCATCACTATTTTAACTGAGCAAATTATTAGTTCCAAAACACCTTTATATTTTTATATATGTATAGAGGTGATATTGTCAATCTCATATAGGTCTACATCTCAACAAATTAACAGAAAAAGAATGATATTTCAGCACTTAGAACATCTTTTCTCTTTGTCCTCAACAGCGTTAAAGACACAAATCATAACTTTCAGGAAACATCTGCCGAAACTGTTAAGAAAACAGCTCTCTAATATTCGGTCAAATAAATCATTATTATATCTCAGTATAGATCCGTATTAGCAGTAATTAATTAATTAGATTTCTGATTATTCCTCTTCTATTATAATGCAAAATGGAGGCACAGCATCGTCTCGATATAGTATTTGAATCTTTTTTTTCTTTTTTTTGCACTGTTTGTAAAATTACAGAACTAAACAGTTTAAAACGGTTTTAAACTTTTCTGTTGGAACGACAACTGTAATATAATAACAATAAACAAACAATGATAAGTAATTACATGTATTGGCCACGTATGCAAATATGATGCCGGAGGGGAAATTGAAATGGATGGTATTATCAGTCTAGGAACCCGAACGCTCTAAGCAAATTGAAATAACATCATTAAAAGTGTCGTTCAACTGAAATTGATGTACAGAATAAAACTTCAAATCTCAATTTTAACTAAGATAATTTATAATACTGTGAAAAAATTATAATTTTAAAATAAATTTGTGATAAAAAATGCTTAGTGCAATATTTCAAAAACTCTTAAGTAGGATTTAGTAGTACAACAGTTTGATGAAAAACTTCACATGCAAGAATGTTATGCTAAATTATGCAACGACTGATCTTGTTGAGTAATAAAATCATACATACTAAACAAAGGTTACTAAGAAATTTGTTGTATTAAAAGAAACAGTTGTTAATTCAGAGATGCAAATTTTTTTTTCTAAATATGGACATTACTGGAAAGGATTGTTATACAGACTACGTTATGGGATTCACATCTCAAACTCTTTCATACTTACAACGTAGACCAGCTAAGGTGAGCATGAAAGGAAACAGTGAAAATCTATTACCATTTGTATACAATACAAGCATAAACAACATAATTTTTATATATATTTGGGTGTATATTAACTATTTTCAACTTGAAAACCTATGTTGGAAATATTATCGAATGAAAGGTTTCTAATAGCATTGAAGGAACTGTGTAACGTACATTAACAACTGTCATATTAATAGTTACTAATTGCACTAATTATTAACCATTCAAACATAAAAGAAGAATTTAAATCTGAATAACAATAATTGCAGCAAAAAAAAAACTTTTTTAGCGATGTAATTGTTTAAGTATTGTAAATAGCATTGTACATGTAATTTTGCAAGTACTTATAATTATTACACATAAACATTAATTGTTGATATGAATTCAATGATATGGTATCTGAGAACAAACATTATGTCACTCTGGTTGTTGTTATAATACAGTAGCAGAAAAACAAACTTAAGTCAAATGATAAGTAATTTCGATTTTCAAATCTGACAAATTAGAAATGTTTACACTTTTATTTATTTTTTGTTTTCCTTGTTTTTTTGTTGTGAAAAGGCAAAATATATCTGTTATAAAGATTTATTTTCTTCACGCCAATTATATTATCAGCACAGGAAAATCTAATGTTTTTAGTTTTAAAACATATCTTTCGATGTATTTTAATCAGATGAGTTCTATCTCCAAAATGTTTAATATAAGAGAATAAGTCAACAAATTTCAGTGTGGACTTTAAGACAAGTTTACAAATTTCAAATTGGAAAACAAGCATCTTATTAAGGAATATTAAAAATTTGAAGGTGAATCATAAACAGTTTATGTAAAGTTCGTGCTTTAAAGAGCTTAAATTGCTTCTTTAACTATTAAGTATACTATTTGGAAAGAAGTTCTTGAAATAAATGATCATAATTTTGTGAGCTTGGAATTATTATTAAGTCTTCTCATATACAGACTTTTCTCTTTGTATTGTACTGTAATTTTCTTATACATAACCAGCAGTCCTATTTTGAACTTCCTCGAAGTCCCCTTCGTCTCATACTGGTTACTTATTCTGAGTTAGTTATGAAGACAACTTAAACTAGATATCTTTTTCAGTCGTAAACGTTGAGGAGTTGCATATGATTCCATCATGACTTCATTTTATTTTTCAAGTTATCACAAGTGCTGAAGCTAACAGACATTTTTTAAACACCTATTTCATCGCAATAGGCGTTCTCATTGACAATCTCTGATAATGTAAATACAAATAGCTTTCTGAAAACATATTTTTACGTTGATATTTTGTAGTTAAATTACTCACGATCATAGGAAACGATAATCGTTCTATTCGGGAAGAGATTCTAAACAAGTTCGGATAGCTTTAATCGACTACATTGGCGAAAATGCGTTGTAACATATATTTACGATTGTTTCAGGATAGCAAGGGGTAGTAACGGACGACAACGAAGAATCCCTACGCGACAGATAAAACTTATTTTCGTTCTAATCTGAAGTATCTCGAGGGTAGTATTTGTATTAAAGTATAGAGAAGAAACTCTTCCGCTAACACGTAGATGTTGTCAATTTTCAGTTGTAGAAAAAAGAGAAGTGTGCTATAAATCATTAAGTAGTTTCACAACATTAAATTGGACTTGAAAAGGACCGATTGCTTCCACGTAAATTAAGATTTTTTTCCGATATAGTCAAGGAAAATGGCAGTAGATTCACCTGTTTCATTTCATAACGAACTTTTTTACAAAGAAAAACACGGAAGAACGATAAAATACGATTATACCAATCATAGAATGATAGTGGAAACAGTGTTCCACTATTAAACTATTATATCCACAGATACCAATTGTGTTTTTTTACAACGCAGATTTGTTTTTAGTCGATTTTTAAAATGAGTTTTCAATTAAAAACAACCGCTCTACTGTCTTTAATTAGCAAATTTAGCCAATATTTGTATCAATATCTGTTGTATAAGCGATACATGCTTTATGAAATAATTTATCGAATTTAAATATTACGGGACTCTGACAAAAGTAAAATTCAGTTTAAATTATGAACTAAATCCCACAATTCATAACCACAGCAATTACATAGTAGCCACGCGCCATGTATTGAACAAGAAAAACAGATTTCGTTGGTATTTAGTCGGCTAACAAGCAGAATTTCGTAATTAGCTGTTTGCTTCATTATCCTCATATTTGCTCATAATCGCTTTGGTGCCGTTTTAAGCACAAAATAGATACATTACGGTGTAGTTACATTTAAAAAATGTGATAATTACAATACGACATTTCCTTCACAGATCTAGCAGTTTTTGTTTTAGAATTCATATTTTTAGAACACTATTTACAGCAATCTTAGTTATAATCAGCAAATACTAACCGTTAAAATTCCATCTCGATAACTAATTAAAGAAAACATATTAGTCTGCAGCAGTAAAGGTAAAGGGTCGTAATGACCTAGTAACAGGGTTTCTATTGGCTTCGTATTCCGCTCCTATCGTAGCCGCCTTAACCTAACCTGATAATTTTAATGGGTATAGGGTACCTGCAGTTTAACTGGGAATTAGGTTTTTGGCCAGGTTAAGCTGTATCGCATTAACGATCTGCCCTGGCATTTGGGAAGGACAGTGGGTGCGAATACCAGAATCCAGATTTCGGTATTCCATGGATCCACGAAATTACTCCATGCGAATACCGGGATAGTTACTTCAAAATGCCATGGGCGAATTACTTCCTCTTGCTTGCCACATCCTCTATCGCCTTCGACAGTCAACGAAGCAAAAAAAATAACTGTCTCTAGAACCTATATATTTCTAGACAGGCAAAATTTCTTCCCTCTCGAAATATATTGCTGGTTCCTCGATTTTTTTGTGATGTTAGGTTTACTGTATATTTAATTAATTACCTTAAATACCTTTGTGTTTTAACTGTACTTCAGCAATGCAGTTTTATTTATTTCGACTCTAAACATAAACTGTTACTTGTCACGTTCAAATCACTGACAAAATGTTCCAAACGTATGTTCGTATACATAAAATACATAAGCCTTTTTGCTGACAGTAAAAATGAGTATCATTTCTTTGTTCATTATCATTTGCTTCCTCTCAATTCATTCATCCCTCTGTCACAACGATTTCTCCATGCGCTGCTACACAATGCTTCTAGTCCTGACGTAGTGGGCTCTTTTTGCTGTTTAATTTCTGCATTGTCTTCTTGGTGATTGAAAGAAACTGTTTTCGTCCTATCATGACACATCAGTTCGAATATACTGTATGTATTCGAATTTTCCCAAAAGCTGATGTCAATGAACAAAGAGATGATGATTGTTAGGTTTTGTATTAACTATCAAAACGTGAATAAATGGAACATTACATGTTCAAAGAGTCTTTTCTATTTGAATCTCTCGCAGAATAAAGAGATAGGAGATGGTACCATAAACAGCCACCCATAAAAGCTCCAATGTTTAAAGCAGAACCCTAAGATTTACATAACACATCGATAGGTTCGTTTTGTTAGACGATCCTCCGATATCTTTAATAGTACTATATCTTTAGAATTTCACTAATCTGAATAAAGTTTCTGTTACTCATAGATTAGCAGTTACTTTAAAAGAATTATTTATCAAATAAAGTCAATTATCCAAATGAGGCGCAAGGTAAAAGGAAACGAAACTATGAGTTCACTGGATTCAAAATTTGGCATTCACTATTATGGTACCAAAACTGGTAGGTACAAGCGGAATAGCTCTGGCCTCGCAGTCGGGAGGACGCGAGTTTAAATCCCCGTCCGGCCAACCAAATTTCGATTTTTCTTGCTTTTCCGAAATCACTCCAAGCGAATGCCGGGATGGATCCTTCAAAAGGTCATGGCCTATTTCCTTCCTGTTCCTTGCCTCATTACTTTACCGCCTATAACGACGTCAATTTCGATGAGGCGTAAAAGTTATAAGAAAAATTACGGTAATGTGTATTCTTTCAAACAATTATTACTAGTGTTTTTTTCATTATCAGGGAAAATGTAACGACAATGCTATAACAACTCAGTAGGTATAAGAATAATTTTATACACAACCTGCATGTTCTATGTTTCTTGTCTCATTCAACACGGGAGCAACAAAATAATTATCAAAGAGCCAACCTGCCAACAAGTGGTGAAGCCACCTCAATTTCTTTATACAAACCATCTTTAATTATCATCTTAGTTAGTGGCGACACGTATCCACAATACCCCACATATATCTTTATATATAAAGATTAATGTATGTTTGTTTGTTTGTTGGTTTGTTTGTTCTTCATACAAATCCACATTTTTCATCCGATCTCGATGAAACTTTGCACACATATCCTTTGAAACAAGGGGAAAAATACTGTCTACATTTGGTTGAAAAATTATATGTATGAATAACACATGTTGTCTCATAACTTCGAAATACGGCAATAGACAGACACATTGGATGTGGATGTCTCCAGACCGTGTTTCCGTGTAGTGAACTGGCAGCTCAGTGGCTATAGAGCTTGCTTACGAACGTCGTGGTCACCGGTTCAAATCTCCGTGGAGTCTGAGATTTTTAATAATTGCTTTTCATCGTAAGAGTCAGGCCTGGGCCGTAGGTTATTTGGATTGAATGTTAAACTGTAGATATTATAAAGTTAGGGGTGCAATGCGAGGCAAATCGTAGGTAGTCTTGCAATTTTGTAGGTGTACACTTTTTTACGTTATAATGATCCCTCAGGTGTTGTTCGCAGTCAGTGTGTGAGTGTGAACCACAGTAATACTAATATAAATACGGAAGTAAGTCTCTGTCTTTTTGTTACGTTTTTCCGACTATATGGCTATATCGTTGTGATGGAATTTTATAAGGAAAGCTGTATGAAGGTCACAGGATATTTTTTCCAGTATGATTAACAGTTGTAGTCACGAAATTTTGAAATCTTATCGAACAGTGACAGAAATATTTTGGAAATTGATTCTCTTCAAGAGGCAGGTTCGACGGTAGAATGATATAGTGATAGCTTTCCTGTCATATTATGCCGACTCGATATTGTTTGGGACCAATCCTTCGTTACCAACAATTTTTAATATTTAATTCTGGCAAAACAAAATCTTAATCCACGCGTACGAAGTCGCGGGTACGATGCTAGTATATATATATTTTTCAAACAAAAAAACCATTCTTCACGTCTCTAATTCGTCCTTGAACTTCTCTGGTATGGCTGAAGGTGGCAGCTCAAAAGCTTATTTTAGGTTGGTTGGATCGTGATTCCGGAGATAAAATATGTCTGTGATTTACGGTAGCAGGGCTGCAATGTTGTTCCCTTTTATTCTCCGAAGACTTGCGATAAACATAAAAAGAACAAAATATATAGTTTCTGTCAATCCTATGTCGCCGTTTCCTTGTGGATCTAAAGTGTAAAGAATATGAACAACAGAGCGTTCACATACTAACGATCAAATTGTATTGGAGGGAAATGTCACATTATAGACCCGTAACAATTCTGTTTTTTTTTTTTTCGGGTATCTGCGGCTCTTAGAATTCTAGGTCATTAGAGGCGGCTGAAGAATTATTCGATCATCGACCACTAATTATGTATTTAACCACTGAGGTACAGAACCGCTGCGGACAATCGATAAATCTGTAAATAACTTTCGTAGCATTTTTAGGCAGTGGAGTTATCTGAATGGCGACAAAGGATTGACCGAGACTATATATTTTGTTCTTTTTGTGTTTATCCCAAGTATTCGGAGAATAAAGCAACAATGTTGCTGTCTGTTTATTCAGCGACAAGGACCATTAAAACAAAATACTGACAGGCAACTGTCTCGTATTCTACGTGAAAGAGTAACGTAAGAATTACGCAACTCTTTTCGATTTAAACCATAGAATCCATACTTTTGTGCAAAAAGGTACTTTATTTCCCCATTTAACCAGATCAATTTTCCCCTTTTTTATTCGACAGTTTTATTTACTCATCCGGTTTGTCGCTTCAACATGTCTTATTCACTATTCAAAAAGGGTTGGAGGGAAAGGGCCAACTGTTTAAGGGTCTACACCTGCTTGCTAAACATGTGACTTAAGTTTCGTGTTTTGATAAAAAAATAATTCCAAATGTGTTGTATCTGAGGCAGAAACTGGGTATCATCCCAGCAATTTATCCAAGACCGTAATCCATATATGCCACATATTACCCTATGTGCTAACGATAACTAAATTTATCTTTGATCTTGGTAGTTTTTTAATGGTAATGGTCCGGGAAAATGATTTTTCTTACGGTAATTAAAAGTTCATTGTCGCGTGACTTTACTTTATGTGCTTTATCTTCGTTTAATAACACGCAATGCTTGTCAGTAATTTGAATAACAGAAAAAAATGAAGAAGTATCCGCTTGAAGTTTACATATATCCTGTGCAACAAGACATAAAACGAAAAAAACCTCCATTTTGCTGAGCACTTCGGTTTACGTTATCGTTAGATGAATTTTATGAATGAAACAAATGACAAACAAAACCTTATTTTTTTTCGCCGATGGCTTTACGTCTCGTCGACTTCGAGGTCAAAATAGGTAGGAAAGGACTAAGGCCAAGGAGTGTTTAGAAATTCGACCATGTCCTTTTGAAGGAACCATTTCGACATTTCGGGAAACCAAGGAAAACAGAAAGCTGGATGGTCGGATAGGAAACAGATCTACAGATGGGTCTAGCTGTTTGGGTAAAAACTTTAAAAAACATAGGGCTAACGTTATTTATTGAGGTATTGTATTGTCATATGCGAACACAAGCTGTCGCCAATACTGTCAGCAAATCACTACAACAAGGTCTGCCGCACTAATGGAAAGAGTTTTTTTTAAAAAAAGAAAAAAAATCCCTAATTGTATGTATGGTGCGAAATACTATAACCTTAATACTCCTGTGAAGTATTGAATAGTAGTACTTCCAGAAATGGAGTAATTTTTCCTGGTTTAAATATTCACATTGGTGACGAGAATCCAAATTGAAAGCTTTGAAAATTAACAAAAGAAGGTAAAAAAATACTTTCACACACATTAGCCCCTTCTTTATATTAACCACCAAGAATAAAGAAACTCCAAGAGGTTCACTTCACTACACTGAAAAGCATGGAGTAATTTAAAGATCTATTACCTTCACGATAGCTAAACAGCAAATTTTGTTAATTGATTGTGAAGGAGCACATGGCCGGGCAGTAATTTTCCTAGTCATCTGCTTCCTATTATATCATTAATATCTTAAAATTTATTGATTGCAATATCACCACCCAACTTCTTTTTTTCTTTAAAAAGTTTCAATTTTAAATTATTTCAGTATTCCTGCAAGTTTTTCATAATTTCCATTGATAATTTGTTCCAATCCCCAACCACCATACCAACAAAATAAAAATATTCCGTTCCAGAAATTATGTAATTTTAAAGGTTTTTGTAGTGCTATAGAAGTATGTTGAAAATTAAACGGACAGACGAAGTGGATTTTTTAAAAAAATAGGTTTTAGGAAAGGAATTTGTGGAAGAGGCAGGATAGTGGGTAAAGTTTTAAGACATAAGGGACTGAAAATGTTAATTTACGGAACGGTCGAAGTTAAAAACTGTAAAGGAATAACAAAATTTAAAATATAATGGAGTTCATAAATTTTATTTATACTTTACGAAAAAGACGTTAGCTCAGCGGAGAGAAGGATGCATAACTGATTCAAACCATTCGAGAGACTGATGACAAAAAAAGGAGGAAGCTGAAATGAGGCAAATGAGCTTTGAAGACTCCGCATTAAAATGAAACAAGATTTTCGTAAAAAAACAAGATATTAACAGAAATGATCCAACATCAAAGAATAAAGATAGCTTCAGCTAACAGCTGTTTCTGCAAAACTCATTTGTAATTACTAGCAGCACAAAAAGAAGGAAAGATTATCAACGTTACAAACAATTACCCGTGTCAACACGTGCGGGACAAAGAAGTGCTTTTGCAGCTACACAAACGTTTCCTGTGAAAATGTTTAACAATGCTAGTGAGGGAGGAAAAGGTTTTCTCTGAAAGAAACGAGTGCTTCCAGAAGAACGAGCTGACGAGCGACCGGCGCGGCGTCTCCATTTCTGAATAGCCGCCCGCCTGCACAAAGTGCTCTCCGCCCGCCCGGCTGCCGATAACTGATTCACGAGCTCCCGTTACAACAAAGGACGCCCGGCGAATGGCTTCGACAAACAACAGGAAGACCTGCTGCCCTCGTTAACGAATAAAACAACATCTTGTTTATATCATTTCATTACAAATGTTCAGCCGACTGAAATGAACTACTGATCAATATATATTGCTTCTAAAAGGTGTTTTTTTGTTTGGTTGGTTTTGTTGTTGTTTTTTGTTTGTTTTTGTTGTTTTTTGTTTGTGGTTTTGTTTGTTTTTTGTTTGTTGGTGGTTTTTTAGTTTTTTGTTTGGTTGGTTAATTTTTTGTTTGATTAGTTGTTTTTTGTTTGTTGGTTTTGTTTATCTTTTGTTTGTTTATTTTTGTTTGTTTGTAGTTGGTTTTTTGTTTGTTGTTTTGTGTTTTTTTTTTTTTTTTTTTTTAATTTTTTTTTTTTTTGGTTTTTTTTGACAATCCATCTTTCTCTCTTCATACCGCGGGCGTAGCCAGTGTGGAGCGCTTGTCTCATTTAGTCGGGCGAAAAATATATGAAAATTCCATGGGCACCGGCAGGATTACTTTAAGGGAGGTACACCTGTATATTTTTTATATAATGCTTATTATTTATTAAATAAGGATTTATTGACGAGGTGTTGAACGAATTTGGACAACAACCTAGGCGCCTTAAGATATTATTCAAACAGTGAATTTAATAATAAAATTTTTGTTTCTTTATCTTTTCTGTGTATTTTCTTTCATAGAAAGGGGGGGGATGCAAGTGCAGTGCACCCCCTTGGACCCATCCCAGCGCTCATGGAAAATTCTCACTTTTAATGTCGAAAAATGAATTTTGTCAAATTTATCCAGAATCCAGCGCAGACTAGCACTTAAATAAGTTAACTGAGTACATAATTTATTTTTAAGTGGAACTATTTTCTATAAGTATTTTTATGTTGTGTTTGCCCAACTCTGAAGCTAATTCTAGCTACGCCCTTGCTTCATACTTAATCAAAATCGATAAATGAGGTATCATTTTAAAGACCAAGTTGTCCGCTTTGTATCATCATTATTTAAGAAAGGAATTTTTCAAAATACAATCCGATAATGACAAAACTATCAACAATCATGGTCACGGCTATGCGATAGAGTTGCTGGCGTCGATAAGGATTGATCGCATTACCGCAAGATATTAGCATTACATATAGAAATTTTCGCACGGACCATGATCGCAATTCCGCTGGAAGTTTCAGTTGACAAACAAGCAGTTGTTGCATACAAAATTACATAGTTCAGTGTTCAGAGCTAAGCTGCCAGATTTCGCTGGCGTCGATAAGGAGAGCAGCACGACAGATTTATGTATAAACTGTGTGTTGTCGATAGAGAAAAGGGATTTTAAATTTTTTTATTGTTTCAGTTAGGGAAACGATTCAACATTTGTAATTGTTTCGTAAGACGTCTTAAGGTTGTTGTTTTTTTATGTTTTGTTGTTTATTTATTTATTTATTTTAACAATTGCTACAAATGAGCATTTTTTTTATCATCCTACTACAAACCACCAACATCGCTATTTGGCGTATATCATTCGCAAAATTATCGCTTTGATCAATGAATAACTACTTCCAACATAATACCTTAGTTCAATTTCCACATAAAGGTTTGACTACACTTAGCATCACAAGGAATTATATCTATGAAATATGACATTTTCACTACTATATATATTTAAATAAAAACTTTTTAGATTATTAGAGGCTCGATAGGATTGGGGACAAATAAAGGGAAGGAATTCGGCTATGGCCTTTTGAATGAGTGATCGCGGTATTTATCTGGAATGTTTTTCGGAAACAATGTAAAATCGAAATATGAATGGCCTGATGGGAATGGGAATACTTGTCCTTCGCTCGCCAGGATTTGGAGATTAAAATTCTAGCAGATATGAATTCTCATGTTTGCTTCAATACTCTGCAATCAAAAAAATTATGGGCAGAAAAATAACATTTAGTCATCAGTAACAAGCCATATTTTCCTGTCCTTATAAGCTGTGTCATTGAGACTCTAATCCGTTAATATGAGTTTTGTTGCACTCGTAAAATGTACGTTGTTCGCAAATGTTCAAATAAATTTAAAAGGAAACTATATTGTCTGCTTACGGGACAATACCAGATAAACTTTTATACCAAGTCTGCAATACTTTATGATCGGTAACAAGCGTTTAAAAAGAGGCAAGGCTGTTCTCCATAATTTTGTAATCCGTTTGTCAATCCTTTGATATACCATGCAACACAACAGTGTTCCATATGTAGACGTACAGTAATTTAATACTGTATGACCTATGTATTTCGGATAAAAGTTATTTTTTTCCGAATTGGACATGTGAATTGCAATATACATTAAACTTTACCGAAGACTGAGGTCCCAAGTCACGTTGCTTTGGACATCAATTAATTAAAAGTTATCAAGTAGTTTACTTTATATTCAATTGCAGTTTCCAGCCAGAATTTTTATAAAAGAACAATCTAGTATTTACAACTTTTACCTTAAACACTAAGAGTGCTATTGATCTAGCTGTTGACTGTTGCAAAGTCCCTAGAAACAATAACGATTAGTTAGTTTCTGAATGAGCAAAGTTCTGTAATGAATAAATCTATTTATACCATAAACTCTCGATCTAAATTAAATGCACTAATTTAAGAAAATGCATTTTTTAGATGAATAGCTTTTTGATGACATTATGACTATAACTGACAAACAGCCAAGCATCAGATGTAGGTGCACATGTGCATCACCGGCGACAGAACGAGGAAAATCTATTACTGTGTTTTTCATAGTATGTATATACAAAAGATAAGAATTTTAGCAACAACAGTTATTTAGTAAGTAATATATGTTTCAAATTGGAATTAACGTCCGAAACAAAACAAACATTCACATTGATGGACGGTACATTACAAAAAGATCAAAAAAATATCCGAAATACCTTTCCATGCTATTAATGTTCTAAAAGAAATGCCAGTAATAAGAAAGTAGAATATATAGAACAAAAAAAGGGAAAATTAAGTTATTTAGGCAGTGTGTAACACAATATAAGGAAATGTGATATACGAACAAACGAGTTTCATTATCCTGATTCAAGAAATCGAAAAGTTTAAAAGAAATCAAAAAGTACATACGATGAGAATATGCACATTCATATTACGGTATGATACTATTTCACTACAATAACAAGGAGTGGATGACTAAAAACCAGAATGATATTTGTAATAATCTGTAAACGAAAAGATAACAACTTTATGACAAGTATCATAAGATTTATGATGACGAAGAATGAAAACAAAATGTTTTTCTCAGTTGTCTCTTGTTTGAGAAGATCAAAGTACTCTGCCTCCCTATAACTCAAATAGAGCGCTCTATCCTAGCTTATGAAGAAAAATTAATTATCCGCAAGCTAAACACGCATAATTTATTTGGCAAATAAGATCGTAGTTTTGAAACTGGTCTCTTGATTTTAAGAGACATCACAGATGGGCCAGTTACAACAGGATATCCATTTATTAACGCCATTGAAATGAGATACACTCGTTTAAACTTGATACTAACATATAAAAAATTGATGTAAATAACTGTGGAATTATTCATAAGTATGATGCTCATTAAAGATAGAAATTTTATTAATTATGTCTCATAAAATTGTAGCAACGTTTTTCAACATATACGCGTCTATTTAGATTTTTATGTTAAAGTTCCCACACTATATACGCAGATTAGAGACACGATAATGTTCTGTTTTATGAGATAATCACTTGGATTATACGAAGACGAAGGAAACAAATTGTATTTCAAGTAAATTACCTGTTAGTAACAATATATCGGAAATCACAACGGAATCTGTATTTTAATTTAATACGCAGCCTTATTTTTTTTTTATGAAAATTTAAAAATGAATTAAGCTATAATAAAATGCTAGGTACGCAGGCGCTATCACAATAGACAAAAAGCTTGCTGTTTGCGCTTGCCAGCGCAAATATAAAGTTTCTCTAAAAATTTAGCGCAAGAAAGCCATATTCATCAAACCGAAAAGAAAAGAAACAAAAGAGAGTTCTCGTGAATTAAAAGTTCGTGGTCTAGCCAGAAAAATATAAAACCAAATCCCATCATCGGCTCTTGTTTAATGGAAGCGCTGAATGGTACCTACGAGAGAAAAAAAAGAAGGAAATTACGAACAGAGGAATTCAGACGATCCACTTTTTAGTTTAATTACATTCAGCTGGAACTGGCAGATTGAAAAACGTACAAGAAAACCTGTGAGTCGAGGCAATGCCTCATTTCGGCGAGCTGAGAGGCAAATTAAAGCGGCAGCCGCGTGGTCAGTGTTTAGCAGGAAAGAGAGAGACACGGCACGGCACGGCAAGGCACCGGCAGTGGGGCCACCCTCGCCCAGCGCAGAGGCGCTCATATTACGAGCAGCGCGCCAAACAATGGGGCCCGCTGGCCGCGTTTATTACTGCAGCAGGAAGGACGCGCCCACGGCGAGAAGGGGAGGTGCCTCGGCAAATGTTCATCTCAGTCCCAGAGCGCGTGTAACGTAATGAAGGAGCTCATCCGATAGCAGAGTTCCTCTATTAAAAGAATTAAAGTGCGTGTATCAGTGTGTTCATGCGCAAGAAGAGAAACTTCTATCAGTCAAACACATTATTTTTTGTGTATTTTTCCCGATTTTTTCTGTGTAATTTTTTAAAATGTTTTTCATGTTTCTTTCGCACTCGTGTGGATGAACTTATGAGCTAAACCTTCAATTAGTGTGGACTACTTAGCTGCCGAAAGTTACCAGACAGCCTCTGACGAGATACTTATTAGCATTTCCAGACCAATCAGGGCAACAACGTGTTCGGTTAACGCTCTGACCTCGCATTCGGGAGGACACCGATTCGAATCCCCGTCCGGGCATTCGGATTTAGGTTTTTCATGGTTTCCCCAAATCACTCCAGGCGAATGCCAGGATGTTTCCTGCAAAAGCCCATGGCCGAAGTCCTTACCGTTCCTTGTCCCCAGCCCCCCCCTCCCCCCGCCTCTAATGACCTCGAGGTCGAAGAGGCGTAAAGCCGTAAGTTAAAAAAATGGAGACACCCATAAATTACGTCACACGAATTTCATGGTTTTTGGAGTTTCCCCCCCCCCTTTTCCCCATCGTCACAGATGGTCACATTTTAAAGACCCCTCTCCCCTGATGTGAAGTCACATATTTTGCAGTTCTAAATTTAGAAATTATCAAATTAAAACAGCACTTTCAAAATTATTATATATTTCTGTTTGAAATATATTTTTTTTTTCAAAAAAATCGATAATGGATCAAACGTTTTAGAAAACTGACCACACATAACAAATCATATGAAAAATACATGTTCTTTGAACCCATTGCTTTATATTATTTATGACTGATATAGCAGTCACTTCGTTCTCGATTTGGATAATGTTTGGAACATTCTGTGTGTCAACATCTTCATCCAGACATGAAGCCTCATCATCGTTTATCAAACAAAGAATTTCCCTGTCATATCTAGTTGGAATTCTTTGAGCACAAATCTTCGCGATGGGTAAAACCTCTTATTGACTCTTATGTGACTGCTTGTGTTGGTTAGTGGCTTTGTATGAAGAAAGGTATAAACCACAGATACCACACTATTGTTTAAATAAGTATGCGGAAGTCTTAAAGCCTCGAAGGCGGTATTCTCCTTTCGACGTACGTCAAAGGTGGCTGAATCGTGCTGCCGGCTCGTGCCAAAAAGTGAAATAATTTATGTATGTGACGTCATAAAGCTTATGGCTCGTCTCCTCCCCTTTGTCACATGACGTGTTTACCTCTCCCTCCCTCTTAACGTATGACGTAATTTGTCGATGCCCTATATCGAACGAGTAAGGACCAATCTCGTTCGAACACATGGCAGCTGAATGCTCACTTTAGTTTAATGGATTAGTTAATGACTCATAACCGCCAAACAACTGAATGGTATTAGTGTATTGTTATTTGTAGAAATGATAAAAGTGGCTCCGAATGGACTACCAAGGAGTTTATTCCAAGCAGTTCTTCGAATAGACATTATACGCCCGTGATATATTGCAACAGACTTATCAGCACTTCACATCAGGATATAAGTTCCACATAACGATACGTAGCAATGCTGGGCGCTCAACCCACAATAATCAAACTAGCACCATGCCATGTTTACTGCTC
Organism: Vandiemenella viatica; assembly: GCA_031002005.1. Lineage (NCBI taxonomy): Eukaryota > Metazoa > Arthropoda > Insecta > Orthoptera > Morabidae > Vandiemenella > Vandiemenella viatica. The sequence continues at coordinate 71,320,276 of JARYHS010009186.1, read as the reverse complement.
ACGCGCCCAACGAACATTGGTTATCCGCCCGCGCAGTTTTTTTATTTTTTTATTTTAACTGCTTTACGTCTCTTTTTTTAACATCGAGGTCTTTAGAGACGGGAAAGGATGGGGGGCAAGGATGGGGGCAAGGAATGGGGAGGAATTCGGCCATGGCCTTTTGAAGGAAGCATCCCGGCAGTGATTTGGAGAAACCATGGAAAACCCAAATCTGGATGCCCGGACGGGGATTCGAACCGCCGTCCTCCCGAATGCGAGGCGAGAACGCTAACCGTTACACCGCCCCGCTCGGTCCCGCGCAGTTGTACCGGCCACACCAAAGATTGTTACCACACTAGCTAAAGATAATAATATTACGATACCTCGAGAATAAACAAATCACAGCTTGTGGAAACCCGATAAGATACAAATCAATTTACAAACGTTAGTACAATTACTCACGGCATTTATAATTAATCAAAAAAAAAATAATAATAGTAAAAATGATTTGTGGGGCGTGAATTTGTCACAAACGAATCTTTATTGCATTTGTTTTGTAAATAGGAACGTTTTCCAAGTTTTTATAGTAAAAATAAATAAAAAAACGAAAAGTTATAAAAAAGTTAACACACTCTTCGCTCGATTATAAAGTATTGCATGTGGTCGTAGTCTGTATTATATGTTCAGAGCTTTTAGATCAGAGAATAACTCGGACTACACTATCTGAAAACCGTTCTTTCAATCAATAGAATGCGAGAGACATCAGCAAAGTATTTTTTTTTATTTGGAGCAAATACGAACTACAGTATATAATGTAGATATTTACAGATAGCATGTTGTTGTTGATATTTATTATTATTATTCCGTGGTATTTGGTGAATTTGTATGAAGGATTTTCATTAGTACCCGCAAATACGAAGAGTTGTAGAAGACTTCAAGACTTAAACAGCCCTTACATTTACGCAAAGTAACTTTAGGGTCGGTGTCAAGAACGTTGAACGCTAACCAAAAGGCTGTGAGCGCTGAAATTTCGTGGAAGCTGATGGATTACTTTTAAACTGAAGGAAACTTAATTTTTTTTATGTGGATCGTCTCATGTGATAAAAACTTGGTTGATTTCCTTCTCATTACTTTCCCTAATTTCTTTAACGCCTTTAATTAACTCGTCGTCTACGAACCGTAAAGTATATATATATATGCCTCCGTTCTCGTTAACAGCGCAATTATTTGAGAAACTTAATTTACTTTTTTATTTAATTGAAAACGCATTGGTTGACTAGAAGATCAAGCTATTTATTACTCTAAGACTATACATTATTGATCATTGAGGTCGGATACCATGAGGAATCTCAATTATGATATTTGTTACCATTAGATTATTGCTTGTACAACAAGTTGGAAATCTGTCTGTAGCGTAATAGTACTGAATGGACCTTATATGGTAAATGGGAATGCCACAGGGTAGCATATTGGGACCACTGTTATTCATTATTCTACTGAATAATTGTGTTGATTGTTTACTATCTGAAATTAGTTTGTTTTCAGATGAAATAGTGCTGTATAAAAGGATAAAAATGATAGAGAACTGTAAACATTTGCAGGGCAATCTGGACAGGATATCTAGTTGGGTTGGTAAACGTGGGATGAAGATAAATGCAAAGAAGAGTCAGCTTATTACATACACAAATAAAAAACAAAAGGTTAATTATGAATATAAGGTGGGGAAAGAATTGCTTGCTGAAGACTTGAAATGTAAATATGTTGGCATTACATTTGATAACAAGCTTAACTGGGCAGGACACATTGGACAGTTGGTAGGAAAAGGTTTCAAAATTCTGTACTTGTTGGAGAGAGTGATGAGGGGATGCACGAGAGAAGTAAAGGAATTGGGTTACAAAACTTTGGTCAGACCATTGCTCAAATATGGTAGTGTAGTTTCAAATACAGGAATTAGAGAGGGTGCAAGAAAGGGCTGCTAGATTTGTTTCTGGAAATTATCGCAGAATGCAATCAGTGACGGATATGATAAAGGAGCTGGAATGGGATTCATTACAAGACAGGAGGAGGATGAGGAGGGTCATGGGAGTGTACAGGGCATATACTTGCGATGAGGCACGGATAGATATTGCAGTAGGTATGAAAAGTACTTCGTGGAAGGGAAAAGATGACCATGACCACAAGCTGGCACTCGATTTCAGGCACAAGGGTGTGGGAAGATTCTCTTTTTTAGGTAAGGGTGTCAGGGATTGGAATGAGTTACAAAGGGAAATGATGAATAACTTATCGAAAACGTTAAAAGAATTTAAAGTTAAAATTTGTAGAGGGAAAATGTAGGTGGGTGCAGAATAGAGGGGAAGTTGGGTGTGTTGGTAAATTGCCACCGGAGCGTGTGCTCCACTGCAATTAAATAAAATAAAATTAAATTAAAGCTGCGCGTGTAACAAGAGGCACGGCCCAGGAAATTCCACAGTGGCTGTTAGTTTTATTATACATTTAGATCGTCATCACTTGTTACTGATCAAAAAGTAACATTATGGGGTGGTAGAAGCGTGGAGATTTCAGTGTGATGGTAAAAACGTTTTAGTTGGAAACACACAACAAAAAATAAACCGCAAACGTTAATGTTAGAAGTAAAAGCTAAAAACAATACCGTGTTAATATAATTACCAAACAACAATTGCACGACCACCGTTCGCAGTAGCATAGTGACCTGGTGGATTACTGGTTCGAGTCCGCCGACGGGCATGCATGATTTTAATTAATTTTCGTGTTTGTTACTTGTTGCCCTTTACATCGCATGACCCACAATTACAGTGCAGCTGGCTGAATCGCTGCAACGACCGAATACCGCTGAAATAAAACTGAGAAAGAACGCCTGCTGTCGACAACGCACATATATTGAAAATGTACCAAGCGCGATTTTAACTAAAAGCGATGATCTAGTAAACTGAGCATAACACCAGCCAAACTGTACGGTTTACTCGTTAATCTGATGGCCGTTTCAGTCGATAGTGAATAGTTTCTGTAGAGCGTACGCTTACCATTGCCGGGAGATCTTATCTTGTTACTAAAATTGCAATTTAACTATCAGTTAGTATAAGTTTGCTTTGATTTTTACTGAACGTGCATATGTAAATGTGATCGCGATGAAATAAACAAGCGTATGCATTCGTTGTTAAGACGGGAAGAATATTTCTATCATAGATAACCTCTATGTCGAAAAGTCTTGCGCGTTCCTTAAAACGATACGGGTGTCGAATTTACGTTTCTCACTAAAAATTGAGCTTTGATCGTAAACTGAATGAACCTTTGTGCTTTTTACAATCATAAGTTTTATATATGCTACTGAACAGCGCTAGGAACCTAGTATTATTTATGTATATAATACGTTTTTTCCATAGATCCCTGCTCAGGAAGAACCTCTGGGATGTGAAATTGATATATGGTGTCGGTCTTCAGTGCATATATCACGTTTTGGGGCCCGTCGTTATGTATAGTATATCGTAGGCACCATTTGCTAAGTACTTCATGCAGAATCGACAGATATTGCAAATAAAAATCTGTTTTTTTGTTTTTGTTTTTTTTGTTGTTTTTTTTGGATTTCTGTGAATTGTGTGAAGTTGCTCTCTGAATCTTCTGTCTCCCCCAGGTGCTTACGACTTGTGGGATCTGTAACCGGGATTGGCACCCATGGGATCCCGTCTGATCTGGAGTTGCTTCCACATGGGTCAGGCTGATTCTGTCTTCCTTAGTCAGCTCTTGTTCTTTTCTGACCTTGATGGTACTTTTGGGCTATGAAAAAGGCGCAGAATGTGTCAACTGTAGCAACGTTTCTATTTCAAAGTGTGAACTGTAGGATCAGATGCGGAGTATCAATTTTTAACTATGTTCGCTAACACTTTCAATTTATCAACAACTGTTATGTCTAGTGGACTAGATATATTTAGGATGCATAAAATTACTATTGAATGTATTAGTTATACAATAGATTGGCCCGAGATTTCTAAAATAAAACACCTTAGTTGTGTTTTTCATTACTATCTTTGTTCTTGATGTGATGGTTATATAACAGGTGTTGATAAGATTTTTCGATTTTAGGATTATATCTAAGCCAGTAGGTCGACTTGTCTCAATTTTGTTTTTGGGGGGGGGAGGGGGGTCGTCATATTAAAGCAATGAATGAAGTCCACATATACATGTGTCCGCAAATCTTTCGTTTTTGAGTTATTGTTGAAGAAACAGTTTACAATGACTCAGCATCTGTTTGCATTTCCACCGTCGAGAAATATTCGAAAGAGTGCAACAGTTTATGATCCGGCGAGTACATGCGTGTTTAGAAACAGGTGGAACACATTTTGAACATTTTGTACGAATTTCTGCATTGTGAAAATTTAAACAACTTCCTAATAAGCTGATAATGTCAAACAAATAATTTTTTTTGTAAACTGGTCTTTCATCAACAACTCAAAAACGAAGGATTTTCGGACATACGCCTGTATGAACATTTCTTTTAATTGTTTTCCTGTGAGCTTGTAACAACCTTTTTGAGACAACCTGTATAATTTACTAGGTAAATGAAAAAATAATTTATAAACGTCAAGAGGTTGTACTAAATATGAGACGCACAGCAGTACATAAGAGTAAATGCATGTGATATTGTTGACTATGAGACCCCGATTCGGCTGCCAAGTGACGGAGTTTCGATTTGGTGCAAATTTCTCATCTGTCGCAACTTTGTAATCGTACTTGGTAACGGGGAACTGAATGTTTTGTGTGGCGTAGAACATTTCGGATAGACAAGGAAAAGCTTCAGGAGTGTGAACGTCAGTTTAAAAACCCGTAAAAATTTTCGACTGTCGAAATTCGATTCGGCAACTTCTGTACCCCAAACACCTTAAACAATAGGTCACGTGACCATTCTATGAAGTTCAAAATGCATTGACATTTATACGATATAATACAATTTTTTTTTTTTAGTTATAGCTTTACGCCTCGTCGACGTCGAGGTCATTGGAGGCGGGATGGGACTGGGGACAAGGAACTGGAAGGAATTCAACCATGGCCTTTTGAAGGAAGCATCCCGGCATTCGCATGGTGTGATTTGGGGAAGCCATGGAAAACCTAAATCTGGATGCCCGGACGGGGATTCGAACCGGCGTCTTCCAGAATGCGAGGCCAGAGCGTTAACCGCTCACGCACCACGCTCGGTGATATAATACAAGATACTTTCCAAGTTTGTCCAAAGAGTTCGTGGTTTACGAGCATTTAGTAAGGAATCGGGCAGCTACATCAAAGCTGTTCTCACGGCATTTACCCATAAGGGAGAATATAAGGTTAGACGTTGTTTACGGCATAAATTGACGCATTTTCACGCCTCACGCTCTCAGTCGTGAAGCGACAAACCAGTTTCTCCACAGAGGTTCAAAGTGACGGAATTATGTACTGAACGGTGTGAACATTCATCACCCAACATGCCGCCAAGGCTGTGATTTCTGAAGTAAACGACGAAGATTTAGTGTTATTACGGCGGACGTTGTAATTTTCCGATCTGTGTGTGGTCACGGTGTGCCAACAGCTCGTATTTAAGGGATCCGCTGAACGGCAATTCACTATGCCGCCTTTGTGCTGCCTCTCCAGTGCCCTGCTGACCGTTTAAAATCCTTTAATGTACATACAGTACCTGTCGATGCCGACAGAATAGTGATGGCTACCTCGCTGGACCTTGTTTGGGGGCTTCCATAAATTACGTGGGGTGTTTCTCCGGATTTCCGGACCCCCCCCCCCCCGTCTGGTGAGACTTTGTAAGATCTGGTCCGCCCCCCTCCTCCCTGTGGTGAGATCTGGTCCGTGAGACACCCCCCTATAAATTGCCCTCGCAACTTTTTGAGATCTTCTTTTATTTAGGTCTCACCCTTCCAAACACGGTTACACCCCCACTTGCCGACGGAATACCCCCCTAAAATCGACTTTCATGTTTTTTTTTTTTGCTCTACAGTACAACAAAAATTTCCAAAACCTCACGTCAGATTTTCCGTTGACCCCCTCCTCCCCCTTGGTGAGATTTCACCAGACCCCCCCCTATTTTACCTCACGTAATTTATGGACGCCCCCTTTTGAAGGTTGCCGTTTCGAGTCTTTGTTAAGTGAATACTTAAGCAGTGTCCATTAATTACGTAAGGAATTATTTAATTCAATTTGGACCCTCTCTCCCCCTTGGTGAGACTGGGAGACCCCTCCCTCCTTCCCCAAAGTGAAATTGACCTCGTATTTTTTAGCTCTACTGTTCTTTGAAGGGCGGCAATCTGAAATAAAAAGTTGACTCCACTCCCTTTAAATGAGAATTGGTGAGATTTTGCCGGATTCCCCCTCCCTGTTTTGAGTTTACGTAGTTAATGGACGCCCCCTTGCCATACCAGAGGGCGCGGTGGCACAGGAACAAATTAATACACACACGACCACAAATTTATAATTTTCTTGCAAAACCTTTCTTCAGTAAGAGGACAGATTACTGCAGTGACTAAAGTGAGATGCAAGAACCGAGCCCAGTGGGTGAGTGATATTTGTGATTTGTACTTTCCATACGGTACATTTCAGTTCATTCGAATTTACATTTCCCTCAACCGCTTGATATGTTTGATTTAGGCTAATCATACTGAACTTCTGACAATAACCTTGGGGTTCAGCACACTGCTGGTGTGCGAAGCAGTAAGGTTCCTTTCCTTAAAACAAGTCATCCATAGAAACTATTGCTTTGCTGTGATGCCGATCTACCGGTGAGCGAGTTTACCGTCCCGTAAATTTTCTTTCGCGACAGCGCTTGTAATAAAGCTCAGCTGTTATTCTGCAAGGCAACTTATCTTCGCCTTTCAACGAGTGTCGACCTCCTTGGAATTTGTAGTCCCTTTGATAGCAAGCCATACGTTATCCCTGAAGGGTTGTAAAATACGGCGTCGAGATTACAACGTATCATGCCGTAGATACGCGAGTAGAAACATGAAAGTAAAAACATCAACCATTTCATTGTATATATTTAGATAAATATATGTACGTTTGTTTTTACGGATGTGTTTTATTGGAGTCTGATGTTATCATTCAGGAATTTAGTATTCGCAATGTCTTTGAAACATAGTCACTAATCTACTCGAACTTTTGCCAATAACAGAATTGGTTCAGCAACGACAACAAGAAAGACACTGGAAATTCTTGTGTAATTTCGCAGTTTTAAAAAAGAAATTTGACGAAATACTGCATATTTTTACACGTTATAACAATTTATTAATGCGGTTCAACTGAAACTCTGTAGGCACAAAGTATTATCTCGAACGGAACTTAATCGCACAATCAAACATTTAGTTGTCGTAATAGGTTCCTGTAAGCTCTCCTTTGATCCAACATTCAGAACGTTCCCAGCTTATAGGATAACTGGGATTGCTACAAACGAAGGTAATTACAAACTGCACTCAAAAGGAACTGTTTCGCAATAAATACAGAACCAATCTCTTTTTGACGAACAGGCTGCAAAGGTTTTAGCAATTGACGCACATGACTCAGGTTTAGAGTTCATGAGACTTTTGTTAAATAAAGCTATAAAATCTGGTAGGCACAAGTTAGAAGACATAATTTAAAAATAACAATTTAATTTGTGCTAAAATTCTTTCTCAAGGGCAGATATGTGGAAGATATCTAATGTAGCTTCCTGGCAGCGTAAAGTCGAGTATGAGCGACGTATTGCTGATCTCTATTCTACTTCTCCAAAAATAGACTATTGTAGACTAACATTCAGGATTGTTAAAAATGCATAAATTTACTGCAAGAGGATAAGAGATTTGAATTATTATAAGTTAGGTTAAGTAGTACATATTACATACGAATGACTGCTTTACCAGGATAAAGTCTTACGAATATGCTAAAGGAGGAAAGGTAAATTTCTTTTCCGGAAGTTTGGCGATGTCACTTCGCCTTTCAAATTTCAAGAAACAGGATCGTTGCTAGCCGGCTAACCTAGTTATCAGTTTTTAGGCGGTTTTCCATATTTCCATTGGCAAATTCTGGTGTGTTCTTTTACTTTCGTCTCAAGACTACACTTTCCACATTTACAATGAAACAACAAACGTCGATACAGAAATTTTTCCATTCACATCTCTTAGATCATAATCTATTGTGGCTTTCCTTAACGACGCGGCAGCACCCCACTGTTACGAGCGCTATAATATTATAACATCAAAATAGTGAAGAATAGCCTTACTAACTGCCTTGAATTTTTTTCTATTAAGCTTGATAGTAACAGCGTTTCGATTAAACGATGTATGAAAAATGGAAGTATATTAAAGTTTTACCGGTTTAGTGACATTTAAAAGCAGTAAAAATGGTCGTTTAACCTGTGTGAATCGCCGTCTAGGGAAGCCATTAAAATGTTACGTACATTGATTGCGAGGGTTCATCTGCATACCCTCATGTATATTATTTCTATTAAGTGTATTTTAATTATTTGTCACAAGCCATTATCTCCTTTCATACGTAACCGAAATTGATAAATGAGGTATCATTTTAATTATTAAGGTATCCGCTTTGATCATATCATATTTTAAGAACGTAATTTCTTCAAATTCAACCCTTAAAGGGCAAAGATATCAATACTTCTAAAATGCTATTTTTTTGTCTCACAAGCCATTTATCTCCCTTGATATCTAATCGATATAGATAAATAAGGTACCATTTTAAAGATTAAGGTCTCCGCTGTGGTCACATCATACTTTAAGAAAGGAATTTTTCGGAATTCCGCTCTTAAAGGGCAAAATTATCATTATTTTCATAACGTATTTTTTTGTAATGAGCATGATATCGAACCGAAATCGAGAAATGAGGTATTTTTTTTAGAGATTAAGGTCTTCGTTTTGATCAGATCATATTTTAAGAAAGGAATTTTTTCGGAATTTGACCCTTAAAGGGCAAAATTATCATTGTTCCGTAACGTATTTTTTTTATCATGAGCCATTTATCTCCCTTGATATCTAATTGAAATAGATAAATCATCTATCATATTAAAGATTAAGGTCTCTGCTTTCGACACATTATATATTAAGAACGAAATTTTTCGGAATTTGATTCTTAAAGGGCAAAAGCAATAACTGTGAATGTCGCGTGTATGAGTTCAGATACAAGCTGCTAGATAGTAGTAGCACATATCACAGAGATATTAATAAACTGCTTCACTGGCGTCGACTTTTGTACATATCTATTACACTAAACAAATAAACAACCTTACTATTAATTATTGTATTCGCGAAATTTTCGCGTTTCTGATGGCTTGGTTGTTAGCTTGCAATGGAAGAGCGTTTTCAAATTTTAATTAGAACGAGAACTAAAGCCCAATGGCGACGAATTACACTAACTGGATTGAAGTTGTAGTCTAGTACTATAACAGTTTATAAAATTGGCTGGTTCCAATCGCATGAGACACATCGGTGGTGGTAACTACATTAGTCTGAATTACAATTAATACGAAATTGTGATTATCTGTTTGTCACTATACAGACTGGGAAACACTAAAAACCGCATGAAATGATGGAGACAGTATTTACAAAGCGATTTTTTTTTTTAAAAAAAATTGGATAATAACATAAACCTGGACTTTTGGGTAATATCTGTTCGTAAATTACTTTGTCATATAGATATAAAATTTGTAATGAGGTAATGCGTATTTACCAAGAAGATATAAAAAAGGTAAACGTTACTTAGTGTTGTGACTTCCGAGTAGAAGGTTATAAGTGATATCGATAGTTATTAGAGATAAAATAAACGACGGTGCAATGAAAAATAATAAGTGCGAAAAATGTAAATGCAGTTTCGAATTAATGTTTGTCAAAATAAATGGAATATTTTCCCGAAGTAAGGGTTCATTACTGCTGCAAGGTTATCGTTGGGTACAGCGAAAGGTGTAGTGAGCAACTAATGTGGAAAAAACTACGTTGTTGATTCATTCCATAATTCTTACCAAATTTTAATACAGTAATGGTGCTAATTTACAAATCTACGAAAAAAGGCTTCTTTGACTCATGTGGAAAAGGTCATGGACCGTACCTAGTTAATTAATATTGCCACTAATGGAAGTAATAATTATACTGATAACTTGTTTCTTTTTTTAAAAAAGCAGCCACAACCTATTGAACTTTCTGGCAGATGGTGCGGTATTTAATAATATTAACATGACGACGGTAGGTTTTATAGACCTTTTTCTAATATCTGTAATGAACTACCATCATTTCATATAAAAAGACTGTCTCTATTGCAGTCGGTGACTACACTTTATTCAACTCACTGTCAAGAGGACCATTTTATTTTTAAGAAAATCTGCAAGAAGAGTGGAGAATTTTTGCGTTAATTATTTAAATTCCTCCTAGAATTAAGCCTGATTTTCCGTACTCTCCAAGCGTTAGTTGCTTTTGTTTCTAATCACTGGTTACATTTAATTTATAAAAGGGTTCAATGATTTCGTAAATGCTTTGTGTACGATAAGAATGTCAATATTGGATTCATTTAATATTTAATCACGCCTTTCCATGAGAAAATCTCTGGCCTCTTGGTGACGAAGACAAGTGTGCAACCCACTCAGAAAACCCTCCCGTGTAGCCATGTTCAAATCCCATGCCTGGCGTACCAGCCGTCCGAATTACGGTTTTTAGGTTCTTTCCCGTAATTACCTAGGGAATGCTGGGATAGTCCCCAATCTACGCTTCACAGATAATACATACCAAAAAAATATACCCTTATCATACAGAATATAGGCTACATGTTTCAGATACAGATGGTGACAATTAGTTCTCCCTCTAGGTTAGTAATTATGGCTGAAGCGGAAGACGAGCTTATTAAAAGCTGTCAACCAGGCGAATGAAAAAGTCCCACTGGGGTCTCCAGCCAATAAGCAAGACGTCCTTTTTTTAAGAAAAAAAAAAGGAGGAGGAGAAAAAAAACACCAGAAAACCTGAGAATTACAAAAGGATTCTTACGGCAATCGAGAATTATGCTAAGGAAAGCCGAAATATTCAGCAGAGTCACACTGAATATAAGGAGAAATAAATGCTAGATCCCGTATTGAATCTGAATATACGAATCTTACATAATCTTTTATTTGTCATACAATTACAGATTGATTTACTTATCAGATAATCCGAGTTAAATGGAAAGAAACAAATAAAGTTACAAAACTCAACACAAATTACTCGTTAATAGAACGTATTCCTTTAACTCCTCTTCACTTCAAAATCTGCCTCACCTTCAGCTCTCCGGCTTTTTCATCAGTTGCTGAATAGCAGTCGGGCGTACAATGGGCAATGTCAGAGAATGAATCGAAATGACCTGTCGCCTGATCCTTCAACACCACAAACATTACTATCTGAGCACTTTTCAGGGGACCGAGCGTGGTGGTGTAACGGCTAGCGTTCTGGCCTCGCATTCGGGAGGACGGCGGTTCGAATCCCCGTCCGGGCATCCAGATTTGGGTTTTCCATGGTTTCCCCAAATCACTCCAGGCGAATACCGGGATGCTTCCTTCAAAAGGCCATGGCCGAATTCCTTCCCATTCCTTGCCCCCATCCTTTCCCGTCTCTAAAGACCTAGTTGTTATAGGAGACGCTAAGCAATTAAAAAAAAAAAAAAAAAAACTTTTCAGGGCAACAATTATCTCTGTTTGATTTTCCTTATTGTGTAAGTATGTATGTTTCTCACACGAAAATAAAAATAATCGGTTGGTGACTTCCACTCTCTTTGCCACTTCACTCGTTGTTTTAACACACTTAGTCCTCAACTCAAAACTAGAATCCGTTACAGAAAGGATTAACACATAATTCTAAACATTTAAGCAGCAGTTATGTGTCACCTATCCTCTGATACTTGAAGCCTAATGATATAAACCTTTCGGAACAGGAATCGTTAAGTCTCCTCCCATTTGTAAGCACTCTCACATTCTACGAAGACCGGTAAAATGATTCTGGGTCGCAGGTAGTGGGGGTGGGGAGGGGTGGGGGAGAGTAGTCCCCACGGATCCATTACCCTTCTCTTGTGCGCCTATCGACCGCAGTTCCGCAGTTTCTTGCCCTTTCGTTCCTCTTCGCCAAGACCTGCTTCCGCATCGGAGACTTTCAAATCGTTCGATGGAGCACTTGAACAGGGAAGAGGCTTTAAAACCTTTCATCTATCCGCCGAGAAAGCTTTCTAAAAACATAAGAATTGGCGTTCGTTCGAAGTTGCCAGGTTTCTACTCTTTGCTCTAAGGCACAAGTCCAAACGCACTTGTAACAAACTGCGTAATTAAGTTGAATTACCTTCTTACTTTGTACCGCAGTGAATAAAGGAATTCTACTCCTTCAAAATTTAAATCATAAATTTTGGGTTCTCAATAACACTTTGGTGTCTTTTGAAGAAGGCCACAAAATGATGGCCGAAACGTTATGTTTTGATATATTGACGCGGTTCAATCAGGACAACCAAGATAACAACACTTTGGTGTATTTTTTGAATGATTTCTGTGTATCAGTTACGAATTAAGAGAGTGCGACATAAAATCCACTGGATGAAGCCGAAAGAGGGTCTACCACCTGGATTTGAACAACCATGGCCCATATGGACGTCACTGAACAGACTTCGAGTTGGATTTGGGCGCTGCAAAGACATTCTCGCTTCATGGGACACCTGTGGAAAAAACCAGATGCCACATGTTCTTGCTACGAGATCTAAACTATGGTACATTTGTTAAGTCCTCTATTCAGAATTAATGTGTCTCAATCTGACCTTCAATCAGCTAGTGACAAAGCCATCACACTGGCGCAAAAACTACCTTGTATATGATGCTGTCATTGACGCGAGGATAAGAAGGAGAAGAAGAAGAAGAAGAAGAATTGACGAAATTTGGAAAGGTTAGAGACCGAGCGTGCAGGATGAATGCCAACGTTTTGACCTCACATTCGGTATGACGTGTATCCAAATCTCCGTCCAGCCATCCAGATTTAGATTTTCGATGGTTTGCCCAAATCGACCCAGCCGAATGCCGAATACCCTCAATAAAAGAAAAAAAAGGCCATGGCCGAATTCCTTTCCTCCAGTCCTTTCCCGCCTCTTATGACCTCCACGTTGACGAGGTGTAAAGCCCGAAGCATTTGCAGTTCTAACTGGAAAACTAATCGCAAGATTATCATGACAACTGTCACTTATCTTCATTACGTTAATCTTTAAAAATCGTTTATTTAAGAATGGTAGTAGTATTTTATACTACCTGAAGAAAATAAAAATGAAATTTCAACTATACAATCGAGCATATATGGCAAACATGGCAATAATTGTAAAGGCACACGCATCCTGATGAAGAACTAAGTTTGTACCATACAGCGATAAACCTTATCAGATGTCTTTATAAAGGTACCATGTAGACATTTGTTGCTTTATTTTTGA
>JARYHS010009186.1:71208265-71305854 GCA_031002005.1 Vandiemenella viatica | reverse complement strand
TAGCCGCGTCGTGTCCTTTTCTCAATGTGCACTGTTTTGTATCATGTGGGCCGGCACACTTTACACAAGCGGGAGGCATTTTACAGTGCTTGGCCACATGACCAAAACGCTGACAATTAAAACACTGAGCAGGTCCAGCTGCAGCTCTCAGTTTTTCCGTTTGAATCTTTAGGTGGCAGATGCTCTCCACCTTAAAGATGGGCCTATTCTCAGGGATATCAGGAAGAACGACAAGAAAGAGAGGCATGACCTCATTGCTTCCTGGGCGGCGCAGCTGAACCACTGTCTGGACATTGAAGCCCATATCTTTTAGCTCGAGTTTGATGTCGTCAGTGGCCATAGTCCGGGGAATCCCACGGAGTACAACCTTCAGAAGTGGCACTGCCCCAATCGGAAATGTATAGTAAGGAATGTTGCTAGCTTGCAACATCTCGGTGGCTGCTGTGAAGTCTTCAACGGTTGTGAGTGTGAATTTTATTTTGTCCCCCCCAGCCGATTTGGCTGAGAAAGGGTTTTTCACGACGTCACCCACTTTGTCGTGCAGAGTTTTATAATTCTCTTCAAACTGCACAACAATTGGCGGTATATGCGCACTTCTGGTAATCTTTGATGAATCGTCCTGAATTGGTTCGAACGGATTGGTTGTTTCCATCCTTTCCGGGTCAAGCGTTGGAGGTGGCCTCGCTGTACGGCGAGGGAAGACAAAGCCCTCGTCGTCTGGTTCCACACTTTTCTGGTAAGTGTGGTTATCCTCATTGCTCTTGGGACGCTGGGAACGACGCCCACTTACTCCATTCCGCCCGGAGACCGAGGCTGCAGTATTGTCGGTGGCTTCCATGGTCTTCTTATTTTGTGCCTTAGCTTTCTTTTGTTTCTTGGCTGTACCTAGTTTCGACACTGCTAGACTGACTCCACTAGATTTGCTCACCTCATTGTTTCTGTAGTTGACGGCACGTGGCTGTTTATTGTATGTCCTCTCTGGTGGAGAAGTGGGACGCTTTCTCGGAGTTAATTCTTTACTCACCGAGTACACATCACCGTGTATACGCTGAATGTTAAACACAGCGGCTGGTGCAGCGTCTTCATCCATTGCCATATCCTTATCCGTCGTCTCATTTGTCACAACGACCGCCGGCATTGAGACGCTCGACGCGCGCGGCGCGGATGTGTAAGGCAGCCTTTCCTCGTCACCCATCTGTGCGGCTCCTCTGGTCACATACTGATGGGTGGCCGAGCTTAGTACTATCGAGTTATTCAACTTCGACACGACACGTAATTTCTTGTCACTTTCGAAAACAATAACTATCGATAACAATCACACATACAGTCAAAATGCACACACGTAATAATCACCAATTGTCACATTACACTCATTCGAATAATGAACTAATGTACGTTGACTAATAATCCACACACACACTCACAATGAGTTTTTTCATCAATCAATACTTGGAGATTTTCTAGATTGTTTATATGAGAAGATGTATAATTCTACTGCGAGAAAGCCCACCTCGCCGAAGTCACATACGAAGTTTGCATGTTATGATTAACCGTTTCCATCTGCTTGCTGGGTCTGCTTTGTACACAAGCCTCTCCATTTTATTCTTTCCCATCCCGCCTCTAATGACGTCGGCGTCGACAAGGCGTAAAGCCATAAAAAAAAAAAAAAAAAAAAAACTACCGTTGTGCAACCTTTCAAAGACGACTAAAGGCAAGAAATTATTATTTCGCAAACACGACAGGATCTATCTTGGTTCTCCGGGTGGAGCCGCGGCGATTTATTAAAACCTAACGTTTCTGCCCTCCTTCTATGACAGAAACTGTTCTTGCAAAATATTCTAAATCGCACTTTTCACGTTATTTAATATTGTTGGTAATAAATTGTGTATTTTTTAAATTTAATTTAATTGCAATGGATCGCACGCTCCGGTGGCAATTTCCCTACACACGCAACTTCCCCCTATCCTGCACCCACCTACATTTGCCCTCTAAAAATTTTAACTTTAAATTCTTTTAACGTTTTCGATAAGTTATTCATCATTCCCCTCGGTAACTCATTCCACACATTATAATAGTAATGACGGTTTAAACACCATCAAGTGGCAGGACACTACACATATTGCACGCAATAGCTGTCGAAGCCTCATTCGTCATATCTAACTACCTTTTCACTCGAGGAAGGTTCAAACCATCTTTAGACAATTGTTTGTTTGAAAATAACACTACAAATTTCTTTCACTGAGGATATGTAGTTTTATCCTTTTAATAATTATTATTTCCAAATGGAACCTATCTCATCACTAGGGCCCGGATATATATGCACGTAAAACATCTAATATATGCATGCAAATATGCACAAAAAAGTCCTAAAATATGCACTAACAATTAAAGAATATGCACTAACAATTAACGAATCTACACTAACAATTAACGAATATACACTAACAATTAACGAACATGGACTAACTATTAAAGAATATACAGTTATCAAATGATTTATTTTATGTCAACTCACTGATATACACGTTTCATTCCTTACAAAATGATGAATCACAATATGTTACCAACAGTTTTTCAATGTTTTCAGGGGTCAAAGATTTTCTGTTGTCAGACAAAATTAGTTTATAAGCCGAAAATGATCGTTCCACGTCAACGGACGTTATTGGGCAATACTTGTACGATGGTGCTGACTGTTCGGAACATTCATCTGGCAAAGATTGTGTGGTTCCACTTAAATACGTATTAATTGATTGAATCTTTTGCAGACCTGGGTTTGAGTCTAACACCCTGCTGAGTTTAGATTTAACTTTTTCTCCAATTTCACCAGGGACGGCATTTAAAGAAGAAATTGTTTTGTGAAGCAACTGAATAGACTCGTGAAGGGGTGCACCGCTAGTTTCTAGACCCTTAATAGCATTAGAAAGTGACGAATAGTGTACATGGATGAAATTGATATCTCGATATACAGTATCACAATCAAATGCGCACTTTGCTTCACGAACACACGCAGCACGATCGTCATGACCAATACTTGTAACCACATCTTTCACTTGGTGAAAGTTCTCCTGGTAGAACAGCACTGCAGACAACCAAGTTCCCCATCTAGTGAGAACAGGTTCCGGTGGAAGAGGAACCTCAGGCAGACGATCCTTATAAAACTGTACACGCGCTGGTGCTTTTAGGAACACTTTTTTTCCACTTGAAATTACTTTGTTAACTGAAGGAAATAGAGAACGTATCTCTTCTGCAATGCGATGTAATCCATGCGCCAAACATGTAACATGGATCAGATTGGGGAAAAACACTCGAAGCGACTGACCAGCTTTTAACATATATGAAGCTGCGTCTGTGATTAAAACACGCACCTTGTAACAATCACTCTCCGATTCAGTAGGCCACAGAAGTCGCAGGGAATCGTTTATAAATCTTGCAATTGTACTGTGGTTGGTTTTCTCTAACACTTTGGTTGAAAGTAAATGTGGTTTTCCGGGTTCTTCTTGACATAGTTTGCCCACTATAAAGTTCGCTACGTATCGGCCACATGAATCGGTTGTTTCATCTACCGATATCCAGACACAGTTCCCTCCTATGTCAGACCGAATTGAATCCAGGACAGAATCGTGTAGAGAGAGCAAATAATTTTTCCTGAGGGTGGATTCATCCGGTATCCTTTGATTAACACAATACTTTTGAAGAAATGCTCGTAGATCTGGATTATTCAATTTATGCAGCGGGATATTGCTGCATACAAAAGCCTTACACAGGTCAGCAGAGAATGTATTAACAGACCGTGATACCTGAGTTAAAAGTAGCTGTTGCGTGTTCCTATTCTTTTCTTTTGACCTGAGATGTACAGCTGTTTTAGAATGCTGTTCAAGTTGAAATTTTTTCTCACATTTTATATTCTTCTCACATACTTGACAGTACACAACTTCACCGTCACTAGAATAGTCACTGTTGCCTGAAATCCACTGCTTAATTAAAACTGATCTTGTGCATTTTTCTTTAGGCATTTTTGGAGTCAGATTAAAGAAACTTAATCTTAGCACACGAACACTCCTGTCAACACAAACTTTGAGAGGCTACTGTTTTTGGAAAGGAATGTACACGTCCCTTTAAAAGTACGAATCCCTCAGGTCTGGAAGCCAGGAATCTGTTCTCAGGAAAACTGGCTCGTACCGCAATTAGGGGAATATTCCCGAAAAGATTAAAGAAAACCGCTGGCCTTCCCGGTAGTTGTCGCACGAATAAACACACTGGTAGATAACGAATATTCCAAGTGGGGGTAAATACTTGTGACTGTCGTCTCCTCAAACAAGAATTTGCCGCCTGAGGGAGAATAGAGCTATTCTTTGATTTTGCCGACCCCACCCGCCCTTCCCGTGAATGTTACCGCTCAGGGCAGTAGAGAAGGTCGCCGCCACACAAATTTTCCATTTGCAGCACCTCCAAACATGTCACTGTGTGAGTTTGGATAAGGTAGAAAATTCTCTACATGTGAATGCCAGTACAAAAAAATCCTGTTTACTCCAAGAATTTAACTTACTTGTTGCGGTTGCCAAGGATGTCCAACATACAGGTACATTAGGCTTTACAGTTTCTTCAGAAGTATCGGATATTCAGTTATGAGATGAAATAAAAGCTAAAATATGCACATATCCATAAAATATGCACTAACCCTCAAAATATGCATTTGCATATGCGCATATGCTTTTTTGAAAAATCCGGGCCCTACTCATCACTTAAAGCCTTGATTCTCATCATGACTTGTAACTAAGAATTTGTCCATGTTTCCACCGGGTAGATAAAACCAAGGGTCGTCAGTTCTTGGAGCAACCGGGGGGGAGGGGGGGAGCTTAAGTGTTGCCATCTGTCTGTGATTCGTGTAATTTACGTTTCCTATGATATGTGTATTTTTGTTTGGGAAATATGTAGTTTAAGAGGCGCAGGATGGGGACCTGCCCAGCATTTTCTTGGACGACTGCAGAAAACCGGCTAAAAACGCGTTCAGGACTGCCGATACGCGGGGGTCTTTGAATCGAACCTGGTCTCGTTGTAGTTTACCAGTCTAGTTTCGTGGCACCTTAACACGCGCAGCCACAGTGGCGGGTTTTAGCCTATTATTAATAAGCTTCTTTTTCATAGATTTAACTTAATTTTTACATAATTACTTAGCTTATACGAGGGTGGCCAAGAAACTAATGCACCACATTTTTTTCTTCAACAATTATTTAATGAAAATGAAACATATACACAAGAAACAATGATGTTTCTTTTAGACTCCCTGTTTTTCCACGTAATCTCCTTCCCGTTCTATTGCCTTCTTCCAGCGAGACACAGGAGCTTGAATGCCCTGGCGGTAGATCTACATCTACATCTATACTCTGCTGCAATTTATAATACTGTGGGTTGCAGAGGATGCTAAGCACCAATCCTAATTCTGTGAATTCCAATCCCGAACAGAACGAGGAAGGAAAGAATACATAAAAGTATCAGTACCGTATCTTATCTCTCGAATCTTATACCTCCTGTCAATGAGACCTAAATAGATTTGCGGAAAAAGTATTTCATTGCACTCGTAAATTAAAGATTTTCGTATATTCTCCAACAAATTCAAACGAAAACGACGTCGTCTGTCCGCCAAACAATCCCAGCCCAACCCACGTATCAGCTCTGTGACACTTACGTATGGACTGTAACTAGCAGTAACGAATCGAGCGGCTCTCCTCTGTACTTTCTCTAACGTGTCAATCAATTCCTTGCGATACGGATCCCAAATTCCACAACAGTAATCCACGCTATTTCCTTTGTATGAGCATTACAACTTCTCAAAATACGACCTATGAATCGTAGTATAGAATTAGCTTTGACTACGACGGAAGTTATGTGCAAGTCCCATTTCATGTTGTAGCGGTACTTGCCGGGAGGGAGGTAAGGATGAAAACCTTTTACTTCTTTTTTATAATTCAGAGAAACCCTAGGCTGCTAATTTATTGGGTACTCATAATGGCGTACAGGCGAGGCTTATTTATCGTTAACATTGACACATTGAAATATGATAAAAACAACTATGAGAAGCCTCTTCTTACAATTGCCAACATTTTAACAAATAAACAAAGCATTAAAACACCACCACATTTAAAATTGATCTTGAAGCAAATTCCCAATATTAATTGGCAAGCAAGAAAGCTTCACGCTTGATTTTTTTTCAAATGAAAGTTCCCTTCACAATGATCGGGAACCATAAATCAAATACAGTATTGACATTAACTGTATCCGATCTCAAATACCGGGCCAGGATAATCTAAATTATCCACCAAGTGTGGCTTTAAGAAAGTCTGCCCCAGCTAGCTCAATATTTGGGGGTGCGAGAACTCCAAATCATTCAGTGATCGTTACAGGGCTGTACCCAATGACCGAATAAAAGTACCACACTACACTGTAGAATTATTACCGTGACGGCGATGTATTTCCTGCGACGGCGGAATTACGATAGCCCCTTGGCTATAGCGGACAATGCACCACGTCCGTCAGCAAGCGTACTGGATGAGTGCACAGTGACCTCACTGTGCAGGACACGCTTATCGACCCTCAGGTTCCATGCCAAGACGGGGCGATCTCCAACTTCGGAAGATCCGCTCCTTCCCGTCTGAAGACTCGGAATCCAGTCCTCTCCAGTGTCCGCAGGAAAAGCCTCCCCCGTCGCTCGTGGTTTACATAGAGCAAAAATACACCGGCATTACAAAATGCAAAGGATAGTCTCTCTCGATTGGTTCTACCGGCTGTGACGATAGGCGAACATTGATTCTTTCTCGATTCGTGCGAACTCGGCATAGCCTCGGACTTATTCGTCATCTGTGACCTCCAAACTGTCCGTTCGGAGACCTGGGGTTGGGATACGATCATTCACCCCAGTGTACAGTTTCCCGGAGCTAAAGTATTATACGCTTGACCAAATGCGTTAGAAAGGGTAGCTGGTGTCCATTGTCCTTGGCAACCGCCGGCCTGGCGCGACAATCTGGCGCGTCTACCTGGGAGGTCCCACAAACACTGACAATCCTCTCCGATAATTCCTTTCTTATTCTTTTTATATACAAAATATACAAAATCTTATATATAAAAATGTACGGAATGACCCATATTTGGTCATTCTGTTACAATGTTGCTTTGTACTGTTACGCCTAGATACTTCAGGGAATCCACCGCGTCAGCATCTGAAGTGTTAACTTTGTACCCGTGAGCAAACGGGGTATTTTTATTACTTATTTGCATTGCCTTGCACTTTTTGTAGTTAAGTGTAAGCTGCCATTTATGGCACCATTTCTAAATAACATCCAGATCACGCTGAACCTTGTGTTGCTCACGAAGCCATTTCTTCCTTGAGCGAATCAGCTGTTCGTCACCCTCAAAATGTCTCCCACGAATGGCATTCTTCAATGGCCCAAAAAAGTGATCGTCTGAGGGTGCTAGGTCAGGGCTAAAGGATGGATGGGGTAACACTGTCCAACCCTGTTTGGTGATGTGTTCTAACGTCCTCAAACTTGTGTGACGGCGTGCTTTATCATGTTGAAGCAAACAATCACCTGGGTTGTTATGGCGTCCAAGTCGCTGGAAGCGCTTCTTGAGTTTGGTTAGTGTGTTCACTTATGCCTCAGAATTAATGGTGGTGCCTCTCGGCATCGCATCAATGAGTATGACACCATCATAGTCCCAAAACACAGTGATCATGACCGTACCAGCGGAAGCAGTTGCGTTTTATTTTTTTCTCCTGTGGAGAGTCAGGATGGCGCCATTCT
Source organism: Vandiemenella viatica (assembly GCA_031002005.1). Classification (NCBI taxonomy): domain Eukaryota; kingdom Metazoa; phylum Arthropoda; class Insecta; order Orthoptera; family Morabidae; genus Vandiemenella; species Vandiemenella viatica. The sequence continues at coordinate 71,298,058 of JARYHS010009186.1, read as the reverse complement.
ATCGACTGCCGTTTTGTTTCGGGCTCAAAATGGTGAACCCAGGTTTCATCACCTGTCACAATCCGGGTCAATTCCCCCTCAGCTTCAAAACGTTGCAGCAATTCAGAAGAAATGTTTTTTTTATTTTTTTCCTGAGAGTTTTGTGTTCCTCCGTAAGACGGTACGGAACCCATCGTGAACACTTTTTTGCGTGATCAAGAGCACTGACGATTACACCCACACTTCCTTTGCTGATTGACAGATCCGGTGCCAACTGCCGAGTAGTTATGCGTCGGTCCTCGCGAATGAACACATCAGCACGCTGCATGTTGTCAGTTGCTACAGCCGTGGGTTGCCTTCCCGATCGCTGCAAATCTTGGAGCTGTGGAGAACCGCTTTCAGATGGCCTCACCGTCTGTGCCCAGCGACTAACCTTACTTCTGTCTACTGTTGATGCTCCATAAGCTGCACATAAACGTTTGTGAATGTTTCCAACCTTTTCTTGCTCCTCAGTGAGAAATTAAATGACGACACGCTGCTTATAATGTACATAATTTACAGACGCCATGTTGAACCACTGCTGCAAGTACGCTATCTGTCGGAAGAAACGGAAACTTTGCACGCGCACTCTGAAAACTTCAAAGAATTTATGTATAAAATTTCGCATTCGTAACATTGTTGGGGGTTGAGAAAAAAAATGTGGTGCATTAGGTTTTGGGCCACCCGCGTATAATAAGCTAGGCAACCAAATCTAAATCAAACGATCATACAAGGACACCAGTCAAATGAGAGGTTAGAAAAGTCACTGAAAGAGCACAGAAAAACAGGCTAATGCAGATGTCTGCATTTGGATTGTTCCGTCATTGCACTGTTCTCGTGGTAGCCTTGTTAAACTGCTTCAGTCCTGCAAAAACAAGTCAGAACGCTAATACGGTTGTTTGAAATATTTTATTAAGTTCCATTCTTATCATTTAAAGCTACTCCGTGTTACAAAACTAGCTGGATTCAGTGGTAGTTTAAAGTGTCGGAGATTAATATATGGACGAGAAATTTCTGTGCGCCGACTGCGAGATTAAGATTCGTTTGGTTATCAAAATATCACAAGCGAAGTTCTACCAGCTTAAGCTATAAAGGTATTTACTAGAATGTTCTCAAACTGCACTACTTGTTAGACTAAGTTCCGCCATAACAGAACCGTGTTATTCATAGATCTACTGACCTACAAGGAAATTACTCTCCCTTTTATGTGATGGTGAAATAGATTCTTAATTTCCTGGGGTTCACAGAAAAAAGGGAGGAGAGACTCGCACAGTTAATGAGCCCCTGGATGGTTATCGTGGAAGACTGAAGCGTTCTTAACGAGCTATAATTAGTTCGTTGCGATCCAGTGGACTGCTGGTCAACAAGCTGTGTACTTGTCAATTTGCGCTGCCGACTGGCCCAAGGGTCGAAGTATTACTTGCAAATTTTAACTTACAACAATTACGCGATTAGCAAGAGCTTTGAATGACGATCTATAAGCAAATAAAATTAATGCCAACTTTATGATTGTAATATTAAAGGAAAAAGAATCTGTAATATTAACCTACGCGATACCGCTTGAACTAATTTATTCCACATCAGTTGGCTGAAACAAAGAAAATATTATATCACTTTTGCAGATAACAACTTGTATGGCCGCTTGTTTCACGCTAGGACGCGTCTTGCTTAGTCATAGGGAACATTAAATGGAAGCGAGAAAGGAAAATTCGAAACTAGTAACGGCCAACGATCCATTTGAATATGCTCTCATATTCGATCAAACTGAATTCAGAAAATGAAGTCGGATTATTCGTAGTTGGATTTTGTTCCTGGTCTTTTGGGATAGAATTATTGGACGAAAGTAATAAATAATAGAGCTTTTAACTCTGCTTTAAATAAACCTATTAAAATCAACACCTAGTGGAAAAGTTTAAACGGACATCATAGATAAAATATTGCAAATATTAGTTGCTTATTTTCATCACAGACTTACTCGAAGTAAAACAAAAACAATTATAAACAGTAAACTTTCGTATTTTAGTAAGGGGCCTTGGTGGATAAATACGTTATACGTAGTTATCTTTCATACATTTATGATTACTCATTAATAAAGGGGATTTTAATTTTATGAAGGAGATGAATGTAATATGGATTTTGCAAGAATCTCGACGTTATTTGGAATACGGGAAAACTGTCACAATATGACATTTATTTTGTTATCATTGGTTATTACAAGTCTGAGCGAATTTACCGTTAACATTAACACAATGTGGCAAAATCATAAAAGCAACGCTCAGAGGTACAATTAGCCGTCATGAGCAAGCAAACAATTGTTATTTACTTTTAAATCCATCTCATAATTAATATGCAAGAAATAATGATATTTGGAAACAATGTACAATACAAGTTATGATGACCTCAGACATGGCTATCATAATACTGTGACTTTACATTCCAATAAATCAGGGCGCCACGAATGAACAATATGCCATTCGAAAATAACTAGTTCTAGCAAATTACGCCGCTAGCTCAGGGGGGTTTTCAGTTACAAAGTTAGAACATGGATATATCCTCTCAAAGATGCTTAAGGGTTCAGTTTCACGGAATGCACAATCAGATGGCTTGGTCGTAATAATTTACCATTGTGATTCTGCGTCTGATGTCCACGGTGTTCGGAGATGACCCACGGTATGTGAGACTGTCTCACAAGACGGCTACAGGCACGTCCGATCTGGTAATGCGCATCGTCGCATTACAGGTTGTGTCGCCGTGCAAAAACTGCTCCAGCAAGCAGGCAGCGTCAGTTTTTCCGACACCAGGATTCGGAATGCGGCAGTTAGCAAGAAAAGCCAACTTCCGGAGTCCGCCACAGACTAGAATAGAATGAAGCTCGTCGTTCTTTGATCTGAGAGGAAACCTCTGGCTCCGCCCCTTGCAGTCTCGAAGATCACATTTAACAGAAATTCCCAGGATTTTAAGTTATGTGCTCATTTGGATTGGATCTTAAGGTTGGCACCTAATGTCACGTGATATCTCCGATATCTTACTCGCTCCACGTGTGTATCCCAGAGGTCGGAAATATTCGGCTAAGTTCGCGGGGTGAGAGCGTATTCGGGTGGCGGGTTTTTCGCACCGGGGCAGTGGCCTGTTGTTGACTGCCCACCCCAAGGTGAAAACCAGTGTTGTCCGGCAAAACCCTTTATCTCCGACTTCCTGTCGCCGTGGCTCGGGAAGGCCACGATTAGCTTCAAGCCTACACAGCGCAATAATTCTTTAATATTCGTTGCAACAAGATACACTGAAAGTTCACCATTGCATTACAGTCCTCACCTGGAATCTTGCGTACTTTAGGAAATTACTAAAAAAAAAAAAAAAACTCTAGGTGGTCACCCAAGATTTATGAAAATTACTCTAACGTTATGATTTATATAATAAAAAATGCACATTAGAATGTAGCGACAGCGTTACATTATAGTATAAATATGACAATTAAGAAATATGGTATTCACGAATTTGGCCAATTGACACTGACGGTAACCCCTCGTTTTTTAGCGTAATAATGTCATCGCAGAGGATTACATTTCTTATATTCTCTTGACGTTTAATACAACGAATTCCCCTTGTTTTCTGCAGCTGCATCCTGTTAATTATTCCTGATTTTCGAAGTTTCCATCTCCCTGGGAAGAAATGGTCTGAATCATTGCTCACTTGTTTGCCCAGTATAAGGAGGCAATTGGCAATCAGGAGTTGACTCCTTTCACTGGGAGCTGTTCAGTCTACAGAGCTTCGTCCAACGATAAAAGGACAACCCCATGATGATGCTGAGCTTTAGTTAACCAAGTCTAATATGTTGCGATATTTTAGAATACAATCCGAGATATTAAAAACTAATAACATCGATACACAACAACTTCATAACTAAATATGAAACTTAGCTTAAATCTAGGTATTAACTACCGAGTTACTCCGTTCGCGAGAATCTATCATAGAGAGATACATCATTCAAAATACTATTGCAGTATTACCACAAGGTTGTGAGATGTGTTTAATTCAAGAAGCACTTTAAGTATGTTCCCGTTTATATTCATACCTCACAAAGACTATCATTCATATCGTGACAAAACGAAAACGAGCGCTTCGCATTTCATTGTTCATTGTGATAGCAATACAAGTGAGTCGTTTGCAGGAGCGGCTGAATCGAAGAGAAAATGAAAGGTGCATCGAAAATCAATGGTTGGCTATTCGTGAATAGGCAGTTTTGCATGGCGATGCACGCAAACTTTTGAAGCTATTACTGGAACAAGAAATCATAATTCGGGACCGTCAGTATTGCAGTAATAAAAATTAATATTTCAGTAGAACATAACCCAAAACATAGGGTCTATATTACAGTTCCTTACGTTTTACCGAGAGATGATATACCATATCTGTCTATTTTAGAGAAAGCTTTCCTTCCGGTCATCTTTCAATAACGCTACAGTATAAAGGCAAATCAGTGATTTCTAATTTACATATAAATGTTCTTAAAATGTAGAGCCGTGTAATAGCTAGAAAAATGTGTACATGACTACTGGCACACGCAGTCTACTACATAAACGAAAAGAAACAAAACAATATTACTGGTACTCACAGAATAGTATAACCAAGTGAATGTCACTTAGAAGAAAGAAATTCTTTGCCTATTTCTTAACTGTCACAGAGATGTAAAATAAAAATCTGGAAAGCTCATATACATCGAAGTGCCTCACCAAATTTTTTGCGTGTTGCTAAAAACTTCTTACGGTGTTAACTCCGCCGTACCTTGGAAAAACTTTACTCTCACCTGTATAACGTTTTTCGAGTTAATGAGTTGAAAATTTATTGAAACAAATTATTGTTTGCTGAACTGTTACAAAAATTTGACTTTTTTCATCTTTCGTATACGTAAGGCAAGTTTTTATTAAATCTAAAAGGGATCAAGGCGCCTGCTTTAAAAACTCGGGAACATTTATCGATTCCCGATCGGACCAGGAATTTTCAGGGTACCCTGATATTTTACTCTGACAAAGATTTTTTTTGAACCACTTCGTTATCTAGCTTCCTCGTTAAACTGTCCACGAGAGAGGCGGAATGTGTGCCAACTTTAAATTCTGTCACCATTTCGTAAGACCAAACTAATTTATTGGCCGAGGGTAAATAAAACTGTATTTAATTGAACTAAAATATTCTTACGACGATTGGGAGATAAAGTTAATTAGTTACAAATATAAACTATGCGAATAAAGATGTAAATATAACTGTAGCACTCTGCGGTATACCATAACGCAGGCTATTCTGACCTTTTAATGTAACCTTTTCTTTAATTTTCTGCCGCTTTTTAGTGCTGTCGATAACATTACTTCGTGCTAGATGAAATCTGAAGATACAGTACTTTCCTACGCTGGCTGGACAGGCTCTAACACTGCACAAGGTCTGGAGCTTGTCTGATGTTGCTTTCAAGCAAGATATATTTCATTCGTAATGATGTACGCACCATCTTCCACCGTATATCCTGAGCTACTTTACAATACAATTAGTTGTATTTTATTTTTCCTGTCCGTAAAGTATCAGAAGAATTATCTAAAAAAAGAAAGGAGCTGCCATAGAGATTCTTACATAATTCCTTTCTTTTTTCGTGCTATCCAGGATTGGAATGTATGCAAAAGAGGTTAGTTTTGGTGCAAAGCACACTCTGCCATCCAAAATTTTGTGAATTACAGAGTATAGTCATAATTGTATAGAATAGTGCAGAGACCAAGTAACAAGTTATTTTATTTTGAAATCCTGAACATTATCTGAAATTGTCATTTTTTTAAAATAACGAACTGTTATGGTGATGAGTATTATATAAATAATTAAAATTTTTTTTTAATTTTTCATATTGATCCAGCTTAGTCCTCTATCACCGTTCCATTCGCAAAAAAGTATAACTGGACCGGCGAAAACCGACGCGTAAAGGCGCTAATGACATAGTGTGATAACTTGATGCCGATTGTATTCGTGGTTGGTCGAAAGCCATTTAGAATCGAACATTCAAGACAACGCTTTGTCAGTGAAATTACGTCCCTACCAAAAATAACTGATAGAAGCGTTTAGGTACGCTGCGTTCCAGAATTTTAGTTTCCTCAACTTTTCTATAAACTATTTTTGATAGAGGGTGGAAAACAGAATCGCTGTGAAAATGCTTACCATCAATGTATTAAGCACAGAAATCAAAAGGTGGATTAACTAGTACAAAATAAAGAAAAATCTTATAAATAGTCACAAAATCAACAGAAATAATGTCAGCATCCGCGAAATAACGGGATTTCTGCGCAAAATGTTTTGTCTTAGGACATTTTTTCTTTGTTTGGTTTGTTGCTACACAACTCTAGTTAGTAGACCGGCGCATTGTACGTACTAGAGCAAATGTCGATTAAAGTTGATTAGAATGTGAGGGGTTAAAGCAACGTTCTGTGGGTGCCACTGGTTTTGGGAGATGTAGTGTTGAATATAATTAGGTCTTGAATGCCTTAGAGTACAGGTGCAGCAGCTTCTTATTTACGGTTATTCGTACCGCTGTGTTGAAGCTTGACTACGTTTAGCCATGATAAATTACGGAAAAATCATTAAAAAATTTTGTGCATACATTGCAGATCTCTAAGTGAAAGCCATTATGAGATTATTGAATCAGAAGAAATGTTTTCTTGGTAGTTCTAATGTTCTATAATTTGTTTACACTAACTGAAGTTTTTTTTTTATATAATAGTGGCAGTAGGGAACATCTGTAGTATTTATTTTATTTATACTGTGAAGATTACGGCAATTATGCCTCCTTTTAAATTGAAACTAACAACCACTTAATTTTTCGCATTAAGTGAAGGAAACCATAGTATTCAAATCCCTGCAAGAATAACAGCTGTACTATACAATATCAACTGTATTATACTAAACTAAATGTGAAAGGCATTGAATGGAGGTATGAAACTAAAACTATTAAAGATAAAAATTAATTTGGCAGAAACTTTGGGTTTCAGAAAGATGAGTAAACAATGACGTGACACACAGTAAATTTATTTGATTACGCTATCAAGATTTCCTCGAAAATATGTTTAAAAGAGCGGAATCAAGTACAGGGCGTTCGCCGGAAAACGCTACCCTCCCAGTCTGTTGCCATCGGCAACTTGCTCGGTCAGTGGTGCCAGCAGTTCCCGCCACACGGCACCGTGAATCACCGCACTGTTTAACACCTCCGCTGCCCCAACAGTGCAGTGCAGTGACCCTTACATTGTTAAGAACGGTTTCTTTGCATTGTAGCTAGTTTGTGACTTCAGTCTCTTATTAATCAGTGTTGTGAATAAACGTTTCTTTGCGGTTTGGCTGGTTTGGGGCTTCATACTCTTATTAATCTGTACCGTGTTTGAGTGTGAGTAAAATTATGGTACGTTACAGTTTGCAACAAATAATATTTCTCTACGATACATATGTGAAGAAGAAGTCGTTTAAAAAGTGTCGCAGTAAATTTCGTCGCGAATTTCCTGGCGCTTTACTGCCAGCTAAATCAACAATTCTGCGTCTGGTTAAAAAAGTAAGAGAAACGGGTTCATTTTTTAACAAAAAGAGACTGTCGGTCAACCGTATTCTCACAGAGGAGAAAATTAACGATATCGCTTTTCGACTAGAACAGTCACCCAAAAAATCATTAAGTCAGTTAGGGCAGCGTATGTCTCGAAATATGTTCAGAAGATGTGAAATGTGCATTACACAAGAGGGTCAACACTTCCAGCATCTTTTATAAGGTAAGCTAATGAATTACGTCACATTTAAATGCTTAGCACATACAAGTTTATGAAGTTTATGAAGCGTAATTATTATGAAATAGTCCGCGGCCGACGGTCGAACAATGCCGGAAGCTGACCGCTCGCTCGCCGGGAGCAGTTTCTTCCTTGTAGCGCTAACAGTGGGTTGCGTTTCCCGGCGAACGCCCTGTATTTGGTCCGAGAATAATGAGGTTGACAGGCTTGTAACAGACATTATAGGTGATGCTGATTATGTCTATAATAATAATGGAAACTGTTGTGTGTGTTGGTGAATCGACTCGATACAAATATTATTCTAGGCTTGTGTTTACCTGTCCGCATTATATCCACAGTGGCCTGAACACATTATACACAAACAAACTGTTATTATAGTACCAAGTTCTTGATAGTGAATACAGAGCTCTATCGCTGTCAATATTACCTTCAGTTCTTCAGAGACTTGTAACTTTGACGTCTTTTTCTTACAACCTAAACTGGTGAAAGGATTACACCGAGAGGACTGAGCCAAAGATTTTTTACATTTAACATTCAGACCACACCGTTAGCCTCTCACCAGTTTCTTCATATAATAGTCTGAAAGGACTTTATTGGAGTCTGTGAAAGAATTTCTCCCTCCAGTTTCTCAATTTCAACGCCGTGAATCGAGGAAAGTGATATCACACATTTACTCTCCCAGGGAATACATGTTTTTGGTGGCCTAAACTTACGATTATTCCATCCACTGCACTGTGTACTTTTGCAAGTTTTGACGTAATTTCACTCACAGTGACACCTCGTCAGCATATACATAGTTATACTGTATTCACTTGGCGACGCAAGGTCATGTATATGGCAAATTTCTTCTCTGTTGAATAATGGTTAACTAGTTCTTGTATAAAGAGAAATAAGAATTTGCTAAAGTGAAACACAATATAGCAAATTAACACTGCAAGATGTTTTAAATGATGTATTACAGAATTCGATGACAGATGAAAGTAATTTCCTTGATGCGCCCATATTTACTGTCGAAACGTTTACAATACAACCATTGTATAGCTTTGTTTTGCTAATGATGTAAGGATGTGATCCTGAAAGAAATACCGAGCGGGGCGGTGTAACGGTTGGCGTTCTCGCCTCGCATTCGGGAGGACGGTGGTTCGAATCCCCGTCCGGGCATCCAGATTTGGGTTTTCCATGGTTTCCCCAAATCACTCCAGGCAAATGCCGGGATGCTTCCTTCAAAAGGCCATGGCCAAATTCCTTCCCATTCCTTGCCCCCATTCTTGCCCCCCATCCTTTCCCGTCTCTAAAGACCTCGATGTTAAAAAGAGTCGTAAAGCAGTTACAAAAAAAAAAAAAAAAAAAAAAAAAAAAAATACTGAAAGAAATATTATTTGTATGTTAGTCTTTGAAGCGTTAAGACGTTTGAGGTTAATGTTTCTTATTCAGTAATCTGTTTAAGCCGGGCGGCGATAAGATCATAGCAAGCACTCGCACGTTGTCATTTTAAACATTTAAAATCATACCTGGAAAAGGCTATGCATCTCAACATGTAACCAAAGAATTCACAGCACTTTTACTGGTTTGCTTTCGCGAGAATTCAATCTAAAGCAGCCTCAAACTGCCATTAGTGTTGCCAAGGGTCTGCACGGAGAAGTTTATGACTAATATCTTCCTGTCGTGCTAGTTTCACAGCAAGGCTACCAGGTGGAAGTGGGGGGGAGGGGGGCGAGTCAGATATCGGACCTCGCTAACGAGCCTATAATAAACGCCACACTGTAGTCCTTGGTGGTAAGAGAGGAAGTGATATCATCTGCTATTGTGGTTGGGTGAATAATGCTCCATGTTTTAGGCCGTACAAAATTTTCGCGGATTGGTGTACAATGAATAGGGAGATTGGCGGTTTGTAATTGGATGAAAGAAGAACCGGTTCTTTTGCAGCAATTGTAGCAAAAGACTTACAACCTCTTACGAAACAATTAGAAAACACTTTTGGACACGTTAAACATCATATGACACTCGTGGTAATGTACAACACAAAACCAAATGTAGTTTGCACTAGAATTTACATGTAAATGACATTACACAATATTTACATTAAAATTTTAATTACGAAATATTTAAATCACAAAACCTCTTTGTACAAAATATTTGAAGTTAAAATATGATCATCAGTAAATTTTTAATTAAATATTTCCCTAACAGAAACAGAAATATCAGAGAAGCTCATCACTATAGAAAACACACAGAGTTTATTAATATCTCTATGATACGTGTTACTGCCAGCGTAGCCTATAGCATCTTGCCTGAACTACTGCGTACCCGTCACCTTGATTGTTCATAATTTTTCCATTTACCGGTGGAATTTCGAAAAATTCCTTTCCTAACTAATGATGTTACCAAAGCGGAGAACTTAATCTATAATAAAATAAAAACTATTTAATATACCTTGTTTTTATAACGGATTAAAAAGTATAAAATAATTTCTGTAATCCTTATGAAGGATAAAACCAGATACAGATTTCTAATCTCTTCTTAATTGTCCTGAAAATTTATACTTGGAAATTTTTGATAGCTATTCAAATACTTGTAAGATTGATGACGAATAACACTGGGCGCACGCAACAGATAATTGATGCATTAATAGCTCTACTAACAATTTTATTGCACTGCAAATAATGTGAACTGATAAGTAAGTTCTTTCATTGATAACTACTCTCTACACTTCTTATAGTTACGTATTCCATGCGCCCAATGTTTTCGTCACCAGTCTTACAAGTATTTTAATAGCTAACAAAAATTTCCAAGTATAAATTTTCAGGACAATTTAGAAGACGTTAGAAATCTATATGTGGTTTTATCCTTCATAAGGATTAGAGAAATTATTTCATACTTTTTATTCCGTTATAAAAACATGGTACATTAAAAAGTTTTTATTTTATTATTATTTTCTGCATTTTAGGGTTATGTGAGTGAAAATTTGTAATTGATTTTAAATACTTTGATGACAAAATCACAGAGACATGCTAGAAATTCCAGTCTTTTTTAATAGAAAACATTTGAGTTATTTCCATACCGGTAAAATGAGGAACAAAACAAAAAAATTATGCATATCCATCGTTTGAATCATAAGTTATGGTCTTGAATTCGAACAAAAATCCAATAGGAAAAAACACTTTCAGAACTGCCAGAATTCTCCAGGCAGCATTTCCAATTTTTCCCTAAAAACATTATTCATACATTATTCATACATTTAAAAAAAATTAGCCTAATTGGTCCCTAGAAAATGTACTTTCTGTTGTTACCTAATTTTCGCATTTTCCGGGCAACTTTTCCATTTTTCTTTCTCTGAAAACGTTATTCAGACATTTAAAAAATAGCTAAATTGGTAGATAGAAAAAAAGTATTTTCAGTTTTTCCCGAATCTTACGGGCAACTTTTCCAATTTTTCTTTCTTTAAAAACTTTATTCGAACTATTATGAACATTTAAAAAAATTAGCCAAGAGTACTTTCAGTTTTTCCCGAATTTTCAAATTTTCCAGACAACACTTCCCATTCTTTCACAGTTTCATACATTGTCATCCACTTCTGACATATGGTCAAAATTTCAAGTCTCCAGCTCATCGAGAAGTTAGTTTAAAATCAATTACAAAATTCTTCCCGGACAGACAAAGCCCAAAGCGAGTTAATTAAACACATTTCAAAATTATCTACATGTACATCCACATTCATACTCTGCGATTCACAAATATTATGAGCAGCAGAGGGTGCTTAACACCAATGCTAATTCTGTGCATTCCAATCCAGATCAGAACGGGGAAAGAAAGAATACATAAAAGCATCAGTACGGCATCTTATTTCTCTAATCTTAACCCTCCTGTCATTGCGACCTAAATTGGTTGGCGGAAGAAGTATTTCATTACACTCGTAAATTAAAGAATTTCGCATATTCTCCAATAAATTCAAACGAAAACGACGTCGTCGGTCTGCCAAACAATCCCAGCCCAATGTATCAATTCTGTGACACTTTCGTAACTACTGTAAGTAGAAGTCACGAATCGAGCGGCTCTCCTCTGTACTTTCTCTAACGCGTCACTCAATCCCTTGCGATACTGATCCCAAACCCCACAACAGTAACAAAATGTGGATGCATTAGTGTTTTGTATGCTATTTCCTTTGTATGAGCATTACAACTTCTCAAAATACGACCTATGAATCGTAGTTTAGAATTAGCTTTGACTACGACGGAAGTTATGTTCAAGTCCCATTTCATGTTGCTTTGTACTATTATGCCTAGATACTTCAGGGAATCGACCGTGTCATCAACTGAATTGTTAACTTAGTACTCGTGAACAAACGGAGTCTTTTTGTTACTTATTCGCATTGCCGTGTACTTTTTGCAGTTAAGTGTAAGCTGCTTTTTATAGCACCATTCCGAAATAACATCCAGATCACGTTGAATTTCTAAGCAATCGTCAGAGCACCTTACTTCCCTACAGATAAGTGCATCATCAGCATTATGCCTCATTTATTGATTTTGGTTAAATATGAACGGTGAAAGATGGCTCGTAAAAAAAAAAAAATCTTTCAGAAGTAATATATACCATGATACCTTCTACCCCTAGATTCGTCTGTATAACAGCAGTTTGATTTAAAACGAAATCTATTGGTAATAATATAATATTTAATTAAACTGCAATGGAGCGCACGCTCCTATGGCAATTTCCCCTACGTACCCATCTTCCCCGTTTTCTGCACTCACCTACATTTGCCCTCTACAAATTTCAACTTTACATTCTTTCAACGGTTTTGGCAAATTATTCATCATTTCTCTTGGGAACTTATTCCAATCCCTGACACCCTTACCTAAAAAAGAGAATCTTCCTACACCCTTGTGCCTGAAATCGAGTGCCAGCTTGTGGTCATGGTCATCTTTTTCCGTCCATGCATTACTTTCAATTCTTACACCGATATCTTTCCATGCCTCATCACCAATATGCGCCCTGTACACTCCCACGACCCTCTTCACCCTCCTCCTGTCTTCCAATGAGTACCATTCCAGCTTTTTTTTTTTATCGTATCTATTAGTGATTGCGTTCTGCGATAATTTTCAGAAACAAATCTAGCAGCGCTTCTTTGCACCCTCTCCAACTCCTGTATTTGATACTCAAAATGTTGGTCCCATACTACATTCCATATTCAAGTAATGATCTGACCAAAGTTTTGTAATCCAATTCCTTTAGTTCCCTCGTATATCCCCTCATCACTCTCTCCAACAAGTGCAGAATTTTGAAACCTTTTCCTACTACCTGACCAATGTGTCCTGCCCAGTTAAGCTTGTTATCAAATGTAATGCCAAGTATAGCGTCTGCATTGAATCTCCAGTCTCCAGTACTAAATCTAGTTTCTACTGAGATTTTCACCGTCCCTTTTCCTGTCTTTCACTCGTATACGTATTTTTACGTGCGAAGTTGCTAGAACGCTTTCGTGGATCGTGCTCCACGTAAAATTACGAATCCATATTTGATAAGTTAGTGGCCATGGCTACGGTGGACTGGCAATTAACGCACGGGATTCGCATTCAGAAGGACGTGGATTCAAACCATCCAGTTTTCCACGATTCCCTGAAATCACTCCAGGGAGTGATGCTTCAAAAGGCCATAGCAGAATTCCTTCCGTTCCTTCTCCCGAAATTTATCCCGCCTCTAATGACATCGACGCCAATAAGGAGTAAAGCCAAAAAATGAGGCGGATTGCGTGGTTAACTGAAGCTGTTACACAGTGAAACTTGTTTACTCTTCGTGGTTTTGCGTCCAAAAATGCGGTATATCTTCATTTTTTTCAGATTTAGATTTTTTATTTTCTTATTCCTTGCGAACTGATTTTGTTTCTATACATTCTCTTTGAAACACTTATTTGCTAGATCTTCGTTTCGACTTGTGACCGTGCTCAAGGTTTCTTCTGCTTCAAGTTTAAATTCTTCAGCGTACATTGTTGCTTCAGTACACCAAGGAATTTGTTTTTTGGATTTTTTAACAGTTTTTTTTATTAGTCTTTCTGGATTTATTCACATCAAATATCCATAAGAAGCAATCTTCTTTTCTGACAGTATGTGAAATGCAATTTTTTATGACTGTTCATTTCAGATTTTCTTTTAAACGAAACATTTCGGTTTTAAAACTGTTTTATCATTGAAATATTACTTTTTTCTGTTTTTAATTGTAAAAATCTTTGAAGTAAAAATATTTCCGTTTTTGGAGAACTTGTTTTATTTGCGTTTTCGTCTGGCTTATGAGATTGTATTATCTTTAAAAACCTCTTAAATTTACCCACTTTAATGATTGCTGATTATTTTTTTGACTAGAAATTATGGAGGATTTTTAACATTTGTCATATCTTTTGTTTCTTCTAATCAGGTCTACAATCATGATTTTACAACAGTGTCTTTGAGAATTATAATTTTTTTCGTAGGTTTATCTATTATTATTTCTTCCTGAAAAATATAGCCTGGACTGTATTGACTGTTAACGCCCGTCTGACTGGTCTGAACGCATAAAATGTGCGTGAAAACAAAAGCGGACTGGAGCGAGTGAAGGTGAAACACAACACGCCTGGTCTTTTTTCTCCACCTGCCTGGGCTGCGATTCGCTGTTTTGTGTGCAGCCAGCCACTTGGCGGTCTGAGGCCATCTCTAGCGTGCACGTGGCGCCGAGTATTGATTCAGATGTAAATTCGGTAGTTCGCCCCGTCGGCCCACACGGACCGCTATTCCGAGCAGCCCCACAAATCCCCGGAATACCGCACCAGATCGGAAGCAGTAGAATAGACGGACAGAGAAACGACAACGGGATCCTACCACTTTTATTTTCAGTGATAGGTCTAGAGGTGTTCCAGCTCTGGGGAAGGAAAAAGGTGGGAATTTATGTATTATCGAAATAAGAAATATGAACGTATATCCCTAGGAAAAAGAATTTAATATCCATTTTTATTACTTTATTTCCCAACTAGCATTTTCCATTAATGTGGGTAGTAAAGCGTTTCCCATTGGTTTTTATTCTAGGAGTAAAGTATAAACGTATGCAAAGTAGTATCTGTTTAACCTTTGAAGTAAAATAAATTCCAGGGTTTCATTAAGTTTACTAGAGTGTTGAGCTTTGATGCAGTGGTGTGATTAATGTTTGCGTTGTATACTTGAGCAAACTGAATAAAGAAACAACCAAAGCTATGTAATCAAAAATATAGTAACTGAATCCAAAAGTGGAGCGTTTGTGTTGTAACGTGATCTTTCGTGGATATCTCGTAAAGGAATGTTCATATGAGTTGCAGTTTTATCTGTGGTGTATCTTTGTTTTCTGCAGGAACAAATTATCATTATTAGCCCCATTTCACAGTCAAGTAGAGTAATAAGATATACCGCAGATTCGAAGCAAGAACAGACTCTTTCAAAGAGTAAAAACCCTATCCAAGTTGCTTCGGTACTTTTCGCGTGATGCCTGGACAAATAAGCAGATAGACACCATCTGCTTATGGATTTATAACTGTATAGATAAAGAATTATTTTTCAAGATTATCTATTTCTTGGTAGGAACTATTCAGTGTCAAACTTGTGACATTTTTAGAAATTTTTTTGCTTATGGCGAAGTCGACGTCGGGGTCATCAGAGGTGTGGATCATCAGGGGACAAGGAACGGGAAGTAATTAGACCATGACCTGGTAGAGGAACCATCCCGTCATTTGACTGGAGTGTTTTGGAGAAACCATGGAAAACCCCAAATCTGGATGGCCAGACGGGGATTCGAAACAGCGTCCCCCAGAACATGAGACCAGATTTTAGAAACTTTTTACCTGTTATTTCTCTTTTCTTTACTCCACTGCCACAAAACTTAAACAGTTCGCACATAGATGGTAACACTCGCTAACTTTCCTTAGATTATATCATTCTCAATGACATCGCTGTTTAATGGACGTAAAGCACAATAAAAACAAATACTTCTATCTTCAATGCACTATCAGGTTAGCCAGTTCTACAAGTCTTAACAATTGACCCATCAGTCTGTCACATACAGTAAAGTATATTCTTGTATAAAATAGTACTTGTAATGAATTCAAGTTTCATGTCAAACTAGCCGGGAGTTGATCGGCTGTTTGATACTAACCGTAAGTTTCATAATGCGATGCAGAGTTTAGATTTGGGAAATTGCGAGGAAAACTGAATCAGTTGCGTCAGTAATTATTTATTGGCTATTTCCGTTACACTATACAAGCACAAAGTGCTGCTAGGAAGTACCCGGTTTCTTTCTCTAGAATGCACATTTTTTTCTACAGAACCACAAGAAAAACAAGATAGCTCGATTCCTCGATAAATAACGACTTTTACTGCCGTCCCACAGAATTGAATTTTCAGAGCCCATGCTATATATAAATACGTGATCACAACTTAAATTCTTAGGTGAGCTTTCGCAACTTTTTGAATTTAAACCAGAAATGAGATAAGGATATCTGGTTTATTTCCTTTTCTCTTCAATGCTATTTTGGAGAAAGCACTTACGGAACGGTGAAAAGAAATTAATTTGTCCAACTATGTGTCTGAAATAAGATAGGTCACCAAAAGGTTGGATTTTGTTTTCATCGAAAATTATGGGTCATCGATTGGAGATACGGAACGGGAAGTTAATCGACCATGGCCTTGTGAATGAATCATCCAGGCATACGAGTTGTGTGATCCTGTGACACCATGGAAAACCGAAATTGTAGTATGGCCAGAGGGGGATCGAATCTCCATCCCACCGAGCATGGTGGGTGAGTGAGTGATAACGGTGAGGACGCGGGTTCAAATCCCCATCCGGTCATCCAGAGTTTGGTTTTCCAAATCACTCCAGGCGAATGCCGGGATGGTTCCTCAATGGTCGAATTCCTTCACGTTTCTTGCCCCCCAGTTCTTTCACGCCTCTAATGACCTAATGTCGAAAAGGCGTAAAACCATAAGAAAAATCTGCATCCTTACGAATGAGAGACCCCGATGTTAATTGTTCACCTACCGTGAATAAACTTCAGCTATTTGAAGTGTAGACAATTAGGCTTTATTTCCAAAAAAAAATCAGAGGCTGGAACGAAACATACTAAAGTTCTACAAGGAATAGACGTAAAGACAGGATTACCAATATTTTTCGAAAAGACTGAGTAGATGAACATAGATGCCAAAGTCAACCTAGACCCTGAAGAGAAAATGTTTATCTCGAATATCAAGAAGAAGATAGCAGTATATGAAAAGCGGACATTGGTCTGTGCTGGAAGATTTACAAATTCTAGTCCTTAAGTAACTACAACACAGCTTTATTCAAACAAAAATGCTTCCATGCGACAAAGACAAAAGAGTTGAAAGGTCTTTCTGAAATATAAAACACAGGCGCTTTCTAAGAAAGAGACTGAGGTGTAAAAAAGTTACAACAAATTGTATTATAATCCAAATGAGCTCCAACTAAGGTTTTATGAAAGTGTGACACTCTGAAGATAACATTTAAATTTAAAAAAATAAAAAAATAAACCCGTGGACTGACGCCATGGGGAAATGTACCCAGACTGAACCGCATAAAAAAATTTATACAGCCTGTAGTGCGGAAATAGCATTAGCTGAAGTAGGTGTAAAAGAAAAGTAAAGGTGTGGGTTCAGGCAAGAAGATATAATGACACAAAACCTTTTGCACAGAAAATTGCGGGGGGTAACGGAGATCGATAAGATTGAAGAACGGACAGGGTCGAGAAGTAGAGTGAAGGATTACTGACGGAAAAGGAATCAAAGTGGAAAATGAAGAAAAGTCAAATCATATAGAACATTTTCTTAGGATTACCATTGGAGCAAAAAGTAATTTTGGAAATGAAACTGTCAGCTATTGATAAAACGGCAGAAAAAGGAATAAATAATAATAAAACAGAAGTTAATGATCTTGACAGAGGGGCAACTAAAACAGATCTCTATAAATGGAAATACTCAATCAATTGAGTAAAGATCTAGACAACGAAATTTTAATATCGATGGAAACAAAAATTAGATAGAACATCCATGCTATTAAACCATAATGTCTCTCTTCAACAAATGTTTAGCTATATATATAAACTGAAATATTAGGGAAAAACAATTTTCAAGAAAAAATTCTATTATCAGAGTAAAACGAAAATGAATGGAAAGAAGAAAGTGATACAAAAATTATATATGGAAACTGAAAACTTTCGGATACTGAGAGAAAAAGAACATTAAGTTTTTATGGATACTGGGTGAATCCAATAAGACAGGCACAAACTTTATTGGACCACTTTGATTAAAATTCTAAACAAAAATTCCTTTGTTTATGCCTGTAAATAGTAGACACGAATCTTAAGCAGGATTAATTTTTTTGAGAAGGATAGTACTTACAACAACGACAACAAAAGTTTTTTTCAATTTTTCCAAAAGAAAATACAGAAACAAAGAAAATCGATTTGGAGAGAAGACGGAAGAAAAAATGAATTCAAAAGCTGGAGAAATTTTGAGAGCATAGAAGAGAAAATAAAGTAATGAAGACTGAAGCCGAAGAAGTAAATGCTTATCATCAGTCATCCAGCCCCTTGACTCAAGAATACCTAGTTAAACGTCTTACACGCCGAAGCTCGACATAGTTCGCATACAAGGTCTGAGTTACCATCGGTTTACAGGTAAGACTGCGATTTCAGAAACGTAAGCTCACAGTAGCAATCATTTTTATCAGAAATTCAAACATGGTATTAAAATTATTGGAGATAGTTGTCAGTACTTTGTATTAGGAAGGGATTCTCTGTAGCTGCTTTTTTTGTTGTCGTCAGTCTTTCGACTGGTTTGATGCAATCCTCCATCCCCTCCTATCTTGTGTCAACCTCTTCATCTCCTCATACCCCTTACAATCCACGTCCTCAATTATCTGCTTCATATATTCTAATCTCTGTCTTCCTCTACAGTTCTTACCTTCGACTGTTCCCTCCACCAACACATTAACCAATCCAGCATGTCTCAAAATAAGACCTACCAGTCTGTCTCTTCTTTCTGTAAGCTTCCTCCACAAACCTCTTTCCTCATCCATCATTTCCAAAACTCGTTCATTTCTTACTTTGTCTGTCCACTTAATCTCTCGCTGCCATAAAGTGCTATGCTACATACATAGAGTTTTAAAAATTTCTTTCTAATTCATAGATCAATATTTGAAACTAGAATAGTTATCTTTTTCATCAAGGTTCTTTTTCCTAGTGTTATTCTGCCTTTAACATCATTCCTGCTTCGGCTGTCGGTAGTAATTTTCCTATGATGCGAAAAAGAGTATGTATTCTTCAAGGCGCATTTCACTGTAAACTAGGATGTATGTATGAGTTACTTTGTCATCTATACGGGCGATTCTATTTTAAGAAGGGATAAAGGGAGATCTGATCATTGGTCAATTTGGAAATGCGGCAACATATCAGATTTATTAGTACAGAAATAGAACTCCAGTAGGCCAAGCGCTGAGTTACTGTCCTTACACGAGGTCCAACGACCATATAAAGGCTTTTATGGGCCGAGAGTCAAGATGTAATAAAAAAAAATATTTCTTCTGGTAAATGTGCTGAGTGTTACTTATCTGTGTGATCCGTAACTCACTCGCAAGCGTAATAAAACTGGGACGGAGACAAAAAAAAAGAAGCTTTTATTAAGCAATTACTTCTGTTCTATGAGGAATGATACAATTTTACAGTAATGTGAATTTCTGGAATAATTTTACAGTGTAGTAAATACTCTGACGATGTAGAACCTTTTGGGTTATAGCCTATATATGTGACCATTTATCTCAAAACTCATGTAATATTTCTGCACTACAGACGTTTCTTGAATAAATAGTCGTTTTATTAATTACATATTACTTACACTAAAATGCTATTTTTTAACATTTTTATCTTTCTTTACTTTGATAGAATATTAGTCACCAAAGCATTGATTTTTAAATTACAAATGATAGAAGCCTAAATGAATTTTTCACTCGGCTAACTTAATAAAATGTAATTTTAAATTACATATCCTTTTTTATTGTATTTGATACAATCTGTTAAAAAATCACAAAATTAATGACAGAAATTATCATCAGCAAATATATCTTTTTAGGATCAAATGCAATACTGTACAGTATTTCATTTAAGTTAAGTCGAGTCCGGTGGTTATACGTACATTAATCTGAAAGTAATTAGAGTTAATTTAACTGAAGATGATGTTGTCATAATAGTTTGCATATTTTCAGGTTGTGAATAAACATCGACACAATTGATACCTTATTAACGAACAAAAACATAGCATTTAATGTTAATCATATTTTCTTCTTTTTTTTTTTTTTTTTTTTTTTTTTTTTTTTTTTTTTTTACATTTCATTCCTTCCAGCAGAAGGCTGGGAGGCGGGCTGCTGGAGAGTCATAGGGGACTCTTTTCAGCCAATCTACTACTACGGGGAGGGAAGGGGGATGGAAGGTCGGCCGTGGCCTTGTAGGGAACCATCCCAGCATTCGCCTATGTGTCTGAGGGAAACCACGGAAAACCTCAGTCAGGATGGCCGAACCGAATTTAACCCCGGTCCTCCCGAATGATAGGTAGGAGGCCAATATTGGCCTCCTCCCATCTCGGTGACATATTTTATATATATATATATTTATTGTCATTTCATTCAACCCCCTTAATGGGGGAAGCGGGCTGGCAGCACACATGTCGTGCTCTTCAGCCAAATGATAATATGGTTTACAATAGATTTTCGTAAAGGAATGTTTACACTTTTACAAAAATAATACAGTAGATTTGAATTTAGATGTTACATGATCAGAGTTGTAGTTTTGTACAATATTTTGTTTGCTTTTCTTGCAGATTTGTGGCTAGTAGTAGGCGATTTTGATGTCATTCACAGAGTGGGGTAAATTTTTGTTCTCTTCTCTTGTTGAGGTATGGTAGGCGGTCGGTCTCTGTGCTGGGTTATAAAAAGGATATTTTGGAGGTGCAGTGTTGGTGGGATCTGTTTGTAACAGGAGGGGAGATGAAGTGGTTCTTTAAGTAGGCGGTGAGTTATTGGATTTTTGTTTAGAAGGCTATTGATAGCATATTTTAGCCGGAGGGATTCTATGTGGATCAGTATGTGAGGAAAACGCATTCTGGTATAAAGCTGTTGGGTAGGAGAAGGTAGTCTTATTCGGTAGGCGATTCGGAGGGCGTGGCGTTCTATTATTTGGAGTCTATTGTAGAAGTGATCAGGGGCGGAGAGCCATGAGAGGTGACCATAAGTTAGGATGGGGCGAAGAAATGCTTTGTATGTATTTATGATGACCTGGCTATGTAGTCCCCAGGATGTTCCAGTAAGTAATTTTAAAAGGTTTAGGCGGGTTTGGGCTTTGGAGTTGATGGTTCTAAGATGAGGTGTCCATGTAAGATGTCGGTCGAGGGTGATTCCTAGGTATGTAACTGTGGGTTGTAGCTGGATGGGATGATTGTATATGGTTATGTTAAAATCAGCGAGCCTGTATCTTTTACTAGTTTTTCCAAAAATAATGGCTTGTGTTTTATTGGGATTAATTATTAGTCGCCAGCGGTTGCACCATTTAACAAAGCAGTCTAGTATGATCTGTAGGGCTTTCTCCGACTGTTGAAGGGTTTTATGAACGGCGAGGTAGGCGGTGTCATCGGCGTACTTAAGGATATATGTAGGTGGTGCGGGAATGGGTATATCGGTTATGTACATGATGTATAAGAGGGGCGACAGGACAGACCCTTGGGGGACACCTGCGGTCATGGTGAAGATGCGGGAGAGAATGTTGTTTATGGAAACGAAAGAGGTACGGTTGGTGAGGAAGGAAGCTATTGTGCGAATGTAGGTGATAGGAAGGGCGAAGGTTTGCAATTTGAAAATGAGGCCAGCGTGCCATACTCGATCAAAGCCTTTTCAATATCTAATAGTATAAGTATTGCTGATCTGTGGGTGTTGATGTGGGTGGTCAGAAGGTGCATAAGTCTGAGGAGTTGATCTTGGTCGATAGGTTTGGACGGAAGCCACACTGGGCGGGGGATAGGAGAGAGTGTTGTGATAGATGTTTGTGGATACGTCGTGATAGTATGGTTTCAAATGTTTTGCTGAAGACGGAGGTGAGGCTGATGGGGCGGTATGAGTTCGGATCTGATGTGGGTTTGTTAGGTTTGGGGAACATAAGGATTTTTGAAGATTTCCATTTTGGGGGATAGATGCCAGAGTATAGTACGTTTGTATATAGATGAGCTAGAAGTTGATGGAAAGAGCGGGGTGCTTCTTTAATGTGGCGATAAGTGATTGAATCTGGGCCCGGGGCAGTATTTTTCTTCGTGCTGAGGACGGATAGGATGTCATTAGCTGTGATAGGCGTGTTAAGTCCAGTACGGCTGACGGTTTGAATGTAGTTGAAGTCGGGTAGGAGGGGAGGTGATGTAGGGTTGGCACGCTGTTCGATGATATGGGAGTCTGAGTAGTCGAATTTGGGGTCGTTTGGGACAGTGTGGATGGTTTCAAGTAGGTTGGCGAAGAGGTTGGCTTTTTGAGTGTTGTCAGGGACAGGAAGGTTGTTGTGGAGGAGGGGGTAGTTGGGGGCGGGTTTGAGACCAGTTAAGCGGCGGAAGGTGGACCAGTATTGGGAGGAGTTTTGCGAATATTTTTGGCTTAGTTGGTTGCAGGTGTCCCTCCATGTGCGTCTTTTCTGAGCGGCGATACAGTTGCGGACTGTTCGCTGGAGTTGTCGGTGGAGGGTGAGTAGCTGACGGTCATGGGTTCTTAGGTAGGTGCGGAAGAGGCGACGTGAGATATGAAGAAGTTGAAGGGCTCGTCTGGATAGTGATGGTTTGTGAGGGGTGATAGGAGTCAAGGGGATATGAGCGGCAGTAGCGTCTGTGATTGTACGTTGGAGGTATTCGGCGGTTCTAAGTAGGCTGTCTGCGTCTATGATATTTGGGTTATCTGTCGCTATCTGGTCGTCTATGTATTTCCTGTAGTCTTTCCAGTTGGTTTTATTGTAGTTTTGAATATATTTATGGGGTGTGGGGTTGGGTGGGTGCGTGGTGTGGGGGGCATTGTACTGGATGGAAAGCATAATGGGGAGGTGATCACTGCCGATTGGATCGAGGACATGAAGGGTGGAGCGGGTTAGTATATTGGGAGAAGCTATAACTACGTCAGGGGTTGTGTTTGATTCGGGACGTGTGGGTAATGGGATTTTAATGATGTCACCTCTCATGGCGGTTAGGATGTTATGAAATTGATGAAGTTCTTGCTGGGTGCGGCTATGGATATTGATATCTGCCATGATGATGTATGAGCTGTAATGTTTATCTATATATGATATAAAATTTAAAGGGAGGGGAACACCGGGTCGAATGTATATGGTGACAAGGGTGACTGTGAGGGATTTGAGAAAGACTGTGGCAATGATATGTTCAGATGGATGGTTGAGTGGTGGGTGTATTTTGATGGGGATATGATGCTTATAGCCAATGGCCACTCCCCGCGTGCTACAGGCGCTGGGTTGTCGGTTCGGGTGAGCTGGTAGGGTGACATACGGATGTGATGGTGGGGTTGGAGGAAGGTTTCATTGAGCATAAAGCAATGGATGTCGTGTGTAGCGAGGGTATGCAGGAGGAGGTTTTTGTTCGTTGGGAGTGATCGGATATTATTGAAAAGTATATTGTGGGAAAGTGGCATATTAGGAATAGTTCTAGTTGTGGAGTTGGTGGGTTTAGACGAGGGTTTCTAGGGGCAGAAACTGGAAGTGGGCGTTATTGTGAGAGTAGGTGGCGTTTATTTGTATTCCAAATACTGCTTTTGCTGCAATTGAAATTTGCGCCAGGGTGTGTTCACGGGAGAAGGGATTTAGGTTTTGTAATGTGATTGTCATGAATCTTAGGATATCTTCTATGGTCGGTGGAGGACGGATGGAGTTGGTGGGTGGTGTGGGAGGATCAATGGGTCGGAGGGGTACTGTGAGTTCTGCTTTGGTAGGCGCTGGCTTTGATTTGCATTTAATGGAATAGGTAGGATGGTTTTGGTCACAAGTATTGCAGGTGGGAGTTTTCTGAAGGTTTGGGCAAGCTTTTAAAAAGTGGTTCTCTTTGCAGTGTGGACAGATAGGGGTGTTCTTGCAGTTTGCCGTTAGGTGGTCATTGTATTGTAGACAACGTGCACACAGTGTGGGTTGGGGGGAAGGGGTTTTTGATGGTTCCACTCTATGTTTTTGATGGTAGATTATGGCTCCATTTCTAAGCAGTTGATCAATTGTTGATGCGTCTTCAGTTAGTACTCTGATCATGTAAGTGGGTCCTAAGCTGTTCTTGATTCGGAGAGCTTTTCGAACATGTAATTCGTCGTTCGAGTTGAGTTCGGCGACTACCTCTTCTTCAGTTATTGTTGGCTCTACTCCTCGGATGACGGCTGTGAGTGTAGGTGGTCTTCTAGGTGGGGTTGGTTGTTTTGGTGGGGATGAGGTGACAGTTGTTAAGTTGGCGTTGTCGCCAAATGAAGATAGTCCAATTTGTTTTTAATTAATTTGGGGAAGTCTGGTTCATTACTCTTGATGATCATACCGTTTTAGTGGGGATAAGTTGATGGATAGAAATGTTGGGTATATGTCGTTTGATAAATTTGCTTAGGGTTTTACTGTTCATATATTCAGGGAAGGTCCCTTTTAGTAGGTATGTATGAATAGTCTGTGACGTGGATGGAGGTGATGATGAAGTGTCCATAACTTCGTATGCGGTTGTTGCACTATTGGATAAGGAGGTTTGTGGCGATGGTAATGAGCCACTTTTGATCTGTTCGTAGGGTTTTGCATTATTTCTGGCAGTTTGAAGATAGCTGGTGCCACGTGGTGGTTTCTGAACTATCTGTGGAAGATTTTGATGAATGCCTTCAGATGCAGCGGGGCAGATGATTGATGAGGAGGTGGTGGTGGTGGTGCTGATGGTGGTTGTAGTAATAACTGAAGATGTAGCCATGGTGTAGAAGTGGGGGCTAGTAGTGACAGTGGGTGGAAGGATGGTTGGGTTGGTGTCTGAAAGGTCCATAGCGTTACCGTACATTGGTGTGTCCGGTGGATGTGCAGCAGTTGGGGAGCAGGCGTTACCAGTTGGCAGGCGAAGTCGGTGAGCAGGCGAAGTCGGTGAGCAGGCGAAGTCGGTGAGCAGGCGAAGTCCGTGGGCACGCGAAGTCCGTGGGCACGCGAAGTCCGTGGGCACGCGAAGTCAGTGGGCACGCGAAGTCAGTGGGCAGGCGAAGCCCGAGGGCACGTAAAGCCCGAGGGCAGGCGAAGTCCGATGTCAGGCGAAGTCCAAGGTCAGGCAGAGTCCGTGGGCAGGGGGTGTCCGCCGGTAAGCGAAATCCGTTGGCCGGCAGGAGGCAACTTTTGCCTCAGATGTGTAAAACACACTACGGAAAACCTAGTCTTTTTCCGCGACGTCTCACAATACGTAATTCACTAATTGTTCTAGATAACAGTCTGACAACTACGAATGTGTCACAACAATAACGAATAAACAATAAATTCTCACAACAATATCAACAACGATGCGCATATGTTTTAGATGTCCATGACGGACATATTTTCAGGACTAGGTTGTATTTATATTCCAGGCCATCAATACTTTGACTGCGAGAATCAAAACACGTGTTGTTGACCGCGATTCTTTCTGTTTGGATGAACGGGATTTATGTAAATTGTTAATGTTAAAGAAATAGTTGAAGCTGATAATACAATTAGAGACGGGATTGAAACTGGGAACTTGAATTTTAACACCTAAAATATCGCAAAGCAAGTTGTAAGACTCTTACTTGTGAAATGTATGAGTATATCTTACGAAGTAGTAGCCACTTCCGGCTTTACGCCTCGTCGACGTCGAGGTCTTTAGAGGCGGGAGAGAGAGGACTGTGGGCAAGGGACAGGAAGGAATTCGGCCATGAATTTTTGTAGGAACCATTCGTGGCGTGATTTGGAGAAACTGCTACGTCATCGCCAATACATGCCTTACGCACTCCCAGCACTGCCTTCATGACTCCTAAACCAGCTCAGTTACTGATTGTGTTTCCATAAACAAGTCTACCTGCCCTCCTTTGCACACCTTCCAACTACATTACTCATTAGACATACCACCCCACCATACTCAAGCAACGGTTTTCTTAGTGGGACATCCGCTCCAGCAAAAAATAAAACCAACTTTCTGTGTCTTAATTAATTGTGATTCAAGGGTTCAATTAAAAATCGCAAGAATCCTGATAGACTAGAGACACTTAAATGTAATTGCTAAGTAATTTTGTAAGAACATAATATTCTACAGATGGGTCGTTGTGTTGGTACTGACGCGATTGCAGTGATAAGGGAGAGCTGTGGGTAGAGCACGCGAGTCTACAATCACGCGTGATACGGCCTGCGGAGCCACGCCACTGCGATCGAGTCTGCAATTAGTAGCTTGGGCTGTGCGTGTCCCCTTTGTAGGGCACGGCGTTTTATAGATCATGAAGCGTCATTAACGGAACTATTGTTACAGAGCTCCAGACATTCATAACGACATTATCTGTCGGTCTGCCCTGCTACAGATCTGTCAAGCAACTTGATATCCTCCAATGGGTACTGTTTGTCTTTAATTGTCCACAACACAGATTGTCTTCAGAAGGGCATACAACTATATGATTAACAAAAAAGTGCATTATC
Organism: Vandiemenella viatica; assembly: GCA_031002005.1. Lineage (NCBI taxonomy): Eukaryota > Metazoa > Arthropoda > Insecta > Orthoptera > Morabidae > Vandiemenella > Vandiemenella viatica. The sequence continues at coordinate 71,271,535 of JARYHS010009186.1, read as the reverse complement.
ATCTAATTGATTATTCAATAATCATCATTGTTGACAGTTTTCTCCGCTGGACGGTTCTGCAAACAGTACTCTCGAGCATTTCAAGTCCTTCCACGATTTCTGCACTTCAGTTTGCCAAACTGTCTTTTAGACTCATTTCTGTTCCCTTTATGCAGCTATCCCGCGGTCTTGCTTGATTTCTCTTCCTTCCCAATTACAAAGTATACTTTCCCTATGACATTTTTTAAGTGTCTATGTCACTGAAATTTTGACCTTTCAGTTCTATCCTTTAAACCAGGGGTGGCCAACCAAAATGATCTTGTGGGCCACTTTGAAAATGCATCATAACTCCGTGGGCCGCATACAAAATTATATATTCGCAAAAATATTATTTTAAAATCAAAGTTAATTTTTTCTCATGATTTCGACAGTTAATTTTTTAATATTTGAATGAACGGATAATGTGTTTTTTAATACATTGGTTTTCACATTATAAAATCTATATATTTGGTAAAAGTATGATGAATCTCGTGGGCCAGAAAAATGATCAAGGCGGGCCGCATGTGGCACGCTGGCCACGGGTTGGCCACCCTTGCTTTAAAGGTACCTTTTTAACTGCTTTCCTCGTGCTCATTCCGCAACTTGTCCAGCTCCATTCAAATTTCATCTGTGCCCTGAATTCTACTCTCCTGTTCAATGAAAACTACAATAGCCAGAAGGAATGGTCTCAATCACTATAAAATCGGAGGGTATGTAGAACTGAGGAACTATTATAAGTGATTAGGATTGCAGGTAAATGGAGTGCACGCAGGCACAGCAGTTGCCTCTTTTGTGTGATCTCATAGCTTAGCGTTACGTCACTATGCAGAGTCGTCAAACGAAGTAGAAGATGAATGAACATATCGCAATGATATGTCGACGTCAAAGAGGGCAATACTCGTATGTGAGTGAGATCGAACGTGACAGAATAATCGGTATCCGGGAAACGGGTTTGTCGTACCGTGAAATTTCGGCTCTCTGCTACTTCAGTGATGCGTGCGTAGCACTGGTGGATAGAAGAGGGTTGTACACAGCGATGAGCGGGTAGTGTATCACACAATATGACCACAATTTGGGATGGTCGCCATCTTGTTCGCATGGCCGTAGACGACAGAACTGCTTCGTCCGCACTGTTGCTCGACGTTGGAGCACTGCTATGGGAGTGGACATGCTGCGTCGACTTTTTGATGACGTCTGCTAAGGAGTGGACTTGTTGCACGCATACCATTGAATCGGCTTTCATTCACCAGAAACCGTCAACGTTTCAACATACAATGGGAACGTGAACACTTTCACTGGCGCACTAAGTAACAAAATGTTTCTGTGGTACTTTTGTGGCATCTCTCTGCTCCAAATCACTCCTTGGACACTCTTCTGCATATTTCATTTATTTACTTTCTGTTTGTCCCACTTTCTTATATCACTTTTCGAAGATACGTGTGCTATTCTACAACCTTCAGTTTCTCATTTTTCAGTGGTCTTATACATCTTTCGCGAATTAATTACTTTTTTTTTTTTTTTTTTTTTTTTTTTTTTTTTTTTTTTTTGCGGAGGGTTGCATTATACAAGTTTTCACTACTTCCTTCCTTGCAAACAGCTGTTATTGTACTTTACCGAAGCATCATATCGCCTGCATTCAGCGTGGCTTTAATTTTTTTTCTTTCGATCTTCTTGTTCACCTTTATTATTTCATCCATAGTAACAATAAATAGCAGCGTGGAGAAAGCACTTCCCTGCCTGAGGTAATTGTCTAACCTGAACCATACGGTCCTTTCCAAACAACTCTCACACCGATCACACATACTCTCAACTATCTCTTTCAATCCCTCAATAATTTCTTTCACTTTCAACTCTTTCCGAACTTTCACTCAGCAGATGACCACAAATGTTTTTATAATGTCCAAAAATGTAAAGCTTAGGTCTTTACCACAATCGTAGAGCTTCTCTTGTAATTACCTTAATGTAGACATTAAGTCCACTGTTGACCTTCCTGGTATGTAGCCATATCCACTCTTCATCACCCTCCGTATGTTTCCCCCCAGGATCTTCTCAAACATTTTCGCAGAGGATGATTTAAACGTGATTCTGACATTTTAGTTATTTCTTTGCTTGCAGATCGACATAATAATACTCCCTTTCCAGTCTTACGTAATGCTGATAATAGTGTGGAAAGAGAAAACAGTTGTTTGATCGCTATATTCCCACATCTGCTGCTCTTATCATATCTACTAATACTTCATCCATGCCAAGTGCTTTGCCACCCTTCATTTTACTTCTGTCCATGTCAAGTTTTCCATTATCTCTCCACAATTTTCATATCGTGTTTATTTTTAATTTAAATACCTTTGATGAGCGCTGTTGGCTCTGGGAAAACGTCTCTAGTTTGAATTCTGGTCGCATCTGGAATTTTTATGGGCTCTTAAACTCTAACAAAGCTTTACGGTGGAACGGTGGGAAGATGATGATGTAAACAAAAGGTCTATATGGAATACTTTTGCAGTTATGGATAAATCTATTCGTTACTAGGTGTTTTTCCGAGTACATTTTTGTATCTGAGATAGTTAAGACGTGTAATGACATTAAGCCAGTTTAGATGAACTTGAAATAAAATAACTCAGCTGAAACGAAATTACCTAGGTCGGAGAAAAGTTGATTTATGGAAACTTATATGAAAACACAAAAAAAAGAACAATCGAGTTATAATCAAGGTTAAGAAACTTCAAGTGCAATTTTTAACATAAAATCATACAACGAATCACAAGGTAAGCAACAAAATATAACCAAAGACAGCGACTAAAGATAAATGATTTAAAGTATTACTCGAGTGGCAGCACCAGAAAAATAGAATTTGATTATCTGAATCATATACAAGTGCGAATAGAACTGCTAAATCATTCTAATTTATTTGCGGTGGAGTATATACACAGCTGGCAATTTCTCTACTCACTTACTTTTATGATTTTTTACTTTAAATTCTTTCAATGTAATATAACTACTCACCTGCTTTCATTTCGCGAAATTAATTCTTCGTTTAAATTTTTCTGCATTTCCTACGTAGTTTACCACACCCCCTGATTGCTCCCTACAAAACAAAAAAACAATCTTCCGTACGTCTGAAGTCAAGGACTACCTTAAGGTAATGGTTATCTTGTCCTGCCATGTAATTCTTCCAGCAATTTCCCTGTAGGCCCCATACACACTCCAAGCACTTTCTTCGCCCGCATCCTATCTTCCAATGGCCACCAACGTAGTTCTTTTTTAATTTTACCTCCAGGCTGAAAATATATGCCTCAGGGTCGTAGAACAGATCAGTATATGATAGGAATGTGAACATACCACTGAATGAGATCTGCTTGATTTATTAACGGCACGATGGTATGGTATCACACTAGCTGCATTTGCTAATGATCTCCAGTCCCGCTATCAGCTGCAATATTTCCGTTCCCTTAAACCGACATTCCCCCCTGCTAACGCTTTGTGTATTCTAAGTCCTGTAGGTTTGTGTTTCACGTTAATCGAAGAGAGTGGTAGTTCGAAACAGTGCGACATTTAATCAAATTACGTTTATCTTACAGCAGGTTAACGTCTGTAATTTTGGAGATGAAACCCTTGAACAGAAATGTCATATTAAATCACTAACTAACCTGCAGACCCTGCTGACTACTGCTAAGGTGACATACCAAATTGTAGGCCATTCTCTTAAACACTACTTGCAATATTTTGACTGGAAGCGATGTAGATTCTCCGTCACACCAGGCAAGAAGTACAGCACCTAAAAATTAATAAATTGGGATTAGTATAGATGCTTACTGTGATTACAGAGAACGGAAATTAATTTAGCATCTATAATTGGCCAGAACTACTTGGATTCGTACTCCCCAAAGGATTCATTAAACTGCTAACTGTAAGAAGGGGACGTATGCTGGCATCGGGTTACCAAATCCTAGGCAAGGAGCGCGATTTAGACACGATAAGTAATAACAAAATGTGGAAATGGAAATTAATTTGATAAAAATTTCATACTATGGCATGTCAACAGGTTTTCGACTAAAGATATCCATTCTTTCATTTCATCCAGAAGCTGTAGGACAAAAATGACAAAATGCGTGGGGGCTATGGTAAGTTCATTCCCCCGAGTATAGTAGAACTCCAATTATTCGAATCAATTGGGACCGGAACCCATTCAGATAATAAAAAATTCTGATAACTGAATTTTTTCCAAAAAATGCTCTATTTTAATTAGTAACGGTATGTATGAAAATGGGAGAAAAACTATTTTTAAATAAAAAGAATTTTTAATTAATTAAAATAAAAGGCAACACTTTTACATGTTAAGCGTACTTACAAGTGCTGTACTTTAGTACAAAATGTATATATGGTACTGTAAATAAAAGTCATCGCTTGCTGAACATCTCGGCCAAAGTAAGCTGTTTGACTGTTTTCATCCGTTTTCGGGCAGCCAAGTCGCGCATCCGCTTGACAGTGAGAAGTTGCATGTGGTCACACTCGGGCTGACGGTTCATCCACTTCAACGCAGTGTCAAGGCCGGCAAATGGTGACTAGCTGAAGGTCTCGTGTCAGCTTCAACTTCAACATTAAGGTCACCGTCTTCCTCGACACTTTCTTCTCTCACACTTTCAATAAGTTCATCATAATTTAGAACTTCATACCCAGGGTCTGACAAATCACACACCACCCACTCTCCTATATCCTCAGTACTAACTTCTGAATATCCAGAAATTTTCGGAAAATTGTTTCTGAATTCAAGTGACACGTCATCCCCATCTTCTCCTGTCTCTTCCCTTTCCTTTTCTTGAGCTTCTTTTTCCTTTTTCTTCTCTTCTTCAGTTGATATGCCTTTCAACTTGTTCCACGCACGTCTTAATGTAACAGCCTTAATAGATTTGGATAATCAGCTATTCGGATAATTGGAGTAGTACTGTATCATCGTGACGGAGTGGCATTTGTCAGCGTCACCCAATGTCTATTCATGAGCGTAATTGAAACTAAGCCCCAGACGATCGCTGACAGATAAAAATTAACCAACTGGTTGCAAAATTGTATTAAAACGAGCGTGGGGGAATTCATGGTAATTTTGATACAGTGGGTTGGGTACTGATGTGGTAAGGTATTGCAAGCGATATTCGGGTAGACAAGAAATGTAATTAAGGTTTGATGGATATATCACAAACACGAGAAGATAGTTTAGCATTAAAGACAGAAGTAAGAGCTGCATATGGAAATTGATAACTCATTAGATAGGTGCTCTATATGAGAAAGTTTTTGATGTTTTAGGTGGAGGAAGGGAATTCATTTTATCGCCGCTGCTTAATACAGTTTTTATTCAATAAAGCTTATAACCTTTATAATGTTTTGCTGTTGTAGATATTTCTCAGCTTACTGTAACAGCGCTATTGCTGGACAGGTGTGGAATAAACCATTTACATCGAACAAATATAACTAAACAAAAAGAAACTAATGATTAATACGTCGATTTACACGAATTACATACTTTTATTTCAGTGTTTTGGCGATTCCTTCACAGTTGTTTAAAACTGAGTAGAATTCTTATTAAATAACGCCCATAAGCTCGTTTTCGTAGTAACTTCTCTCGCCGTTATCAGTCCGGCAGTGTGACAGGCATTGTGACCAAATAGGCCTTTTATCAGTACTGATAATTAGTGTTTTTGTTAGTTATTTATAAAGGTTAAAAATTAAAAGCAGCCACATTTGATTCCACTATTTCTTTAAAGATTTATTTTACGACAGAATATTATTTTGTTTTTAATTTATTTTTTTATTTTGTCTGATACAGTAGAGGATGACTTTCATTGCTGCAAAAAGTAAAGGAATTTTCAGTGCTAGGCGCTACCACTTTTACTTCCAAAGTATTCTTCAGTTCTTGATTTTTTTAATAACTTCTCATTCATGCTGTTATTTATGCTTCCTTAAACAGAAGAAATAAACAGATATCTTAATTATATTTATAATTCAACAGTTTATACTGAATCATTTTTGAGACTGAGAAATTAAGTAAAATTAAAATAAACAGTAGAAAAGGAATAATTAACAAAGTAGTATTCAGAATTAAAATTAGAGTAACTAACCTTCCTCGGAACAGCCCCGGTATTGGGTGACCCAGAAAATGAAAGAATTTTGTTGGAAAAAAAATCGTTTGGAAGATGAAGTTTTGATACTGTAGTTCACAGATGAAAATAGCAGTTTACAAATAACTATAACTGAATGAAGTTTTTTTAATAGAAGATTAACAGACGATGTAACTTAGTTTTTGGCGGTTGTTCGGTGTTTCGCAACCTACGTCCTAAAAGTCGATATCGGTGTTTCGCAACCTCTGAAGTAGGTAAAATAAACAAATTTGTTTGTGATTTCCTGAAAAATTTATAAAGCTGCAGAGAACCACGGGAACAGTGAATAAAACATTATATAAAACATCGTCATATAAAATACAGATTTGATATTAACTGAGGTTGACCCTAACTCTGGTCGTAATACCCATTTCTTTCGCGTACGTGAGGTTTCCAGTCATACGGTCTTTAAATTTTTTAAATTAATTCGCTGTTTTCGTCGTTTACTGACGTGCTTGGGCGATAAGGTTTCTTCTAGAGATTCAGGCGTTGTTCCGCGTTTCCTCACCCTCTGCCGATAAATATTGTCTCGAAGGTTTGCTGTGGCATCATTATCTACGTGGTCTGGTTCAGCAATGGCCTTTCTAACTATCTTGTATGGTCGCGCCAAAATGTCGTCAAGAACCTTTCGTTTTACAGTAGTTCTGACTTAAAATGATAGAATAAAATTCTAATCCTACTCCATAAACACAATTCGAATCCCCGTCCGGGCATCCAGATTTGGGTTTTCCATGGTTTCCCCAAATCACTCCAGGCAAATGCCGGGATGCTTCCTTCAAAAGGCCATGGCCGAATTCCTTCCCATTCCTTGCCCCCCATCCTTTCCCGTCTCTAAAGACCTCGATGTTAAAAAGAGACGTAAAGCAGTTACAAAAAAAAAAAAAAAAAAAAAAAAAAAAAAAAAAAAATCCAGACACACAAACAAACACAGAAAAAAATGTGGCTTTACTCACCTGTAGCAGTTCAATTTCACGATCACCTAGAACATCATGGTTGTGGGATCCAGATATTTTCTCTATGTCACTCACGGCACAGTTAGTCATCACCAACACTTTACACCGTTCTTTTGTACGACTTTCACACATCCACAATACGTTACCATTAGCGTAGGTTTTTTGTTTTAAAAAATGACACTTTTCCACGAGTATTGGCGTTGATCGTTTGCTCGACATCTGTACTACTATTGGAGACGGCATGGTGTAAACTGATAACTTCCGTTGTGTGATAGTGTGACGAAGAGTAGACAGTCGAGCAGAACTATGATCCAGTGTTTACCTTCCCCGGGTTGTGAATCAGCGGACGACTCCTTGTTTACTTGGGTCGCGGAGCATCGGATAACTGTGACCGCCGAGAACAACAGCAGATTGCGAATCGCCGCATGCGCGTTTTTGGGACATGCTGAAGAGCTACAGTGTTCAATATTTAGACAGGCAAGATATACATGGAACTGCTACCACTCGCTGACCCCGGCAGCGTAGGGGTAGCGTGCTTGCTTCGCGTTGCAGGGGTCGCTGGTTCGAGTCCGGCCGAGGGCATGCGTGGTTTTAATTAAGTGTTGTGTTCGTCTTGTGTCGTCCTTACAAAAGAGAGAAAATAATCACACTTGGATGAAATCTATACACTGTAAAAACACAAAAACACATTGAGCTGGCTGAATGGCTAACATGGCCGAATGCCATTAAAAAAAAAAAAAAAAACCTGCTACCACTCCAGAGCCTTTATGATGGTTAATCTTGCAGACTATATTGTGTAATTACAGCCGACATTGCAAATCTTAACTGCTATGAAAATATTGGATGAAATAAACGTTGTGCGAATAATTTTATCCCTAGATTTGAATGTTGTAGGCAATATCGGCAGTTACTACTTATTACTTTTTAAAAAAAAGATAATAACCTTTCGCCAAATCCTTTACCAAGGAGAGTCGTAATTTGAAGCTATTTTTCTCATAAGATTAGTAAAGTCATGCATAATCTTCTTCCGATTCACAAATATGGTCACAGTTAGAAGAATCGCAAATGACAGGGACTTCGGATTAGTATATGTCCGTAAGAACTTTTATTTATTCGTTTTTGAAGTCTCGTGCCGTTCGCTAAATTTTGCGTCCATATACTGATGGGTGTTAAGAAAAATTCTATGGCCAAGTTTTTAATGGTTAATATAGTTTGATAAATAAATATGAATGTTTCATGAGCTCGCCGGGCAGAATTGGATGTATAGCAATTAAAGCTAGATGATTGAAAAATTTTAATTGGGGGAAATTCCCGATGAAATTCACTGCACTCTTTCTCAATTTCCCTCACCAATACCGCAAATAAAATGCATATTCGCAAGCTCGCTTTCCTTTATTCACACTGCGGTAAAATACTGATACTAAATAGTGTAAAAGACTGTAGTAAATTATTTCTCCGAACGTGCAGTCAAGCGGCGATTAACTAAACAATTATTATTAAATAAAGGTATTTCACTTTTCTGATGGTTTAAAGTCTTTCGCATTTCGCTTCTCATAATAGTATTATCAGTGATGAATGTATAGTAAAATTTAACGTTTAGTTTTGAAATGTAATCCTAGAAAATTATATTTGCTGATTGGCTTTTCCGTACATTTTATTTATTTATTTTTGCTCATCTGGTTTGATACAGTCCTCCATCTCTTCCTATCTTGCGCTAACCTCTTCATCGCTACATGCCCTTTACAATCTACGGTCCCAGTCATCTACTTCATGTATTCTAATCCCACTTGTCTTAAAATGTGACCCAACATAATGTCTCTTCTTTCTGTAAGACTCTTCCATAAACTTCTTTCCTCGTCCATCATTTCCAAAACTCGATCATTTCGTACTTTGTCTGTCCACCTAATTTTCAGCATCCTTCTACAGCACCACATTTGAACTGTTTCAATTTTATTTCTTTCTGGAATTCCGAACTCGGCTAACGTAAAGTGCTGTGTTACACACATAGAGTTTTAAAAATTTAAAACTGAAAAATTCTGGTTTTCATAGGTGGCTTTTCGCAAGTGCTATTTTGTTTTCTAACATCATTCCTGCTTCAGCCATCAGCTGTGATTTTACTTTCTCTGTAACGGAATTCACTTTTCCTATTGCATCCGATTAAATTTGTATGTTTAATCTACTATCATCGCTATCGTTTCTGCTACATTTAATCACTTTATATTTACTCAAAAACTTTCCTTCCGTATTTTTTAATTCCATACAGTAACTTCGCACTTTTTACGTGAAGTAAAAATACACGGTTTCCACGAAAATCAGTGTTAAATGAAAACACAGTCCGACAATATCGCATAAAACTTTACATTTAGTTGCTGATACCAACATGGGATATGGTTTTGTGTAATTTTGGTTTCATTAACAGTGTCAATTGTTAATGTGTAGCTGGCGTTCTATGACAACTCAACAACGGAACTAAATTTGACATTCATTTTTTGCGATTCTCCTGAACTATTTGCTCTTATAGAACAACACACTATACAGAAATATTATTCTAGCGTTTGTGCCGCTGTGCAGATCAAACAATTCTCTTCATTACCAACTTTGCTCCATCGAGAATGGAAGACCCAAAGAACATTCCTGAATTCGATTGATCCAGACAGTTCTCTTCTGGCAGTCTCGGTGTTACAAACACGACATCATCTCACGGTCAAAATAATGCTGTTAAAAATTGCTGTGTTAAACCTATAATTAGAAATTACTACAGAAATAAATCAGAAGATTTGTGAAATTCCCCGAAAGTTACTTAGATGCAAAGAAAATTATTGAACATAGGCAACATTGACTGTTTCGTTAGTACTGTCAGTATAGAGTTAAAATTATATGTTTATCGGTTTCCGCAATACGTATGTAAAATCTTACCTAATCTCTTGTTTCATAAGCACACGATCTTAAACAACTTCGTTTTCTGATGAAAAGTTATTACCAGTATAAGGTCGAAGAAAGATCCTCCAAATCCCTTGCGAGCAGTTCTTGCAAAGTCCATAGAACAATTAAAATTTGTTTTTTTAATAAATATATTTGTATATATCCTCAACATCTGCAGTGAAAGATATATTATTTATTAAAATTTCAAGTGGAGTAAGATGTTTTAAAACTAACAATAAGAATGTTGAGGTCAACTAAATTTTGTGAAGTCTTCTACACCTGACCCATTTTTTAATATACACGACAGTTTGTGAAAATTATAGTACCAGGAAGGAGACTTGTGATTACATTGAAATTTATTGCACAAATTAGCAACATTACAGAAATTATAAGAATTACGGAACTGTACAATCACTTTGAGAATTCAGTACGGTATGAAAGTGCAATCAGACAGAACCTCTAGATCTGGTGCCATGGAATCAGAGAGAGCCTGGATATGCTGCTGTGGAACTGCGTCCGCAAACCATCGAAAGTGATTGCAGTGAATAGCTATGTATCTGTCCACCGTTGTATATGTCAATTCTGTGTCTTTGAGTTATTCATGCCTCCAGTGACACCCAAGGGCAGGCTGATAAGACAGTATTAGTTGCACGGTTGGTTCTGATAACTAATACAAACTTTCTAGGGTTCACAATTTTTTTTTATTATTTTTTTTTTTTTTAGAATACCTCTTTTCGACAGCTACCTTGGCTACCTTCATTTGGTGAAATAATCGATGGTAAAGTGCGCTAGCAGGTACTTTTTTGATGAAATTTTTCGGCTGAACAACCAAGAAGAATCTGTCTTGTTATTTTTCTAATCTGTTTGTGAAATCGAACTCGTAATTCTTTGGGTTGTGCGTCACTTTAAATTAGTAAAGTCACATTTACTTTCATCGTCATGTAGTAGGAAAATCGCGTCTGATGGTGATTGTGGGAATACTGTACTTTTGTTTGCCAAATCACGATTTATAATATTCTCACATACGAATTCTGCATATACAAATACTTTGCGGGAATTTAGCAAAAATCTGTTTTTATTTATAAGTGGGTTGCAAATTGACGTGGAGATGACTCAATCTCATTGGTGTAACATGAAAGCTATGAACCAGATTTATTCTTACCTTCTCAGTTTGGTCACACTTCTCATATTCCTCTTGTTCCGTTGTAGTCTTCCAAAGATCGTCCATCTCCCGATCCGGCGTGGCTAACTTTGGTGTTCACAGAGATTCTAGCCAAAACATTTTAAGCAGATTTTAGGGGAAACCTAAAAAAAATAACGTAGAACTGAAATTTGGCACAGACATTCCTTAGTTTCTACAAAAAAATCCTGAAAAGTCTTCACCTCTAGAGTGTCCGCATCATAGTTTTTTTCAGGTCAAAAGGACTTAAAAAGGGCGTGAGTGCAAAACTCGTTGTAGCATTTAAAATGTCAGCCTTAGTAAAATTTTATTGCACCCTAGATAATCAGAAGAGGCATAAGACTGTAGTATCGGGCATAATTATTGTATAAAAGTACACTCACATTTTATCATGAAGGCGGTACGAAACACGACCTTTTTTTTTAAAACAACTCTGCATAGCTGAAAAACTATCAAAGTTACCACGCCAAGCCGTGCAACCTAAGTTGTAGAACACAGTTTCAGCGTTTAATGGTATATACTCGTAGTTTATCTGTCTGTGACAAACGGTGGTCGAGATAAGCGTCGAAACAATCACACATGAATCAGCGCTGGGCCGAGAGTGGCGCGTGCCGCTTCCCAGGCATTACAGGTATGAACCTCAGAAAAAAATAGAGCTGAAAATTGGCACAGATGTTACTTAGTACCAACGAAAAAAGTCCTTGTCTGTGAAGTGTTCACGTCATAGTTATTTTAAGGTCAAAAGGATGTAAGTAGGGTCTAAATGCTCTAATAAGTACGAACGTCTTGTAGCACTTAAACTGTTAGTCTTAGTATCATTTCATTGCACTTTTAAGTAATTTGTAGAGGCTAACCATTGAATGAATGTGTAATTTTTGACATAATTATTCTATAAAAGTAAAACCAAACTCACATTTTATCATGAAGTAGTTACGATTCGTGACTTACTTTATAATTAACCCAGTTTTGCTGAAAAATTATCAGAGTTATCGAGTCTAGACCTATTATCAAAGTTTCAGAACACATTTTCAGAGTTAGATTGCTACATCTGTCATGTTTTTGTGATAAACGGTTGGCGAAACACGCATCGAAACATGTAGAAACAGTGCGCAGAGCTCAGCTTAAAGCGCCGTTCCATTCCCCTGTACCCTCTGATTGCACCATTCTGCCCACTTGGAAGAGTGCTCTGAGATTTTGTGCTGTTGGAATTATATGTGAACTGACAGAAAGAAACGTAGAAAATGACGAAACGATTTTCAGAACTATAAATTAGTGTTAAAATTTATTACACAATAAACTTTTTTATTACTGAACTCGTTGAACGAATTTTAATGTTCAGCTTCATCACCGTCTTCATCATCTGAATCATTATACATGACATTAACTCATGCAGATCCATTAGCGAACACACCAGCCCAGAAAGCACCTATTCACACAGATTTCCACAGATGCTCTTGCAATTGCAGGACCTCACGATAATGCGTCAGATGGAAGTCTTTATCAAATAAAAACAATTCTTCTAAAAATAGGCCAAGTCTCGTGTTCATGTAGTGACAAAAAGTTATGAGATCTCCTTCTGAGCCAAGTCTACACTTTAGAGTGTGTATTCACTTCAGTTTGAGAAACAGAATGGTTTCTCTCGGTGTCATAAATCGTTTATTTAGGATAAAAATATCTGATGTCTTGGCCATTGTGCAGGCCATGTTTTAATTAACCTATATAAATTCCTTAAATATGTTGCTTCATCAAACTTATAAATACTTAAAAGCCAAGATTTCCCTCACTCTTTTTCGAATTTGTCAAGAATATATTATGCCCTCAATTTTTGTAAAAATCAGACACTGAGTGAATGACAAAATCTCTGAAGTTTACATCCGAATAATATCCCGACTAAGAACAGTATCAAAATACAATTGTGTACGTTTGCTAAGATTGCTGATATTTATGTATAACAGAAATTTCAGACATGTAGCATGAATACGACCGAAGAAATTGAGGTTCAAAAATGGCCCTAATCGCTTCGGGAGAAGGGTAGGCAGTGCCGCCGTTGACTCGACTGCCGTGCACCCAAATGCCCAGGTGCTTCAGAACTACCTCAACCAACCCAGAAGACTTCCCCCAATCATACTGTAGTGAGGCATGTTACAACTTAACACTTACTTTATTATAACCAAATGTATTTGAACGATACAATAAATTCGTTGGCAGCTTGCGTCCTCTGGATGCTCGGGGTTTTAAAATACCAGATTTTATCTTCTCAGGATAAACCTGCGCAAATTAACTGTCACAGAATTCCTGGGTTTCACGTGCGCATGTCGGCACCCATCTAATGTTTAGTAGACAGCTGTGAAAGAATCTGTCCTTACCGTGCGGCGGAGACAGAAGTCGTGCCAGAAGGAGATCCGATAGCGAGCACGCAGGGTGCGTGCTGGGTGCAGACGATAAGCAGCATTTTGGTTCGCGTGCCGCAGTGTGCCACTGTGGTCGCCAGTAAAACCTTCGCTTTCCAGTTGGCGGAATTTATTCAAAGTCCGCGCCTCGGTCAGCGTATTTCTGAGTCGGTCGCATGCAGTGTCTGTAATTGCAGGATGCGGTTATTACTACGTCGACCCGCCTATTGCGGCCATAGTTTTCGCAACGGCATTTAAATATGAAGCAGAACGGAGGATTTTTCGTGGACTCGTTTCGTGTGGCTCAGACTTTATCGGCCTCACTAAGCAGTTTCGCGTGTTTCTCGTCTCTGCTGCTATCTCTAGGCTGTATGAATGATCTGTTTTGGGCTTTATAATATCTCGCGTGTCTTAATAGAGGCATTTGTAGGTCGCGCTGCAACCTCGGTCAGCGCAGGCGATCTAATATACATTATCTGTCTAAAGCTCTTGAGTTGATAATGTATTCTTCTAGGTAATTTGGAACATTGTGGTGCTAGTGGTAGGCCAGGACTTTGGTTTAAATCGTTTCTGGAAAATGGAAAGCAATGTATATCCTTGAAAGCTGTTAATGCAGGAGAGGTTATAAACACAGAATGGGAAATAGTTGAATGCCGTATACATCAGGGTTCAGCTAATGGTCCTCTGCAGTACTTAATTTATATCAATGATCTCTCACGCGTATTAGTCATTGTGAATATATGGCGCTTTTTTCAGATAATATTAGCATATCATTGAAACATCCATAAGGAAGCGTGCACAAACTACGTGGCTCGGTGCAAGGGGGGGGAGGGGTTGGCTGGAAGGCTACGCTGGGCTACGTGGGGGGGGGGGTTTCCGAGCCAGGCCACGTAGCTTTCCTTTCATAACATTTTTCACAGTTAAAATGAGGAACAAAATACAAAACAGCATGTGAATATTTATTTCCTCAGTTAATTATCTCCGTATGTAATTTACAATAATCTGACAGGAGAAAACAGTACAAAATGTCTTCTGGAAACAAAAGGGGAAAAAAGCTATGTGCTACGTTGGGGGGGAGGGGGAGGGGTAGAAGCAAAAGCCACGTAGGACTACGTGGGGAAGGGGGGGGGGGGTTCACTGGAGGCCAAAATAGAGCTACGTGATTAATGCACGCTCCCTAAGTATAAAATTGTGGAAACTCGGCAAATAATGCTCTAAGGAAATTAGCAGATGCCATTCTTTCATATCTGTATTCATTCTACAATAATTTTCTGCTTCTAAAAATTGAGGTGGATAATATTAGTGAAATTGATAAATATAGTTATATGTATCTATTATAAATAGAATTATGAAAGGTATTCATGTCTCACAGATACATGAACAACAATGAACTCGTAATTCATGCAAAAAACGTTCATATGTTGTTGCAGACCATGTGCTGCTGTACCAGATGTCGTTTCGAAACCAATGATGTCGGTTGTAACAAGTTGAAAGAAAATATGAATCAGCTCAGGTGCACGAATATTTAAATGATACTAAATTGAGGGCTACAGTAAATTTGTAGGCCTAATCAAATGTATATTGTGCAAACACCTTGTCACGAAATCGGTGAGCGTAGATTTTAAATTAGGTTAATATTCCTATGATAATCGTACATTTCCAGCGCAATCTTCCTAGCCCAACATAATTTGTTTATAAATTGTAAAATAAGTTATGAAGATAAAGTAAATTTGTGCTGTCGTAATAACTAGCTCACAGATTTGTCTGCTGTGCATTCCGCCCCTATTGTAGCTGCGTAGCCTGACCCGATAGTCGTACAGGCTATAGGGGACCTGCTGTTTAATGTGCAATCAGAACCACGAAAGTGTTCTGGCGTACTTTATATCACACAGCAAGCAGTGTGAGAGGAGAAAGTAGGTTTGAAGGCATATAAAAATTCCCGCCAAGTCAGGGGTTTCAATCGGGGACTAGTCAGACTTCTTAACCTCTGAGTCGCTAGACCGCTTTTCTTAGGAAGATAAAACTTTATCGACTTCAAAACGTTACATTTTCTTACATACAGAAGTTGCAGCAAAGTTTACCTTATTTTGGAAAGCTGATGTCTCATATTGTTTAACGTGTTATATTTATTTTCGTTGTTGCGTTTAACTATAGTTATGTTTCGCTTTCGTTGTAAATAAACCCCTATGCTTGCACAAATTTCTCTTCTGTTTCCATGAGATCACAAAGTAGGAGAGCAAATTTATTAGGTGAATCTATTAAAACGCATTTGCATTTTAATTTGTCGTATTGAGATTTCAGCGTTTCGAATTTGAACCGACACCGAATCGTGGGGGTGAGTGGTAGCGTTTGGGTCTGGCATTCTGGAGGACTCTGGTTCAAATCTCCGACCTACCGTACAAATTTCGGTTGTTCATGAAATCCCGAAAGCAATACAGTGAAATTCTGCGATTATTCCATGCCCCCATTCAGATCACACCTGACCCTGAAATTGACGAGAAGTAAAAAACCCTAAGCAAAATAAAATTGATTTTATCTTGGTTGACCTGGTGGAAGTGCGTCAATTTGTTGAAACGTTAAGTTTCAGCCATCATTCTGTGACTTTCTTCAGTCCTCTGTAGAAAGTCACAGAATGATGGCTGAAACGAAAGGTTTCATCAAATTGACTCTGTTCTACCAGGACAACCCAGATAACATTGACAACGACCGCGGAAGTGAACGCAAGCACAAAATAAAATTGAATCGAAATCAGGAATTTTGTGAGCACATAATTCTAATCATCCATGTTATTACGTTGAAACCTGGTTAACCATAGCTCCCTTGATTTTTTGCGAATTTACCACTATTTTTGATTCAGAAAATTTTTGATTGTACGGTTTTCAGATATTTCGGTAATGTTACAGAGAAAAATGGGTAAAATAGAAGTATTCGGACAGACAGTTTTAATTTCGACGTGGATGAATGAAACTCTTATGGCTTAGAAATCTCATAAACACAAATTATTCGTTTGGTACTCGCATATTCTGATAAAACTGTCACACCTAAAACTACTTGATAGCGGAATATCCACTAATTCCGAACATCGAAATTCAGTCGAATACGATATTTTCTTTATACTAGATTCCTATTTCTTCCTTATGCCATTCCGTTATAGTGCAATGATCTAATCATTTCACGATTGTAGGAGTGGAAGGTTGACTACTTATTCCTAAGTAATTTTCTTTTGTAGTAAAATGAAGCGTAGGAATCACCACCTGCCCCTAAAAGTGTAAACTATTTTCGGTTTTGCACTGTGTATTTTTTCTAGGCGGAAATCGGGGACAGTTCCAACATTGTCTAACTGATTACGAGAAACCTCCTAAACTCATAGTCGGGAGGGTCATTCATTCTAGGCCCTAGGTCTGAAACTAGTTGCTTCATACCTCCCCCATCTCCTCCACGGCCATTAGACAGTTAATACTTTCGTATAAGAATAATAAAATAAAAACGATAAAACGTTCCTAACACAGAGCTCTGTAACATTTATTCATTAACACCCTTCAATCCCATACATACTAAAGTTAAAACACAGTTTTTGTAGAAGAAATTTGTCTAAAACGGCTAGACAAAGTAAAAGAAAGGATGACAATGTGGTGAGATCTGCAAAATGAATAAATCAAATTCTTCCAAGTGCTGGACATTAACTCATTACATAAATTACGCCCATAAGTGGTCCGCTTCCAGCAGAAATATCTGTCCTAAATGCTTAGCAATTTTATAATCTTAGCAGTTTCACTAGGCATACGAATGATCATACTTGACATTCCACTCTATCCGTACGGACTGTCTTGTTAATTATTCTTAGACCCATTTTCGTGAACATGTCGGCTAAAGCTGAAACGTTTTCCAATCTCCAAATTTTGGAACCAAAATCACACTAGACTCGCAGAACAAAGTTTACACTCTAATGACAACCATTACATTCCCTGTTTAATGACTCAAATAGGTGCAGGAAATATTCCCTAGAAACAGACACGAGCTGTGATTAAATTGCGAATTCCAAATGAGTGAATAGCCTTTTTGCAGAATATAGAGATTGTGACGATACAGAAGTTTGTTCTCAGATCTCATCACAATCGTAGCCTCTAACATGGCAATCACGGCCATTTTAAGCGAAAGTCGATTGTTAATAAATACATGAAATGAATAAGTCCTTTCTGAACACTACAACTCGAACTACAATATTTTTTGCGGTTATTTTTAACCTTGGTCGAGAGGATAAATATACATAATCGCTGGCCGTAAGATAATCATATTTCTTCTTAAGGAGAACTCATCAGTCATTGGTAAATCTCTCTTTATGCGAAGAAGTTCCTTTTGAATTGTCGATATATATAAGGTTGGTAGGAAATCGACTTTCCAGTTCTTCTCACTCAAACAGGATGACGCTGAGGGAAAAGGGGAGGGGAGGGGTGACTTTTCGCGCAACTTTTATTCATCCGGGCGTACTGAAATATTATTAGTTATTAAATCATTAAAACTTTTCGGGACAGTAAAGAGTGGAGAAAATTACAACTATTTTCATCGAGTTCAAGTGAAGTACTAGACGGGTAAATTGGCCGCTCAGCGACCGTAATTTGTTCTGCTGACACTCTTTTGACTTGTAGCTAGTTGAGGTAAAGGTGGCAACTGGAAGGGCATCAAAACTTAGCAGTGAATTTTGGTGTTCCAATCGAAGAAGACTGATGTTATTCGACTTCAGAGAAAAGCCCACTTACTGAATCAATATTCAATATTATCTTCAGATATTACAGGAGACAAAATTAAAAATAAGGATGATCCATATGGACATTTAATTTCAAGCCTTCTTTTTCTTCCTTCGGGTTTCCTTTTATCTGCATGATCCGGTTTATTGCGTAAACTGGCTTTAATTGATTTGGCTCTCGAGCATGGTGGGTGAACGGTTAACTTTCTGGCTTCGTATTCGGGTGGACGTGGCATCCAGATTTGGGTTTCCCCAAATCACTTCAGGCAAATATCGATTTTTTTTTTTTTTTTTTTTACCTACTTTACGTCTCTTAACTGCGAGGTCTTTAGAGACGGGAAAGGATGGGGGGCAATGAATGGGAAGGAATTCGGCCAAGGCCTTTTTATGGAAGCATCCCGGCATTTGCCTGGAGTGATTTGGGAAACCATGGAAAACCCAAATCTGGATGCCCGGACGGGGATTCGAACCGCCGTCCTCCCGAATGCGAGGCCAGAACGCTATCCGTTACACCAACACGCTCGGTCGCAAATACCGTGATGCTTCATTTCAAAGGCAATGGCCAAATTCCTTCCCGTTCCTTTCCCCAGTCCTTTACCGTCTCTAATGACTTCGACGTCGACGAGGCGTAAAGCAATAAAAAATTTAAGTCAATGTCTAATCTTCCAATCTGCGAAAAACCTCACTTATTCCGTGCAATAGTATCCGTGTATACCAGAATTCGAAGATAAATGGTTCGATGTGAGAACAAGAAAAAAATGTATATCAAAAGTCAAGTGTTGAATTTTTTTTTTTTTTTTTTTTTTTAATTTCATTCCTCCCAGCAGAAGGCTGGGAGGCGGGCTGCTGGAGAGTCATAGGGGACTCTTTTCAGCCAATCTACTACTACGGGGAGGGAAGGGGGATGGAAGGTCGGCCGTGGCCTTGTAGGGAACCATCCCAGCATTCGCCTAGAGTGGTTGAGGAAAACCACGGAAAACCTCAACCAGGATGGCCGAACGAGGTTTACCCTCGTCCTCCCGAATGATAGGTAGGAGGCCGAGAACGGCCTCCCATCTCGGTGTCAAGTGTTGAAGATTTTCTAGGTTATTTATTAGAAAAAATATTGTAATTCTACTGCGAGAAAGCCCACCTTGCCGAATAATTATTCTGAGGCACATACGAAGTTTCAAGCTGTTGGCTGAGTCTACCTTGTGCACATGCCTCTCCATTTTATTCATTCTTCTTACCACCTTGGTCGTGTCCTTTCCTCTCTGTCATATATCCCTCGTGGTTACCATGAGTCTTCATTTCGTGAATTTTCCTAGGTAATCTCATGCGCTCTATCCTCTTAAAATCCCCGTATAATCTTAGTCTGGCCTTCTCTATTAATTCCTGTAGAGATTCATCTTTTATTGTGTATCTGATGTCTTCGTTCCTTAGCCTGCCCCTTCTTGTAACACCTGTTCTGTCTCCAAAGAATTTCTTTTCACTTGCTTGGAACCAGCTAATATCCCGCTTCTTCAGTGTCCATAAGAGGCTTCTGACGCTTCTTAAAAAAATTTCTGCCTTCAACCCCCTTTCACTTATACACGTATACCATCGTTCCTTCTGCTTTTCTCTGCAACAGGTATTTGAAGCTATCCACGTTGTTCAGCTGTTCTGGCCATCATTTCCCTGGTTATCCTGTTCTTCTTTCTGGTTGTTACCATACATTCACTTTTCTTCACTTGAAATTTTATAACCCTATTCACCCACACTTTCTGACCATACATCCAACTGTCAACCGAACTTCCTCTTCACCATTTCCCCGAATCGCCAAGTCATCCGCATAAGCTATCACATACATATTTTCCTCTTCCATCTTTATTGCCACCTTCTCCTTTATATCATCCATGATTATAATGAAAAGTGTTGGTACGAGGCCACTTCCTTGTACAGATTTATAAAGTATCGGTATATTTATCTCAACGCTTTGCTTTTTCTTCAGTCTCTTTGTTATTGTGAAATCCGAACATCAGTGATAAGATCTAAATTAAATCCCCCAACATTATGTATTTCCTGTTTTTTATTTGTATTCGGGTGAAGAGATAAACACTACAACCCATCTTTTTATACTCTGGCAAAACTGCAACGTTCCGCGCAAAGGATGGTGGAAACTACAGCGCTATTTTTTTTCTGGGGGAGATTCGTAAGTTAGAAGTTAACGGGAAAGTAGTTACATATAAAGTGTTAGCCTGAAAATAAGTGCGGATCTCAGTGATTCTCCTTATTCCTCAAATTCGCCCCCCCCCCCTGCAGTAACGTACACCAAACTGAGATTACTTTTTTAAGGATGCGAGTGAAGGCGTCTTATACAAACTGTAATTCTACAAGAAGACGTACAGAGATCGTTTCATTATTTGTTCCATGGTTTCACTCGATATTTGGATGCTTTGAACAATATACAATTTATATTCGAGTCTCTTTGTTTCTAGTCGATTCTAGAATAACATCTTCATTGTACAACCATCGGGTTATCGAGTATTCTACATATAATCAAGTTCGGATATCATAACATATGAACAATTTGTTTAATTATCTCTGTTAATATTTTTGTACAGTGTAAACGGAGACCTACATGGGAGTTGAAAATCTCGTTCCAAATGATTAGTTAGTGGAATTCTGCCTTCATCAAACGGAAGCTTTGATAACCCATATCTTTTCGTGGCTTTTGCTAAAATCTATTTTATCAGACATTCCTAGCAAGGGAGGCTGGAGGGAGAGGAAGGAGAACTGAAATATGTTGGTTATAAATTAAGTTTATCCAGTTTCACAGAACATTAACTGCTGCAAACTTTCTGCCTGGAAATAACATTTAAACTGAAAATTCAAACCTACGATGCATTTGCATAACTAGCTGTGGAGACAGTGATGTATTTTGCAGTGTTTAAATGTGAAAATCTTCTTCCAGAACTGTCTTTGGATCTCGAAGCTTACATCGAATGGTGACTATACACACGAAATTTAAGCATATATCGGATAATATATAAAAGGTTTTTGTGGAGCGTGAAAAACCGTTTATCTGGATGAAGTGAAAGAGGAAAGCGGATTCCCAATGTGAAAAGAAACTCTTACAGTCCTCTTTATGATAGAAGAACGGAAGCCTCCATGGACGTTGCTTTAATGGCGTATCTCTTGCTCTTTCCATTGGCTGTATTTAAGAAAGAAAACTTTGGTTGTGTTAAATAGTTTTTTCTGTTGCAGTGCTTTGGCTGATTTCTTACAAATTTTATATCTATACCTAATTAACAAGAAGTAAAAAAAGATTTAGTCTAATGATTGTAAAAGAAATGTGCACTATGTAAAATATTGTTCATAATTTTCATGTTAGTTTTATAAATTTTTATATCAGATGGATTTGATTTCAGTTTAAAATTATTACTGTTCTCTTATGTTATGATGGTATTGTGAGGACTAAGTTTCATCCCTTCAGATATACGGATGTAAATATTTCAATTAAAACTAAGGCTTTTAACTCTTTTCGTTAACATTAAACATTTGCTTGCTCCATTTCATCCAGGAATTTTTTTACACTGTAGAGGATGGAGTAAAATGTAAAGATTCATGTTTTGAGAAATTAAGCCGAAAGTGGCCACCCGAAAGTTTTCAGAAGACAAATTTATGATGATCTTGTAGTAAATTTTCAAATATTCCACCATAAATTCAAATTATTTTTCTCCGAGACGTACCGGTTTTCTCAAATAATTTGAACAAAAAAAATATTTACAACTGTTGTATAATAATCATTTCAAGAGTTAATAAAATGTTAACGATTTCTTAACCTGCAGCACAGCACCATAAAGGATACCCGTAAATATTAAACAGTTGTCGCTTTAGCAATTACTTTCTATAATTCTGTGGTATTTACGTGGCAAGGGAAGGGAGGAAAATATTTTAAGCCACTTGAAAAAGAAATTTACGCTAACCTGTGTTTCAGAAACAATTTTGTAGAAAGCACGTTATACATGAACAATTTTTCTTGAAATGGCCTAAATTTTCATTTCGATTTCGCCAATATTAACTTAAGTGCTGTATATATATATATATATATATATAGAAACAAATTTCTTTCTTATTTATTTTATCTGAACTGACTAGAAAACAGAACAACTATCAAAACTAACCAGACTTCGAGTAGTAAGATACTGTTTACACTTTAGAATCTCCAACTGGTGTTTACGGAAGAAAAGACATTTACAATTGTTACCTGTATAGCATTTAGTAGTTTAGCCCATACGAAATGATATAGGATTAACATTCAGGAAACCAGTTTCTTCAGTTAAAGTGAGACGTAAGTTTACTAACGCAACGACTAATTAAAACCACCCCTGCCCAAGGCCGCTAACCGCGGTCTTCGTAAGTCACTACGCAGTTGGCGTCGGAGATCTGGCAGTCTTTTAACTGCTGTTAATGACGTAGGATGTGTCGCTGAAACGTAGAGCAAATTACTCTGGCGCACTGAGCTGAATATAAGCCATTAGACTGAGTTATTCTCAACAAAATAACCGCTCAATTACTTTTACTACAAGCTTGTGACATGGATTTCAGTTAAAATTGTAGCAGTAATTATTTAGTACTAGTTGAAGTGGTTTCAGGAAATATTAGAATTGAAGATTGTATAAACGTTAATTCTTTGTACATAAAAAAATGATGAATAAAATACGTAACATTGAACTGGTTGTATTGCTAGCTTACTTACAAATACACGAGGGGGTACCAAAAAACCTGAATTATTTTTTAAAGGCTGTATATTTTCATTTTTTTTTTTACAAAACAACCTTATCCCCTTCAAAATACTCTCCGTTACATCTAATACATTTGTCCCACCGGTGCTTCCACTGTTCGAAACATTTTCTGTAGTTATCTTTAGAAATGGCTGACAACTACTTCCTCCCATTTTTTCTTGACCTCTTCAATGTTGTGAAATCGGTGTCCTTTCATGCCCTTTTCATGCGTGGAAATAAGCCAGGTCAGGCGAACCATGCGGAACCATGCCGTTTTTAGCCAAAAACTGCCTAACAGAGACAACTGTGTGTGCACGTGCATTGTCTTGGTGGAAGAACCAGTGTCCTGTCTGCCACAAATCGGTTTTTTGACGACCACTGTTGCGTAATCTTCTTAAAACTTCCAAATAAATGGTTTGATTGAGGGTATGATATGATGGAACAAACTCTGAATGATTGACTCTGATTTGACTTAACGACTTTTTTTGGACGTCTTCCATTGGCTTGACGGTTGCTTTGTTTCTGGGCAGTAACCGTAACATCATGACTCATCACCAGTAATGACCTTTGACAGAGAATTTGTATCAATTTCAAGCTGTTGTTTGAAAGCAAATGTTTAAACTCGACGTTCTTTTTGATTGCCAGTCAGAGCCCGAGGAACAAACTTGGCAGCAACCTTTTCATTCCCAAATCTTCGCTGAACCTAGCTTCAAGGTAACCCACTAATCTCTAAAAGTTGATCAGTTGCGGGCTGAGAGCACAAGCTCTCAAATTTTTTCAACATTTTCATCGATTCGGTCAGTTGATGGACGTCCAGAACGACGTTTGTCATTAATCGACATGTCGCCATTTTTAAATCTAGAGAACCACTCGTACACTTGAGTTTTTCCCATAGCGTCATCTTTATAAGCTATTTTCAACATTAAAACAGTTTCAGTAGCATTTTGAGTAGAAAACAAAATTAGACAGCTGCACGTTGTTCACTTAAACTTGCCATCATCGGAAACGAAACTATAACAAAACGGCGCTAGTAAAAACAATCACTGCATATTAACAGAACAATACAGGTTGACAACTCAGGCGGCACTGAAGTGGCAATGAGTTGAGCTATATACGCCGAGCGGCAGAAACGCCCACGGCAATGCTGTTCCGGTTATTTTTGGGTAGACCCTCGTACATATGTTTGAGTCTTTTCCCACCACACAAGAGGAGAAAATTGGAGAATGGGCAACTCTGCCAAAATTTTCAGAGTGAAGTAAAAGGTAATTATTCTTTCGTTTTGCAAATAAATTTAACTTATATACATCCAACTGTGCTCTTTTGCTAGGTTTCGTTAGGGGAATTGCAGCTATCATTGGTTGGTCATGCAAATGAGCAGACCATGCTATAGTCCTACTGAGTAATTTATGATGACATTATGATTTCAACATCCTGATGGTGCGAGGTAGCAGCTGCCACCATGTGCAAGAGGGCTAGAGGTCTTTTTAACCTTGAAGGTAGCTGGGTCTGATTAGAAGATGATTTCTAATGCCAACTGACATATGGGCAGTCCTCTGTAATTCACAAAATTGTGGATGGTACCAAAACTAATCTCTGTTACATGGATTCCAGTCCCAAAGGGCACGACGAAATTCATTTTTATTTCCTTTATCTTATACCTGCTTTCATTAAGAACAAAATTGGTTGGTGACCGACCTATTTTAAGGTTGTGATAACTGGAAAGAAAGTTTATAATTACTAGAAATATTAAAATTTTCTACGTTACTAGAAACACCATGACCTTTGCATAGATGCCGGCGAATTGTTAGATTTTTCTTCGAAGCTGAATGACAGGTCTGGTTCCCAAGTCAAGTCCAGAAAGAAAAGTACTCGTGGTTTGAGCTGTTGGAGGCCGGAGTTTGGGAGCGTGCACAAACTACGTGGCAATGTCCGGGGGGGGGGGAAGAGTTTGGCTGGAAGGCTACGCTGGGCTACGTGGGGGGAAAGGCTGGTTCCGAGCCAGGCCACGTAGCTTTCCTTTTATAACATGTTTTACAGTTAAAATGAGGAACAGAATTTACAACAACATGTGAATATGTATTTCCCTCAGTTAATTATCTCCGTATGTAATTTACAACAGTCTGACAAGAGAAAACAGTACAAAATGTCTTCTAAAATCAAAAGGGAAAAATGATACGTGGGGGGGGAGGGGGGCAGGAGGGGAGGCAAAAGCCACATAGGGCAACGTGGGGGGAGGGGCGGTTCACAGGAGGCCAAAGTGGAGCTACGTGGTTGATGGACCTTACCTCCACTCTAATTCTGAGATCATATTCTGAGATAATATTTTGCGCGTTTATCAAACTGGCACGAAGACTTAATCGGCGTTGTAGGGCCTACGTAGAGATTTTGTACCCGAAATTAAGGCTAAGAGAGCTTGATGTACAAACATCAGCGAACGACGGCTTTGCCATCGTAATCAAACGAATTCATTTGACTACTGCCACTCAGAAGTCTATCAGAGAAATGCGTCGTTTGTTCAATATGCCGAATCGACTAGAAACCCTATAATTATCATCCAGCCTCAGAAAAGTTCAAACTCACTTCCTTCCTCATGGAATGTATTATCCCTATATCAGTACGCTGATGGAAAGTTTTTGTTAGATGGTTTTCCGTACACTTCTTCAACATTGTTAGTGTAGGTGACTTTGATAAGCGTCTGTTAAGTGTTGTCCGTGTTGTTGTTTTAGAGATTAAAGAAGAGGATGTAATTCCACCACTTTCATTCCTACTTTTTCGAAAGATACCAGCTGGCCCTCCCAATTTAACCTCCCGATCTGACGGACGAATCAACAGCATCTTATGACCTCATTGCATACCCACTGCAGAGTGGTTTGACTTTTAACTCCGGCCTTTCGTATATCATCTGGTGATTATAAATTGTGCACCATCACGTCCGTTGCCCACTTGTTCGGCTTCCGGATGGCGAAGTCTAAATCTCGAAAAAGAACTCCGTGCAGACCACCACGCCGTGCTGCAGTACCTTAACTACCTTGACCACAAGACGGGCATATGCAATGGATCCGCCACCCACTGCTACCATATGTTTTTCTAGGTTAACTATTTAATAGCGGTACCTTCTCTGTCCTCACGATTTCTCTGTCTTCACAACTTCTAGCTACTTTCAAACTCAATAGAAATTCTTCAAATTTTAGACAGCAAACCCTCAGAATTACATGCAGGTTCAGATGTCACGGCCATGACCTTTGGACCTTAACTACTCAGGAGGATTGTTACATATTGAAGGAGGAGGTAGTACGAAAAATACTGAGTAACAAGGTTTATATAAACATGTGTCCGATTTCCATTCGTTTCGCAGTTACAGGCACTGGAATGTTATGCACAGTGGCGCCGAACTGATTTTCTGAGGTAGTGACAACACTGAAATTTTTCGATGGCTTGCTGATCTTCATTACTGAAGTGATAGGTGCCTGGAAAAACAAATCAGAGTTGAGTAAGAATCTCGCATAGAAATTTGCAACGTGTGAAAGTCTCATTTCCTGCGTGTATTGACGGATTAAACAAATGATTTTGAAATTAATCAATGATAAATAATTTAAAATTGAAAAAAAATAAAGATTGACTGATTAGCCAAAAACCGATGAGATTGCAAACAGGAAGTGCTGGATTACCCATTTGGCACAACCAGGGAGTAGCCTGAGGCTCCAGATTTTTGAAGTCCCACTGAGAATTATCGTTTTCCCATTTAATTTAAAATAATAAAAAATAAAATCATCCAAAATAAAACAATGAAAGTGATATGAGAAGTATGACACGAATTTTTTGGTTTCGTTGTATTGTGAAATTAAAACTAATTTTCAAAACATCACAAATTGTATAATTCGTTTGTTTAATTGAATAAAAAATATGATAAATTCAATTAGTCATCTACAAAACCTTTTCTTTGTAATCCCGAGGACCAGTAAATTCCCAAAAATAATGCTGCGGACCACTGCCTTACACGGGCCTAATTTTATTATCTATGTTGTTATTAATATCTGGAATATATGCCATTATAACATAATAAATCTAAAACCATGTTCTGAATTCCTACGAAAACACAGTTATGAAACTGGATGTGAACTATTAAAAGCTAATTACATGTTAATCAGATTCTTAATATTTACCAAACAAATAAGTAATAATGTTAATAATAATAATAATTCTACACTATACCACCGGCTGACATGAAAAAATAAAAATAAATAAAAGACGCTAGACCGTAAATATTTTATTTTTGTTTACTCTTATGTTACCTCCTGTACCACATATCACGGCCCCTCATACGTCATACCTATTTAAAACTCTGAGTAAATGGTCATTTACTTAATCCTTAGACGAACGGCGCTTTTTCGATGCCATCTGGAAATGACTAAACTATTGTAGAAACAATACTGTTCTGTATATATAATTACGTAACCTTTCTCGGCGTTGAGAATACAAATAATGTTCTCGGGTGACTAGCCGATGATTCAGAGCACCGAAATATCGTGTGATTACTATAACACTCCTATAACTCGGCTAGTCACCCGAGAACATTATTTGAATACTGTTCTGTCCTTTTCCTGGAAATGCCGGATTTTTGCCTGGCCATTGAAATATTCAAGGCTTTTAAAAAGTTAAACTTATAGCCTTATACAGTTCGAATATGGCATTAAAATTTATAATCTTCTTCCTGTGGCCCACCTGAACTATCTTCGAGGGCCACTGGTGGTTCGCGAACCATAGGTTGAGAAGCATTGTTCTAGGGCATGTGGTTGAGTGTTACAAAAATGCTGCGCTCTACCGACAATGTTACTAACTTTTTCGAGCTCCATAATGCTCCAGAAACCGCGTGTTTTCCCACTGCGTGAAACAGAACAAAGTTGTCACCAGCTGGCACCAGCAAAGCGGCCTCCTTCCGCGGAAACGCTAGGGCGCATGCGCGATTTGTGACATCCGGGATCAGTCTCCACGACAGATAAACAGTTCACTGATTTGGCCAACAGATGGTGTTCAATATTTTGCATAGCTATCGTAAGATATCGTATAGTAGAGAGTGCAGCATTTATAAATATTTATTTTCCATTCACTACATTAATTGTTTAATTTATTTACTTGATTAGAAGGTGTGGCAGGTCACAGTGTCAATAGAGCCGCCAGTGGTTATGCATGAAATAAACCTCAGAAAATTATCAGGAGCACATAAATAATGCGTTTAAGGACCTTATTCTTGCAAAAAACACACGCATATTTTACAAAAATTTAAATTAAATATTCGAAAAATCTATCATCGACTTCAATACACTTTGCAGCTCCCTTAACAACACAATACGTGTAGCTCTTCTGAGTACGTCTTGGTGTACTTTTATAAGGGAAGCAGTGTTTACGATGCGAGCGAATAATTTGTCTCTTGTGTTTACTTTTTCTTTATACGCTTCATTTTTCAACCACCACCACACACAAAAATCTAATGGAGATAATCCATAACATTCCAGCACCTGTATTTCCAAAACAAATGGAAATCAAACACTTGTTTATATTAACTTTTTTACTCACTATTGTTCACACTATCACCTCCTTCAATATTTATAATTCCTACTAAATCACCCTGTTTAATGTGTAATCTAAGTCAGAGCAAAATCTCCTTCCTTCAGACTTAAGAGAAATTCTTCCAAATTTGTAGAGCGAACCATTAGTGTGAAATGAAGGAAACATTCGTATTTCTCGCAGAGCGGGTCAAGCGATATATACTATATAACATGACAGTCTCTGGCCTAGTAAAATAACTGTCTTTACTACTGCTAACTTCCTTCAAACATACCATTTTGTAGAATGGACTTTTGGTCATATACGTGTCCATTTCGAAAAAGTAGTCACCATTTTTGACCCTATAAACGTAAGGGGTGTAAGGGTTTGGGAGAGGCTATACTAGCCTTTTCCAACCAAATGTCAACCTCTCCTTCACGTGGTGCACCCTGTTTGCACGGACGAGGCTCTGGCGACTGAAAGATTCCCGGTATAAGGAATCACCCACTGCTTGCCAACGGCCTCCGAAAGGAGGGCGGAAGAGCGGGGAGCGGTTCAGGGCACCCTCTTGCCCTTGGGGTTGGAAACGGCCCCTAAAGGCGGATGAATCAGAAATGATCAACGGCATGGGGATGCAGAAGGCAACGGGAAACCACTGCATTAAAGACCCAAAGGGTATCCCGAGGACATCTAATCCTCTCAAATTACATATATCATGATGGCTTCTTCCTGGGTAAAATATTCCGGAGGTAAAATAGTCCCCCAATCGGATCTCCGGGTGGGGACTGCTCAGGGAGGAGTCATCAGAATGGATAGAAACATTTTACGAGTCGCAGCGTGGAATGTTAGAAGTTTGAATAGGGCAGGTAGGTTAGAAAACTTAAAAAGGGAGATGGAACAACTTAAGTTAGATGTTGTTGGGATTAGTGAGATTAAATGGAAGGACGCACAGGATTTCTGGTCTGGGGAACACAGGATAATTAGCACACGTGCTGTCAATGGAGTCACTGGTGTAGGATTTGTAATGAACAAGAAAGTAGGGAAACGGGTGAGTTATTATGAACAGTTTAGTGACAGGATTATTTTGATGAGGTTAGAAACTAAGCCCGTCCCTACCACATTAGTACAAGTGTATATGCCAACATCACAGGAAGATGATGAAGAAATAGAAAAAATATATGCTGAAATTGAAGAATTAATTCAATATGTGAAGGGGGAGGAAAATCTAATAGTCATGGGTGATTGGAATGCAATAGTGGGAGAAGGAAAAGATGGGAATACTGTAGGAAGTTTTGGTCTAGGAGAAAGAAATGAACGAGGAAGCAGGTTGCTAGAATTTTGTGAAAGATATAAGCTAGTAGTGGCAAACACACTGTTTAAGAACCATGCAAGAAGAATTTACACGTGGAAACGTCCTGGGGATACAGGCAGATATCAGCTAGATTATATCATGGTCAAACAGAGATTCAGGAATCAAGTTCTAGATTGTAAAGCGTACCCAGGAGCAGACATAGACTCTGACCATAATTTGATAATAATGGAGTGCAGGCTGAAATTTAAGCGAATAAGGAAGCAGTATAAGCAGAACAGACTGGAAGTGAATAAACTGAAACAATCTAGCACTAGAGAAAAATTTGCATTAATAGTAGACTTGGGTCTAAGAAGTATCTCTGAAAGGAGCTCAACCGAGGACGAATGGAATGCATTAAAGACCGAAATAATGAAAGCTGGTAAAGAAACATTAGGCTTTAGGGAACATTCTGCCCGAAAACCTTGGATCACAGAAGAAATTTTGGAGCTGATGGATCAGAGGAGAGAATACAAAAATGCTCAGGATGAAGCAGGAAGAGAGCAGTACAGGCAATTTAGAAATCAAATAAATAGGAAATGCAAAATAGCAAAAGAAAAATGGCTACAACAAAAGTGTGAAGAAGTAGAAAAGGAAATGGTCGTAGGTAAAGTAGATGTTGCCTACAGAAAGATCAAACAGAATTTTGGAGAAATGAAGAAAAGAGGTATGAACATTAAAGCTGCCGATGGGAAACCTCTTTTAAGGTCAGAAGATAGAGCTAACAGATGGAAAGAATACATTGAGAAACTTTATGATGGGGACGACTTGAACAATAGTGTAATGGAAAAGGAAGATGATGTTGACATTGATGACTTAGGGGATCCTGTTTTGAGGACAGAATTTAATAAAGCTCTGAATGACTTAAAATCAAATAAGGCAGTTGGAATTGATGAAATCCCTGCAGAACTTCTTAAATCCCTAGGAGAGGAAGGAATCGAAAGATTATTCAAGCTGATATCCAAAAGTTATGAAACAGGAGAAATTCCAACTGATTTTAATAAAAATATCATGTTCACACTTCCAAAGAAAGCACAAGCCGACAAATGTGAGAATTATCGCACCATTAGTCTAACATCACATGCTTCAAAGTTACTGACCAGAATAATATACAGAAGGATGGAAAGGGTAGTAGAAGAGATAGTAGGTGAAGATCAGTTTGGGTTTAGGAAAAATCGCGGTACAAGGGAAGCAATTCTGTCTTTAAGATTAATACTTGAAGGGCGGATCAAGAAAAACAAAGATACTTTTATGGCATTTGTTGATTTAGAAAAAGCGTTTGATAATGTTAGGTGGGACAAGATGTTCAAAATTTTGAAGAAGTCAGGTCTAAAGTATCGAGATAGAAGAATACTCTATAAACTATATAAGAATCAAGTGGCGGTAATAAAAGTAGAGAATCACGAGAGACATGCATCAGTTAAAAAGGGTGTGAGACAAGGTTGTAGTCTATCCCCGTTAATATTCAACTTGTATGTAGAGGCAGCAATGAAGAAAGTCAAAGAAAAATTTCCATGTGGCATAAGTTTTATGGGAGAAAAAATCAGTATGCTACGTTTTGCTGATGACATTGTCTTGTTAGCAGAGAGGGCTGAGGATATTGAGAAGTTACTGAATGGCATGAACGAAATACTGAAGGAAGATTTTGGACTGAATATAAATCAAAGCAAGACAAAAGTGATGAAATGTAGCAGAAATGATACCAATACTAGATTAAATATAAAAATAGGATCGGATGCAATAGGAGAAGTAAGCGAATTCTGTTACTTGGGAAGTAAAATTACAACCGATGGCCGAAGCAAGAATGATGTCAAAAGCAGAATAGCACTAGCAAAAAGAGCTTTCATGAAAAAGAGAAACCTTTTAGTTTCAAATATTGATCTAGGAATTAGAAAGAACTTTTTGAAACTCTTTGTGTGGAGCACAGCTCTTTATGGTAGCGAAACGTGGACTTTAGGAATACCGGAAAGAAAGAAAATTGAAGCATTTGAAATGTGGTGCTACAGAAGAATGCTGAAAATTAAGTGGACAGACAAAGTAAGAAATGAACGAGTTTTGGAAATGATGGGTGAGAAAAGAAGTTTATGGAAGAAGCTTACAGAAAGAAGAGACAGGCTGGTAGGTCATATTTTGAGACATGCTGGATTGGTTAACTTGTTAGTGGAGGGAACAGTCGAAGGTAAGAACTGTAGAGGAAGACAGAGATTAGAATATATGAAACAGATAATTGATGACGTGGGCTGTAAGGGGTATGTAGAAATGAAGAGGTTAGCACAGGATAGGAAAGGATGGAGGATTGCATCAAACCAGTCGAAAGACTGACGACCAAAAAAAAAAAAAAATAAACGTAAACAGCTCTAGATCCGTGACCGTACCAAAAATATGGTAATTGGCTTAAACCAATTTACGATAACAGGACGTTTATTATGTTTTCTTGGTTCTCCGGGCAGAGCCGCGTTGATTCTTGGAAACCTGACGTTTCAGCCATCTAGATGTGGCTTTCTTCAGAGGACTGCTATGCTGTCTGAAGCGCGCACTGTCAGAGGTGACGTCACGCATGTTGCCACCGCCAGCGCGGGCAGACTAATTGGGGCGCACGTTCTTTGTTTTACTGAACAGACATGACCATGTTTCGTCAAGCTTAGTAAGTTAATTTTTGGAAACGTCTTATACTAGAATCTAACTAAGTTTACCTATAACATAACTACTGCTCATTGGAAAATTACAAAATAAATTTAATAGTAACAGTTTGGTAGCATCCCAGTACATAAAATTGATTTAATTCTCCGCCAATCACCGGTTTATTCACAATTAACGAATTTGTCTTTACACTACACTGTTGCTGAGAGGTAAAGATAACGCAGTTAAAACGGGACATTGTCTACACAGCATTACCGAGCATGGTGGGTGAACGGTTAACGGTCTGGCCTCGCATTCGGGAGGACGCGGGTTCGAATCCCCGTCCTGCCAACCAGATTTCGGTTTTCCATGGTTTCCCGAAATAAATCCAGGTGAATTCGGGATGTTTCCTTCAAAAGCCCACGTCCGAATCATTCCCATTCCTTCCCGTTCCTTGTATCCCGTCTCTAATGACCTCGACGCATACAAGGAGTCAAAGCAATAAGAAATAATGGCATACGCCAGTTTTGATTTTGTGTATTTTCACTACTAGCATTTCCGCCAGCTTTCGCCCGCTTGGATCTAGATGCGTGGATAAATACAGCTACGGTAGATGTTTGGATTTTCAGTTAACAATAATAACGTAGGCTGTGGTTATGTTGAAATGTAAGCTGGACGACAGTTCTTTGCTAAAAAAACCTCTTAAATCTCACATTTCGTAGACGCAAAGAGAAAAAAAAAATTCTCTCTACGACGTCCAACACTACTTCTCCCTAGAGGGCGTTCAAGTCACTCGAGTTACGTATTAAAGGTGCATATTCACATAAGTTGTGTTGCTCATTCCGAAGAATATGGCGGCCCGTAACATATTCTTCTGGGAACCGTTCTCGAAACGGTCGTTCAGCAGTTGAACGGTAATATCCAGTCATGGATCCCTATACAACTCTGAATTGTTTTCATGCTCTCCGCTTTCTCTTGAAGTGTGTTATGCGATACTCTGTGTAGTTACAATTCCGTTTAGGGAGCGTTCATAAGCTACGTGACTCCATTTTCCCTTGAACCCCCTTCCTCCCCATGAAGCCTGACGTGGCTTTTTCCTCGATTTGCGTGTCGTAATTTTATATAATTGTAAATATTCTCAGTGAAATGTTAAGACTAGTCACTCCTGCGGGGAAAACCTCTTTTTCTGGTATAGTAATGGATCCTTTTTTCTTAAGGTATTACTTAAATTCTCCCTTTCTAATTAAAGATTATTCATTAATCGATAACAGAAAAAACTTATACCTGCTGCATAAAAACGCTAAGAAGAGCTGCATCTTTTGTTTTATGATTCTTTAATATGCTATAAAGTTTTCTATAACTCATTGGATAGCGAAAACTCGATTGAAAACCATTTTTGATAAATGTAAAGTGGCACTCCACATAACACTTTGAACTTGAAATAACACTTCAGCGAGTACCATAATTAAAGTTGTACTGAAATTTACTTGACGGAACAAAATTGGAATATTTTATCAGCGAGCGGTGTAGTCACAAGCGGACGATCCCAGTCAAATCAGCTTTATTTCAAACCAACAAAACATACTTTTCCAGTCTTGGAAAATCCCTGGAGACATCTGTAAGCGAATTTGAGGCTAGGTACGGCATATCTAATGTTTTTCGAATAGTGTCGGTTAATCTCCTCGTGGAACCCAACGATATGATTTCAAGTCACACGCGCATGCGCGACATGTCAGTAACACTATATCTAAATTACATACGGAGATGATTAAATGACGGAAATAACTATTCAGAAGCTGTTGTTTATCCTGTCTCTTATTTTAACTGTGGCGAATAATATCAACAAGAAGCTACGTGGCGTGACTCAAACAATTCCCCCCCTCCCCCCCATACGTAGCTCAACGCAGCTTTCTGCCCAATCCCTCTAGATTTAGCCATGTATTTTATGTACGCTGCCTTGCTTGCCTCAAGAACCACTGAAGCGAGCTCAAATGTCATATGTCTGTGAATGGTGTTACACATTTTGTACGTGAACCATGTAGGCAGGAATTTGGAAGGTCCCAGCAAGTTCTTCATAGTTAATTCGGGAGGGCGCAGGTTCGAATCCCCGTCTGGACATCCAGATTTGGGTTTTCCATGGTTTCCCCAAATCACTCCGGGCGAATGCCGGGATGCTTCCTTCAAAAGGCCATGGCCGAATTCCTTCCCGTTCCTTTTCCCCCGTCCCATCCCGCGTCTAATGACCTCGACGTCGACGAGGCGTAAAGCGATAAGTAAAAAAACAAAACAAAAAATTATGAAGCCGAAATAAGGCTATTCTAGTTACGAGGAAAGAGGTAAATCGTTGTTAAAACGGAATTGGAATTCAGCTCTCGCGTGCACTCCTGTTGCCCCCATTCCGAGCGTGTCTGGCGCAATTGCAGGGACTGTCTGTACCTTGTAACGCCTGTGTCGAGAGTGCTTCGCATGCAGTAGCGGTCGTAATTTGCGGGGACGGGCTAGTTGCTGCACCAATGGTTTACGTGTTCAACGCGGACGAAGCTAGCACGCAAAGCAATTCGTAATTCACATTGTACCAACTGAGTTATCTTTGAACTATTCCGAGATGTTGCATGGAGTTTAATTTAGATTTACTTCGTTTCAAAACGACCGGAAGAGAAAAAGACTGTGGATAATTCAGTTTAACCTCAGGCCAAGATATGAGAGGAAATGAAATAAAATATTAATATGTCACTATTAATAGTTTTCATAAACTATTTCCAGTAGGTAAATTTTCATGGAAGTAATTACAAAATATTAAAATATCAACTTTTAAGCACAAATAAAACGAAATCAACAAATGAAATGAAAGAAGTTGGTGGGATTACATTATTTAAATAAATTAGAAATCCACTGAATTTAAAACAGAATCCACGTGATGTATTTACACACGTAGTTGTAAATTCCACATATAATGAACACCTTATTGCACATGAATGGATAAAAATCGTTAGCGGATCATAAATAATAGTTTAACATTAGGATTAGAAATTTAATCGGATGCCGTTAGCCAAGAGAGTTACAGAGTATTTGCTAATTGTTTGCAGTTGAACCGGACCATTACTATATATTTACCACGTCGGTATCTCGGTTACTGAATGCTAACTCGAAGTGTCCCAGGTACGCTATTAATCGGCTACTTGCAGCACAGGTTTGGACCTAAACCAATTCAGAACACAAGCCCAAATAAAAAGAACACATTTTGTAATACTCGAGAGCCAATTTGCTTGCTCTACCTAAGTTCACCTCCACGAACCAAACGCCAGATCAGTATGTTCCACAATCCACAAACAATTTTCGTCTTTATCAGCTTATTTTTTTAAAAAAAATTTAAAAAAAATTTATCCCTGAAAGTTCGCACTTCCATCACTCTTTTTTTTCTCCGACATCCTCTTCGGCCAGTCCGTTTGTCAAACAGGATCGAGCGACAATGCGATATGAAATTTAAAAAAAACAAAATCCAACACTAGTTTATAACTATGAAATTTGGTAGACATTTATTGGCCACGTTACGCACTTGATATTCGATGTTTTCCGAACTTAGATGAAATTTCCAATTCTGTTACTCTTTCCACCTCTCGACGGAACTGCCATATTCTCAACTTCCTCCTGTCTTTCCTTTAAACATCAAAGTTCTCTAGCGGTTATTCAGATTCCCAGTCCACAGTCACAAAGTCAGTTAGCATAACATGTCTTTAATTATCTTATTACTCAGGCAGAAAAAGTGTATCTTGCTGAAGGAAAGAGTAAAAATTAAAATTATTAGTAACTGCTAGGTAACTATGGTCGGTTATAACGAACTTGATCTTAAGAAAGTCATTAAACATAAGATGGTACTACATAACTGAAAATATCATGAAAATACGAAAAAATCATACGGGATTTATATTTATCAATGGGATATTCTATTCGAGGTAACAAAGCGAGAGCGTATCTAAGCAATTATCTTAGGCTTAGTCGTCCTTAAACCTGCCACTGTTTGTCTCTGCTTCGAAAAAACTCGTTTAAACACACAAAGTATTCAATATCGTACTGAAATATGGAAGTAGCATATCATAACCTATACTGAATGCTCGATAGTTACTAACAACCAAATTTAGTGAAAAAAGATTCGAGAGATTTCCTCATAAGCAGTATGAAAGTTCATCTGAAAATTCCGCTGATTGGTAGTAAAACATATCGAACGTTATTCATTGCAACTATACCTTTCAAGAAAATTAGTATTACTATTTTTATTACATTGATTCGAGCATTTAAAATGATTGTCCCTTAGAGCTGCAGTTTTAATCTCCTTGGTGTGTGATACCGCAGTACTGATTGCAAACTTCACTTCTTATAGACCACAGCTTGTCACAAGTTCATAGTTTGCATGATTGTTATTTCTGATACTTTGCACTATGTTACTTACCTGCAACTCTCCATGATGTATGAAAGCTTTTGAATGTTTATAAGTCGTTATCTAGAAGTAATGTGAACCATTTCGATAATGAGGTATTTGTCATCAGTTACAACTTCTTCGTTGAGAATTTTTTAAATTACAGATGCTGTGCTTTATTAGAAAATTTCAGTTAGATTTTTCTACACAAATATCTTCAAACATTCATTACAAGAATGCTTGTTGATATTACAAGAAATTTTTCGTGCTTGTCAGCAGTAACTTAATAGGATAGCGTGGTAGTCATTACAGAGAAATTAAAAACTTGGGACTGTTATTGGAGCCACCTGCGTTCTTGCCGTGACTAAAGGTTCGCTTGAACCACAAACTCATTCTGTGGATCCAAGCAATACCCCTTCGGAAATACGATTACAGACCGCTTTTTAAGATATTGTTGAAATGCCTGAACCTGTTTATAGATTTAATGTATGCGCATGATTGGTAAATATGATTAACCAACACCATAATAGCATTAAAAGTAAGCAAGAGAAACGATACAGCACAATTTCAAAAAATGACATTTTTATAGCTATAATTCAAACACTTGTATCTTGACAAGAATATCAGAAATAGTTTTTTTTTTTTTTTTTTTTTTTTTTTTTTTTTTGTGTCACTGCCTCAACGGCATGTTTGTGGCCCCGCTACCTTAAGTAGCTCTACCTAATGTGTCGCTTGTTTGGGATGGGTTATTTTTGGGGACGCTTTTTATTCTCTTTAAGGGGGAAAATGGCTATAGTATGTCACTGATATACCTTGCGAATATCAGGTGACATCCTTATTAAAACCCCTTTAGGTTTTACTAAGTCCGTTGGGGATCACGTTGTAATCAGCTGTGTTAGGAGCTGGACGACTTTCCACCACCGCCGTTTTAGGCACTCACCAGTTCTTGTAATCCAGCTTACAGATTCCTCTCATTCTTCGTGGATTAACAACGACTATAATTTTGATACATTCTTTAACTCCTAACCTGCGTTTGTATTACTACCCTGTTACTTTAAAATACACACTTTGGGTGGAGAGTATTATATTAACATGTCGTCGGGCCTGGAGGGACAGAGCACATCTTAACGCACAGGAAATGACTCCCTGCGGCGGTCATTGAATTCCCTGATGAATCGCTCGCTACACACAATGCGTAAACCAACAAGCTAGAAGTTTCAGCCGACTTTTAATATAACGGATAGTCGTAGAAAATATATAGTGCCATCTGATTTTTATTACTTAGCGGAAGCGTAGAATTAATAAATAAAATGTATTTTTTCTTCTCGTCATATTACCGCGTTTTGGTGCATTCCTCCACCTCTTTCTGACATGTTCATTTCCTCATATTCATAGCCGTCTGTGTCCTAGACAGTCATGAGGATATCTACTTGTGGGGTATAAAAGCATGTGTTCTGTATGGCGAGTGTCAATTTGTTTGTGTGAATTGCTTACGGAAATACCGTCTAAGCGTTAATCTACATAATCAAGGGAAACTTCCTAAAACGCTGATGGCTTTTGAGGATCTGTTTCGTGTTCTCCTCTAAGAATGGCTATTCCAGTGGAACTCCAATTTACTTCGATCATGAGCCACCTATTCCTCAATTGCTTTCTAAAATTAGTGCGTTTAATACGCGTTCTCCACGTAACGTTAGCTATAAGTACCATGTAAATATGTACATAATAATTTATAATGCTTTTGTCAAATGTAAAACAAATTCACAGCCACTGACAATGCCCCACGCCATAAGGGCGAAACGCATATGGGGATAAAGTTACATTATCATCAAGTTTCCAGACGGAATTTTGATTTATAATCTATTAACCAACAACTGCGGAAGATGGCCTGCAACCAAATTTGCGATACACTGCCAATTGACGGTCTCTGTTTAGTTTTGAATTGGATATAAATTTATTATTTTTCATGTGACCGTCTTTTTGTGAGTTGTGGTACTCTTGTTACAAATGAGGCGTGTCGTGTGTTGCAGGTGGTCAGCGATGGCGACTACCAGGCGCTTGCCCCTGTTAGCGCCGCTGCTGCTGGTGCTGGCACTGCTGATAGTGCCTCCGCAGACCAGAGGGTCCCCTCCTCAGCCGCCGCAGCGACGCCGCAGCGTCGCCGTGCTGGCGCACGACACCTACCCGGGATACGGAGTCAAGCAGTTCCCCGCCGGCTCTTCCTACCGTCTGCTCGACACCGGCTTCTCTCAGTTCTTCGCCGTGATACGCGGCGGACTGCTGATGACCACGGCGGACCTGCGGCCGCTGGTAGGCCGCCCCGTCAACCTAGCCGTGCTGGAGGAAACGCCTAACCGTACCCAGACGCACTCTCTGCAACTGTACGTGCTTGACCGCCGCGACATGTTGCACTTCATCGAGCCGAAAGGGCCGGGAGAGGTCATGGAGAACGCTCCCGCAGGGACTTACGTCACGAGGCTACGGCTCAAGGGAGGGGGCGGTGCCCAGTATGCGATCGTAGCCGGCGATCCGGGAGGTGCCTTCCGGCTTTCAGGAGGCAACGCGACCGGAGTCAATATCGTGACGTCAAAACCGCTAGACCGCGAGCAGACGCCATCTTACACGTTGACGCTCGAAGCGGCTGACGCGCGCGGCGTCGACAAGGCGGTCACGACGGTCAAGGTCAACGTGCTGGACGAGAACGACAACAGCCCCGTGTTCTCCAGCAAGGTGTACCGCTTCCCGGTCGAAGTCGGAGCGCCCAGCCCCGGTCGCTTCCGCACAGTAGGCAAAGTGTCTGCCACCGACGCCGACGGGGACCACGTAGCGTATCGCCTGGCAGCGCCCAGCGGACTCGTGGTCGTCGTCCCTCAGACGGGAGAGTTGCTTCTCGCAGAGGAACCGGCAGAGGAGGACATGGAGTACGAGATAGCCGTGGAGGCTCACGATCTGCGGACGCCGAGTCGCACATCTCCAGCCCCTGCTCAAGTGTGGCTGCAGTTCAACGCTCCCCCAGCCACCCAGGCATCCTCCAGTAGTGACAGTGCCAACGAAGTCGGCGTGGACTCTGAAGAGGAGGAGCAGAACGATGTCGGAGGAGAGCCTCAGTCACGCGTCCACCGCATCGCCAAACGTAGAGTGACTCGCGCTGTCAGGCCAACCAAACGGATCGAGTTCACAGAGGCCGACGGCGAGACGGAGGGCCGCGTGGTGT
Organism: Vandiemenella viatica; assembly: GCA_031002005.1. Classification (NCBI taxonomy): domain Eukaryota; kingdom Metazoa; phylum Arthropoda; class Insecta; order Orthoptera; family Morabidae; genus Vandiemenella; species Vandiemenella viatica. Next base: position 71,231,301 of record JARYHS010009186.1, on the reverse strand, counting down.
TCCAGCTGGAGAAGGAGACTGAGCGAGAGACGTTTAAGATCAGGGACGAGAATCCGTGGGTGACGGTCGAGCCGAATGGAGCCGTCCGCGTCAAGAAAAAGTGGGACTACGAGGAGCTCGGACCGGAGAAGACTATCGACTTCTGGGTCACCATCACCAACACGGGAGCTGGCCGTGAGTATTCGCTACAATTACCACACAATATGAATATCTGAGAACAAACACACGCTCTATGCGACTGCCTTGTTTGATGTTTTAACACACACAATAACACAAGAGTACTTTTCGGAGATAGCCGGTCGTCGTAACTAGATTTCAGTTCAAAGAGGCACAGCAAATTCGCTGTCTTGTCTCATAGAAAAAAGGAAAGTAGTGTAAAAATACCAGGCAATCTGCTAAATTTTAAATTTACCACCAATTTCCGATCGGTGATTCGTGATTCTTCTCGTAACGATTGCTGATGCCAAGCATATTTTAAGAAAATTGTTTTTGGAACCATGGGCGCCGGCAGGATTACTTTAAGGGGGTTGCATCTGTTCTTTTAAAAAAAATACATTATAATACTTATTACTTATTAACTAAGGATACTGAATTTATTAACAAGGTGTTGAACAACAAGGCGTCTTAACTTATTACTTAAACAGTCAATTTAATAATATTTTTTTTGTTTCTTAATCTTTTTCTGTGTATATTCTTTCATAGCAGGGGGGTGCAAGTGCACCCCCTTGCACCCCCCTCCCGGCGGCCATGTTTGGAACAACTCACAGACCCACTCAGATTAATATCAAATGAGTAACAATACTTCCTCGGCGCAACCGGAACATATGAATAATTACAAATTTGGTCTCTGACGTTGAGAGTAAAGTGACAGGTCTCTACCAAATGTTTCTACTACGTCAAGAAATGTCTGCGAAATGGTCTTCATCGTACCATATCGAAATTTTCTGAGTTTACATTCGATCGCCGGTTATGTATGATGAATCGGGAATCCGTGCCTATTGCCTTTGCTCCTTTTCCGCGTGGCAAGAGGTTGGTAGCAAAGTATATTAGACCTCTTGGATACTATTATCCAAAAACAATAAAATAATTACCTCGGACATTCAACATTTTAACTTCAATGTCACTCACGGGAGGACTTATTAACGTGTTTTATACTGATTGTAATATTTAAAACTGTCGGACGTATGATATAGGAAACGTTTCAACTGAAGACGTAGTGTAAACATAGAATACTGAGAATAAAAGAGGGTGCGGCGTGTCAATTCGCAATCATCCCCCTAGGCTGTGGTGTAAAACAGAGAACCACCAATTAGGGAGCGTGCATAAACCACGTAGCTCCATTTTGGCCTCCTGTTAAGCCCCCCTCCCCCCCCCCCACCCACGTAGCACGTATCTTTTTTCCATTTTGATTCCAGAAGACATTTTGTACTGTTTTCTCTTGTCAGATTATTGTAAATTACATACGGAGATAATTAACTGAGGGAAATAAATATTCACATGCTGTTATGAGTTCTATTCCTCATTTTATTTATGAAAAATGTTATGAAAGGAAAGATACGTGGCCTGGCTCGGAAACCCCCCCCCCCTCCCCCCACGTAGCCCAGAGTAGCCTTTCAGCCAACCCCTCCCCCCACCCCTAGACCGAGCCACGTAGTTTGTGCACGGGTCGACACGTAAAGGGTGCCTCCAACAAAGAATTCTTATTAAAATGAGACTCACCGTAGTTTATATACCAGGACACTGCTATTTTATCTCTCCTTGATTTATTCTGCAATACTGTATCCCAAATTCAGCGAGTCTCCACAACGTGATAAACCCTGGGCTGCCTGTGGAGTTCGAAGAGTAGAAATCAATTTTCTCAGCGAGAGCTAGATCGATGGTTAATTGTGAATTATTTCCAGCTTAACTTGTGTGGCAATATTCGGATCAAAAGTGATTGTCACCTATAATTCACTATAGCATTTGCAGTGAAATTTGCTAACTTGGGCAACATTACACAATACATATGAACCGATCAGTTACTATCGATATCTAATATGTGAGTGGAGACTTTCTCGGCGTATTGATGAAATTAAATCAGGTAGGGATATCTGAAGTAGTAGACTTGATGAAGATTGCAGAGTCGGCAGTCGAAACATTGTCTTTTTGCTACGCTATCCGGCTGTACTCCTGTGACGATTTAATTAGTATCGATGTCTTCCCATTGGTAGGTTTGATTACACTTTCGATCATCTACACTGACTGCCGATCCCCATCAGCTCGATATAATGGAGTGCAACCCTCAAAGCTAAGGTTTAGCCATATTTCAGCTTACAACTTGCACGTATATGATACAAATATTAATCTCTGAGAATGTGTTTTGTATATAAACCTCTTCTTTTAAAGACAAAATAGGATGGAAATTGTAGGAATCAGGTTAGCTTTGCTGAAATAGAGTGGTAATTTTCTGATAACAAAATACACGAAAATCATCATATTCAGATAAATTTTTGACTGAAATCTCTAGTGTTCTTACCGTACGAAATAGTAATCAGGCAGTTCGCTAACGAGTTCTACGGTTCGAATCCCCGTCCGGGCATCCAGATTTGGGTTTTCCTTGGTTTCCTCAAATAACTACAGGGGAATGCCGGGATGCTTCCTTCAAAAGGCCATGGCCAAATTCCTTCCCATTACATGTCCCCAGTCTCACCTCGCCTCTCTGACCTCGACGTCGACGAGGTGTAAAGCTATAAGTAAAAAAAAAAAGATTTTTGCAATATCGATTTAGTCTTGGAACGGAAAAAAATGTTGCACATGGCATTGTATTGGTATTTCATTTTTTCTGCTAAGTGGAAAAGATAGACATAGTGCCACTAAAATTGTCCTGAAGTCGTCTAGTGAAGTTTTACGGAGAGAAGGCTATCGGATGCATGGCCGCTTAAGAAGTCGTTAAAAGTTTTATTGCTAAAGTTGTGTGTCCCCGAAAGAAGCGTCTCGGAATATTTAAAGAGAATTCAGTCGGGTGACGGACAGCCAAGAAATACTCCAATTTCAAGACAGCTGCGTGGAACTTAGTCTCTTTCTCAATCTCCGTCCGAAATGAGGCAGCAAACTTCAAATTCTTCCCGCTTCCGCGAACAGACAGAGTTCATTTCTTAGACTCTTAGATAATTTCTTGAAGCATTGTTATGGTAGTTTTTGTTATCTATGAAGGTCGTTAATGAATGCGTAAACCCTTTAGTTTCCACACAGTTGGTTAAACATGTAAAAAAAACGGTTTACTTAAATTGCAGTTCTTTCCATAACGAATTGTTGAACAGTATATAAAAAAAATATGACAGTACATATTTAACTTGAGAAAACGAAATATCACAAACAATTATCTTTCAAAAAAGTGATTTCTTTTATGTGTTGATGAATAAATTTATTTTGTAAGTAAGAAGGGCGCATTTAAAATGTGCATTATGGTAACTACTGAATTACTAGGTTTATTCGATTATAATCATCGAAATAAACTTTAAACTTCTATAATTACGTCAATACAAGTTGACATCGGCAAAATATACTGTACACCTTCCAAAAGACAATGTGGTGCCCACAATTTGCCAGTCGTTGATTGATGCATGGCTAATAGATTGACGGAACGCATTCCGATATGCAGATGTGGGGTATCTACTATGTGTGACTCGCCGTTGTTGATAGCTATTCATCCGCCTCGAGTATTCTGATGTTACTGTTCCACCATACGTACAAAGTTTGGCATGCTTTGATTCTGATCATTTTCAAGCCTTGTTTTGAAAATAATTAGTATATTTTTGTTTTGTATGATTGCATGACATAGATCCCGCAAATCGTGGCAGCACTTTGACTGTTATAAGACTTTGTTGTAGTTTGTCGGACATTAAATTCGTCTTAAACGATTGTTTTATGTAACTTGTTTCGTTGCCATTAGAATTTTCTTTGCAGTTCATCACCTCCCCCCCCCCTCTTTCCAACTGCTTCTTTTAATCAGTGATAAAATTTTGTAAAGTCATTTTTCGCTACACTGCAAAGTTTGCCCAAAGTAGAAATTGCATCATTAGTTTAAATGGCAAGGAGAAATTCCCAAGCATTTTGAAGACATTTATCGCTATCCTAACCTCATTTATAAGTTCTTGTTTGTAAGTATAGAGCATTGAGTTATAGACAGAAACGGATAGATGGCATTAGCATCAGATGTGGCTGATACGCAAAGAAATTGTTTCTGCCTTTCACTTAAAAATACAAAAGTGTGTCGCTCCAAAACAATTTTAGATAAAATGTATAATTTTTATGCGTAGACCACGAACATGTACTAAACATCTGGATTTTTCAGTTAAAAAAAAAAAAAAGAGTAAATCTGTGAAGTGTGTGATCAGATTTTATACAGCGTATGTGATCTACATGTTTCCAATCTGGTCCAGCTGATAAAATACTTCAAGTGACTACTCGACATCAGACCATACTAGTCTTTCTTTCTACGAATATACAGCTCTGGTAAATTTAGCAAGCAACTGCAGCGTCACAAATATCTCTGATTGTAAACAGGACGAAATTGTTCATTTTGCTACTAAATGTAAAAAATGGGATTTGGATAGCCGTGTCTGTACAATAACAGGCTTAAACTAAGAGTTTTTTTTTTTTTTTTTTTTTTTTTTTTTTTTTTTTTTTTTTTTTTTTTTTTTTTTTACGTCTTTTCTAGTGGACTGTTAATTTCGCAATGCCCCAAGATGGCTATTTCTTCGTCTCCACAGATCTTCGTTCCGCTGTTTCCGTCCAAAATTAAATAACCAATCGTTTTAATACTGAAGGATTTTAGGCGCATACCATTGGCTGAGCGAGACTTGAGATGCAGTGGGAACTACTTTCTGAGCTTGCCTCTGAAAATCCGTGCGCCCAGGGCACGTCCCTTTTCCCTGGCATCAAAGGGTGTCTGGAGTAATGATGGGAATATTAGTGTCTGACGGGTCCTTTCCACGATCATGCAACCAAACCAACATGAAGCATTCAAGAATATTATCTCCCCGCTCCTATTCATAATTAATTTGCTCTTAACAAATACTAATTGGTATTATTACTAGTTTTATTCTACAAATGTAATGTGAACTATTACACATAAGGGCTCAGTTTTTCATTTCGGAAAGCATGACACAGCCAAAAAAAAAAAAAAAAAAAAAAATTAGGTTTGGATTCTAGTGACATGGACACCATTTAGGAGTGAAAATATATCGCGGTCTTATGTCTGCCTTTGACACGAACAATTCAGTTGCGTAAAACCTTTTCGAGCTTTCCACTGGGACAGCGTGTCAGTACAAATACAAAGTGACGTTTCGCAGCCTGCCTATGGCTCCATCTTCCGGCAAAGAGGAGGTGAGCCGGAAGATGGAGCCAGAGCAGGCTTCGAAACGTTGCTTTGTATTTCTACTGACGCGCTATCCCGGTGGAAAGGTAAGGGCAGATTTTACGCAACTGACTCACCGAGAAAGTCTACATCCTTTTACGAACAATTGAGGTTATGAACAATTTTTTGATGGACGTGTTTTTTCTCTAGATATTTCGGTGCATTAAATTAGATGCCCAACCCAACATATCACACTCTGAATACGGAGTGCGAGATCGTGTCAGATGTTAGGTATTCGCGGTGCATCGTACCACTTAGTGCAGCCTACTGTTCCAACCGCTGGTAATGCATCCTGCTCAGCTCTGCAAACGCGCACACCTCTATGCGAGATGGGGGCGCAGGGCCCGTCTACCGCAGCGAACTCCGTTAATGGCTGGGAGCATGTAGATTGGCGGACGGGGAGCAAGGAAGCGCTTTGTGGGCTGCGCGCTGAATGTACGGCGGGAAGGAAACACAGTGCTTCGTGCGGAATCATAAATAACCCATCACTGCGATGTGCCCTGTGTTGCAGGAAAGAGCAGCGCTGCTAGCGTTTCACGACGCGATACGCCGCTTAGTGTTCTGCAACGCTAACAGAATAATGTAATCAACCGTGAAACGTCTTTCGCTCTATTATGGCTTTCATATTACTCAAGAATTCTGTGTGTATATGAATTGGATAAATTCCTGCTTATGAAGCTAAACCTTGAAACGAATCTGTTAACTGAATAAATGGTGTTGTCCATGTACTTACTTACACGTTTGAGTCGTGCAAACGCACCCTACGCTCGCTCGGTTTGTCGCTGCCAACTCGACCTCTGCCGGCCAAATACTGGAAATACAGTGCAGAGGACCGAGCCTGGACGTAAGCTCGAGCTTGTCAGTAGGCTCGGCCTGTGATTCACTTGCTGCGTGGGGACGAAGCGACGCTGGTACTCGCTCAGTACAATTGGAACAGCCACGAACAGCATCGCAGTTTTAAAATCGCTAAATCGAAGAATGAAGTAACTGAAAAATTAAAGATGTAATAATCTCATTTGGTGGGGGACTCTACTTTGAAACTTATTAGACTCACTGTATAGCGTCAGCAATTAAAACTCTTTGATCTTTTCTCTATCAATATATTAATATTAAGCCTCGTACATGACATGTCCCAGACATAAAAAGATGGGTTCACAAAAGGCATGAATTTATTCAACAAGTTAAGTGACATCAACTTTGACAAGTGATTAGTTTTTGCAGATGGCTAGCTCAGTCGGCTTTCTCAAACAAGTCTCTAGCTACTCAGGGGTATTTTTCGGGCCATGATGTGTTGCAACCATGTTGCACTGTTAGAATCACTTTACCGTGTGCACTGCTGTCGACACTGCTGGCGACGTGATGCGCACCTCAGACGCTCAGAGGATGGCGGTAGTCCGGCCACAGCGTCCAATCAGTTCCACGAGTGGCTCGTCTCCACCCCGCCTCGGAGCAGCATTCCATGGAACAGCATACAAGAATATCCTAGTGGCGTGTCCCTATTGTTCGTAGGTTGGCTGTGCCCCTGCTGTTATTGTCAACAGCGCAGAGGGTGGCTTGACGAACAGGCCCGCGGCTTCCGCTCGCCGAAAAATAGCCTTCCCCCGATACGAGCACACTATCTCGCCTTGGGAACGCGACTTATTACAAAGAGTGGAGAGTATATGTCTTGTTCTTCTTATTTTATACGTGTTGGTGTATAATTTTATAAGAGTGTATACGTTTACATTCGGAAAATTCGGATACTTAAATACCGGGCCCAACACTATTCATCATTTCCTTGGCGATGTTCCGGTATTTCATAAAAATTGGAACAGCATTTCTCCTGAACATATGAATGATGTTTTGATTACTAACAATCACTTGTTAGAGCGATATCACTTATGTCATCAAAGTGAGTTCATTAATAGGTACAAATATATTTGAGACCTCCATATAAATCATAATGTGGATTCCGTGTATATATGTCAATAACTACAGATAACTTATTTATGTTATAGCTTTCGTTACACTGTGTTCTGATCTCGTAGTTTGTAATACTTCCGTTGTATATGTTTTTCAAACACTTGGCAATTTCATTTCTACGGTGATTCAGTTGGTAGAACATACACAAAATGTTGGAAGTAATCACTGATATCTACTGTAGATTGAAGAATGCCCCTGCCGTTAAATCTTGTCCAGTTTTCTAAAATGTACCATCCTTGTTGCGCGCCACGGGCGAGGAACACACTATGCGCTATTCCTGCATTGCAGAGTCTTTATTTGGCCACGGAGCCTTCGTTTGTCCTCCAAGCCTTCGTTTGTCCCCCGAGCCTTCGTTTGTCCCCCGAGCCTTCGTTTGTCCCCCGAGCCTTCGTTTTTCCTCCGAGCCTTCGTTTGTTCGCCGAGCCTTCGTTTGTCCGCCGAGCCATCGTTTGTCCTCCGAGCCTTCGTTTGTCCTCCGAGCCTTCGTTTGTCCGCCGAGCCATCGTTTGTCCGCGGAGCCATCGTTTGTCCGCCGAGCCTTCGTTTGTCCTCCGAGCCTTCGTTTGACCTCCGAGCCTGGGAATCTCCTGTTGGCATAGCTCACCCGAACTGAGTACACCTTAAAATAACAACCCTTAAATAACAAAATTATGAATAATCAAGGTCACTGGTATTCAGTAGTTCAGAGTAAAGCTACCAGGCTTCGCTAAGTGATACCATTACCGCTAGATAGCAGCATCACATATCACAGAAATATTGATAAACCTATTAGTAAGGAGATTTTCGGATATTTTTGCTTGTCTTCGGTAAACATTTCATCGTTTCTAATTGTTTTGCTCCTTATTTCATACGACTAAAAACCACCAACCTCGCTGTTCATCGTATATCATTCTCGAAATTTTCGCACGGGCCGCCTGGTAATTTTTTTATTGCAAAAAGTAACTACAATATATACCAACAATGAACGACACGAAAAATACATTGGTTTATCTTATATACCATTTATTCATTCGTATAATTTTTTATTGGATACGGAGGGAGACTAAACGTTTGGTGAATAATCATTTGCACTGCATAGAACCGATAGGTATCTTAATTAAAACAGCTCTTTCTTACATTGTTTAACAGAACTTTAATTTGGTATCAAATTTTCGTTTTCCTTCCCTGTGTATTAAACCGAAAACTGCATAAAGATATTACCGAGTTTTTAAAATATATATATTATTATTAATCATTATTGCCCTTGAAGACAGTGTTTAAACTCAAACTAATCATGATTATTCAGTTTTTGTTTGTATTTGTCTTCTTCCTCTTCTCTTCCCAAATGCTCTTCATACGCTCACTGTGTTCCTGTTTCCTTTGTTCAGTCCATTTTATTCCTGTTTTATTCTGTATTTTAAATTTTGTGTTCATATTTTGTTCTTGAATTGTCTCCTTTCCCGTGTCATTTCCTTGCTGATCCCTGCATGATTCAAGTCCTCTTCTGTTTCCTGGAACCAATTGGTTTTCCTGAGCGAACCATTTACCACATCAAAGATCCTCTTTATGAGTCTGGTGTTATTCATTCGCTATAAATGTCCATAGAATTGTAATCTACGTCTTCTGATCAAAAAAAAAAAAAAAAAAAAAAAAAAAAAAAAAAAAAAAAAAAAAAAAAAAAAAAAAAAACAGTTTTGTAACGTCGAAGTTTGGCCTGTCTTGATATATTTCTTTTGTTATAATATGACCATGTGAGTCTGTAAGCCTTCTGAAGCTTTTCTGATCTTTCCGAATTTGATGGCTTGTTAGATCCTCCTACTTGTATGTATTCCCCTAGATATTTGAATTTCTCGACTCTTTTTATGTTTCCAAATTTTGTGTGTATTGTTTGTACATTGTTGTTTTGTTTCTCCATGTACTGCCTTTTTTCATACGAAATTTGTACCCCTGTTTTGGCAGCAATTTGATGTAGCTGTTCCAATGCATCTTGTTGCTGAGAATTTCCAGTTCATCCGTAAATGCCAGGCATCTTATGATTGTTTTGGTATATCGTGTTCTTCCTAGCTGTATTCCTTTGACCTGTTTTTCCCATTGTTTTATAACTTTGTCCAATACGATGTTGAATAAAATCGGTGATAATCCATCTCCTTGCCTGACACCCGTGTAAACTCCTGAGTTTTTGTTGTATCATGTACATATATATATATAGTCAGCATCGTCTGTGTTTAATTTTCCTCAATTACGTGAGATTCTTCAAGTATTGTTGTTAACCTCAAATGAAAGAACAACACAGGATGAACACAACATTTAATTAAAACCACCCATATCCTGGGCCGGACTCGAACCGACGACCCCATGCAACGCGAAGCCAACTCGCTAGCCCCGCGCTATCTAGGCCGGCGAGATTACCCATTTATAACGCTCTGTTTACTTCTCGCTAATTAATCCAAAGATATTACAGGGATATTACGAAGGGATCATTAGAAGATGAAATTTACCTACTACGGAGACATCACTGCCCTAACGCGAAGTGAAGTTCTCCAGGAGAGGCCACGCGTCCTTCTTCTACAAGCAGCCAATTCTCTTTTCTTTTTCCTCCTTTGCCTCGGAATACTGCGCAATATCTTCCGCACTTCTTGCGGAGCTATTCGCGAGAAAAGCATCGCTGCAGGCAGCCGGTGATGTATGCCGGCTGTCTCTTGCCTTTTGTCCGGAAGTGGAACCGTGCCAGAGGATAATACTGCGAAAGGCGGAGCTACGAGTGGCGCGGGTTCACGCGACCCACGCCGTTCGACGGCCTCCACAAAGGACAGCCCTCCCCCGCCCAAAATACGGGGTCACAACTCGCCCGTAATGAGCTCGGACCCCCCCCCCCCCCCCCGGCTGCCCCCGCCTTGTTAATCAGACTGTGCGTCAACAGGCTTTGTTGTGCCACCAGATGAGAGCCTGTAGCTGCGAGGCCGTTGTTTAATCCTCGATTGCTTGCATGACACTGTCACGGCTTAACGTCTATTTAAAAAAGGCAACAACAGGTCCAATCACTCTTACTACCTGTGCTTCAGAACCGGTTTCCCGTGTTTTATGGACATTTATTGGAGGCTTTCTTTGTCATCAGTTTCTATCGACCGGTATAACGCAGTTGTTCACCAAACCTATTACTAACCTTATCCCTACGCCCATAATTTTCTAATATATTTTTTCGTATTCTGTGCTTCCCTTCTATTAGCCTGCATAATAACCGTATATTAACAAAACAAACTTTCAAAATGTGACCCATCTTCCATTCTCTTTTCTTTGTAATATTTTTTACAGAATTGTTTATTCCCCCATCGTTTCCTCAATGTCTGCAATTCGTACTTTGCACATTGTAAGAATACACAGCATCTTAGTTTTTAAAGAGTTAGTAATTAATGTTTGTTTTATATTATTTCAATGGGAAGTGTTTATTGATAGTGGTATTTTCGAATCACTATTTTGTTTCTGATTAATGTAAAGCTGATTATATGTGTATGTTGTTACAAGTGCTTTATATCGGGTTATTACTATTTCTTAAGTATTGTGTCAAAGAAATTCCAAGCATCATTATTACCAGATGAACAAAGTACATGAAAATCTCTGGACAGTACAGAAAGAAGATCTTTGGGCAAGGAGAAGGGGGGAAAGCGGTATGCAGAGAGGTAGGCGGAGAAAATAACTGCGACTGGTATCTGTACACAGAAGGATGCAATTATTAATGTAAATTAAAATAAAAAAGCCAAGTGGATGTTTTGATGGTTATTTTTATTCTTCTGGTGGAATAAAAGAGAAGTATTGGCACCTTTTACTAACAAGAAGGTTAGTAAAAAGTACAAAGATTATACGTGGCGTTCCGTGACAGACGAGATGCCATATCGTAAGTAAATAAGAAGGAGTACAAATATTATATGTGGCGTACCGGACAGAGACGAAGAGCAATATAGAAAAAGACAAATATTATCACATTCACTTGATTTTCAATATACAATAATTCTATTTAGCTAAATTTGAATTCGTTCAGTTATTTCTTTCCTTCTGTCCACCACATTTTGTAAGTTCTGTGAAAACAATGTGCTCCGCTGTAAATCTTTGAACAAGTTCTCCACAATGACAGACGTTACACAAGTCTCCTTTTGAAGGTGGCTTTTATTGCTGGTATTAATCTGTCTCTGATATTACCTGGAATACTGACATAGCCAGAAAGAGGAGAATCGGTTTTTTTGGTCACATAATGAGAATGGATAACAATAGACTTACAAAAAGAATGTTTAATCATGTTTACAAGAGTAAGAAGAGCAACCAGTGGATCCAAGGAGTAAAGAAAGATATGATTGAGATCGGAATAACAGAAGATTTAATACAAGATAGAGCAACTTTTAGGAGATTTCAAGAGTTTCCAGGAGAAGGAGAAGAGGAAATGTAGTAACATATGGACAGAAGAAAGAAGGAAACAGCAAAGTGAGAGGATGAAGAACTATCGGAAGTCAAGAAAAGAAGCATTGAAATAAATGCACGGGATTACTTTTCGTGGTCCTTAGATGGCCGATATCGAAGAGAAGAAGAAGAGCACTGTAATAATTGTAGCGATTTTTGTTCCCTTATGGTGTACGCCTCGTTAACGTCGACTTCATTAGAGGTGGGAAAAGAGCATGGGCAAGGAACGGAAAGGAATTCAGCCACGGCCTTTTGAAGCAAATACTCGGCAGTCGACTGGAGTGATTTCGGAATACGATGGAAAACCGAACTCTGGAAGGCAGGAAGGGATTTGAACACGAATGTGAGGACAGAGCGTTACCGATTACCCATCATGGTCGGTAAACAGCGGAATATTACCTAAAAATTAAAGGAAGAGAGTTCGGGTGCAAATAAATTTTAATAACGACGTTAACATAGCTGTATTGAAAATCTTGAGTGGCACCGAGATTTAACTTTATTAATGTTGAACATTCCGATGGAAAAAAGACATTCTTCGAAATTGAAGTTATTATCCATGGCTTAAGGCATGATCTGCCCGTAGATGCTATCAGACAGCGTATTGGACATCCTCGGTGCATATGAGCCAGGTAGCTCGATTCGAAGAAGAGACTCGATGTCTCTTAGCTATGTCTCACTTAAGACTAGTACCAGAAGTAATTAAGACTATAGCAGTAGTACACCTTTCTAATGATCGCTTCGATGCCCATATTATCAGTTCCACTTGATTTCTTGCATCAGAAACATTATGTTTGAGATCTTGCGCCCAAATTATTTTTGAAATGTTTTGCAAATCCGTTTCAAGAGAATGGTTCCTCTTTCACTCTCACCAGTCTTTCACTTTATCAGAAATTTTTAGTATTTATTATTCGTATGTACGAAATTGAAATAAATCTGTGGCGCATATAATAGTAACTCCAAAATCACAATAAGGATGAATATGCAGATACATTAGCAACTGAAATAAAGATAGCTTTGGAAAGAAGTATGAGGATACCAGTAAATGGACGCAAAAAAGATTCAAGTTCATGCATGTGGTTTTGTTCAGGAAAGAGCCAAGAATATTTTCAAAATCCCTCTCCCCTTTTATCAATGTACCTCGATCATTTTCTTTTTTTTTTCTTCCTCTAAGAATCTTCATCTTTTTTGTAGATTATTTTTATTTAGATTATTAGTACATTTTTAAATCTTAAAATATTTTAAAATAAGATTTAAATTTACGTAAATGGAGAATATTTTCTGATAGAACAAATAATATTGTAAGGAAAGAGTTTTTAAATCGAAAATTGAATTTTCTCGAAACTTTTCCTTTTGGGCCTTCCTTTTTTTTTTACCCTCTGTACTCTTCAGTTACCTTATGAAATGTTAACTAATGCTAACGGCTACATGGAGAAGCTCGAAAATTTAATATGTTTTGCCTTACAACATGCAAAATAAACTGCAAAAAATACGATAAAAACAATTGCTGCAGAGGGCTTTTGTTGTCTAGTTTAGTTCACGTAAAATGTGTCTGGTACATGTCCGGTAACAGCAAAATACCATACAGATTCAAACACGCTGCAAAAACGTTGCAGCTAGGATGATTTAGTGTTTGCATTAACACACTCCAGAAGAGCTCGTGTTAACGTTACTACCCCGGGGCTACGCCAACGTAACAGCACACAACAAAATTAGGACGTGTTTACCATTCATTAAAGCCGAGCGCCACAAAAACTAACACGGTTACAAGTTTGCATGTTTGCTTCTATTAACCGCCTGGCTTATTTTTATCTCTGTTTTTAAAAATACAGTTTGTAGATAGTTAATTAGTAAATAAAATCTACAGGTATATCTGATCGCACCGGTTTTTTCTTAGATTCATATTTTCATGGAAATAAAAAAAATTAAAATCCGTCTTAGGTAACAACCTTTTGAACACTAGACAAGTAATTACAAATCATCGCTACTAGTAACAGTCTTTCCCATAGCATAATAACTATCATACTTGTTTACGTTACCACATGAGAATTTGCGAAGTAAGTGCAGTGATATACTGAAAATTTGATTTCCTACATTCTAAAGCCTGTTTTAAATTACTTATCTAGAGTATAATCGGTATGATGTAGGTTAAAGATTTTTACTAAAATCCGTTCTCAAGAATTTTATTGTATTGGTCTGACGTGCAAGGCGTAAATAATTTCCCTACACACATATTTTTCCCCTTTCTTGTTGGCATACTTTTGCTCTGCACGAATGTCAATTTTAAATTCATTCAGCGTTTTTGGTAATTTTTTCTATCATTTTCATTGGTAATCTATCCCAGTGCCTGACCCCGACTGCTTGATAAAACCTTCCATCGCTTCCTTTCTTGAGCTAATTTCTCCATCTGTTCATAAGTGCCAGTAATAAGCTCCCCATACTGTAATGTTTGTATTCCCAATTCCCCTACAGTTCTGCTTTAGACTTGTTCCCTCCACTAAGCAATATACTCAGTCATGCTATTTATAATTTAAAAATTATTTTCATCATACAACATCCACTGAACATGTTTGTTCTATACTTTATCAGTCCACTTTAATATTTAGAATTGGGTGGCAGAGCACTGCTATATATTAAAGAGATGCTATATATTAAAGAGATGCATACACCAAAGACAATCTGCTAGATTGACTGTGGACACTAAAGTATCGACATACTATACATCGCTCATTAATCTGTCTACTTTATCATGGACTATGTTATCCGTGACATTATACCCATTGACTTAGAATTATAATTTTTGTATTTGATATAGAAAGATACAAATTACGTAAAGACATAAACTGACTGCGAGAAAACAAAATTCTGAGCGACCTGCATAAAATTACAGACTTACACACGTTATCCGAATATCTGTCGCCATTCGATTAGTTTTGAAAATTTCATGAAAAAAATGTCATTTACCCCCCCCCCCCCCCAAAAAGTATCCTGTGTCCTACCTAATGATACAAGTACTTCCTTGTCAAATTCCATCAAGATCGGTTCAGCCGTTTAGTCGTAAAAATGTAAGAGAGAGAGAGATAGACAGAATTAATTTTGCATTTATAATATTAGTGTAAATTCTAGACTTATAGTCTAAGTACATAAGAGGGAAGGTTACATCAAATTATTAGCAATGAACGAAATGTTATGATTCTTTAGGACTATACATTCGTATAATTTACATAATTTCATTTTTGGCCTTACGCCTAGTCGACATTGATGCGATTAGAGGCGGGAAAGGGCGGGGGGATATTAACGGGAAGGAATTCTTCCATGGACGTTTGAAGGAACCATTGCGGTATTCGTTTGAAGTGATTTGGGGAAACCATGGGAAACCCAAATCTGAAGGGTAGGGCGAGGATTGGAACCCGCGTCCTTCCGAATGAGAGGCCATAGCCTTGCCGCTGATCCACCAGTCTTTTTCGTATTATTTAACAACTAGCAGAGCTGCGGACGTTGCCCGGTACGATCTAGGTTGATTTGCTCATACAGTAAATTTTGAAGCTCATTTCAGAGGTCAGTTTGTGAATCAAATTTCATGTCAGATCCTCCATTTTCTATACGTATTTGAACGACTAATGTAGCAGAAAAGAGATGGGGTTGAGGTTGATTTATTACTGCAAAATTTTTAGCCGCCCTATCAGGAACATGAGTGCCAAGTTTCATCAAAATAACCTCAGCGAATCGTGCAGCAATAGAAACAATAACTATTTTCATGAAATATGGAAAAGGCAAAATCGTTTAACAATAATAATTATAAAAATACCGGAACGGGCAACACTGAAGGTTTTAAATAGTTCACTTTCATGTTCAAACCCTACAGATATACATTAGTTAATATTAACAGCGAATGTAAGTTCACTTCCAAAGATCAGAGACTGTAGCTGTGCGGCCTGAGCTTGTAAGCTCCAAGAACCAAAGAAGATCTCGAAAAAAAAATTTCCGTTATTTTATTAAAATTAATTTACATATTCAGTTTACTCAGTATCCTCTTCACATTCAATACGACCATTTGTGGGGGGTTTAAAGACTAAAAACGAACATTTAAGAAGGATGCGATAATATGGCTATTATTTTTCACGTAGTATGATGTATGCATTTCATCTTTGTTGTTTCACGCTATACGTTCAGATTTTCACTTAATGCTCCCGCGTTATATTCCTTTGAAGCATAAGACATACCAAACGATTCAGTTGAGTGAGGTTCAAAACTTTAAAACGGTGAAAACCCTATCGAAATCTGCGCCGTAGTTTATTAGTTTTTCTGGAACCAATATACACGGTTTTCGTTTTATAGACACAGGTGATGATTTGGATAACGAACCTTGTGATACGAACTATATTAGAAAGATTTGGCAACTACCGTAGGAAACCAGGTGTGTATAAATTAATTTTTGATAATTTTCTGTTAGGGTTGCTGGTTTCCAGACGCGTTGTATTACTTCCGGGTATTTACATGGGAACAGTGTCAACACATCTGACGTAATCTAAGTGGAATGAAACAGAGCTGGTAATGGCGGTGCGCATTCTGCTGTGCAGCAGAGCGGATAGGTTGCATCAGCGGAAGCTGAAACCCGAGTCCTGAGCCGTCGCAGCCCGCAGGATGTCGCTCATAAAGCGAGGACGATCCCCGGACACTGCATAGACTTGTTTTTATACCCTCATTTTTTTTGGATCCTTTCGCCATTGGTCGGACGACGAACGAGATGTAAAATTCGACTTCAATTTGGCGGCGGCTGGCGACCTGCCAAGTGCTGGGGGGTGGCTGGGTCAGCAATCCGACAGCACTGCCCTGGGAGTGGCTACAGCGCACGTCGAAGGAGGAAAACGCGACCTGATCCGACGCAAAGTACCTGCTATAAGCATCACCCTGCTTGCTCTCAGAGATGAAATGCTGTAACCGTTAGCTGCTTCATGCTCTACGATAGAATAAAAATCATCAGATTCTACAATAAAGCCCTGCGTTATATCCCAAACTTCTCCGCAGTGCGTATGGACTGAGAGCATAGGCGGCATCCATAAATTACGTGAGGTGCTTTTCCGGATTTCCGGACCCGCCCCACTTTTCTGGTGAGATTTGGTCCAAACCCCCCCCCCCCCCCCCACTGGTGAGATCTGGTCCGTGAGAGACCCCCCCCACCCCAGAAATCGCCGTGGTAACTTTTTGAGACCTTTTTTTTTTAGGTCTCACCCAAACTTTTCGCCGAAATAACCCCCTAAAATCTGCTTTCGCGTGTTTTGTAGACCTTTTTTTTTTAGGTTCACAGTCTAACAAATTTTTCAAAAACCTCACGTGAAATTACCGTTGACTCCCCCTCCCCCTTGGTGAGATTTGCCGGCACCCCCCCCCCTTATATCACCTCACGTAATTAATGGACGCCCCCCACACGACACTGTTGACGTTGATTCGTCAGACGGATGGGGACGTTAAGCCTGGCGGCTCTGTATGCCACCTTCGGAAGTGTAGGCCTAAGAGGGCTGGCACCAGGTTTCATCTTTTCCCTCATTCACAATACTGGTCATTCACACTTTAGACATCCAAACAAAATGATGAACACGGAAATAACTTAACAGCGACGCATTCGGGAGGACGTGGGTTAGAATCTCCGTCCGGCCATCCAGATTTTGATTTTTCATGGTTTTCCAAAATCACTCCAGGTGAATGACGGGTTATGGTCAAATTCCTTCGCGTTCCTTGCCTCAGTCCTTTCCCACCGCTAATGACCTCGACGTCGACGAGGCGTAAAAAAATTAAATAAACTTCCATCACTAGGGAAGTAAACGGGAAACTAAACACGGGAAGTTTTCCATGAAATAGTATATATCAACCTAACGGCTGAGGAGAAAACGATCGAGAAAGGGAAAAAAGTGGGAAAAAGTCAACAATACAAATGAATATAATGGAATGTTGTTGTAGCCTACTTTTCTACAGTTACTTAATTAATTGATTTTATTTAACTTCCCTATTAAATTTAACTGTAGAATAGAAATGAATTGCTGTGACATTACAAGAAGAACAGCCGCCGTTAATAACAGCAATATCAGATGAATTACGGGAATAGGTAGAACGTTGACAAAGATTACAATCAATCTTTCTGATAATTCTGAAAAACTGGTTTTCGAGTGCTGCAGCCATAAAACTCACTTGAGTACTCATTGCGGGGAGATAGGTTTCTGCGAAACAACGACTGTGACCTCTGCCCGATCCTGGGAACAATTTCGTCATTTGAAACATAAAAGTCGCAACGGCTGCGACATTGTATTGGACCCAGCTGACCACTTTCTGATTTTATCTCAGCCCATGTTGTAAGTCCAGACAGAAAGTGAGACAATGTTTTCACCTAAATTTGCAGGTGGTTTCAATTTACATTTAAATAAGCTTCAGACTGTTGATTATTCAGTCCCAGAGTTGTTGTTAAGGGTCTGCGTAATATATGAATATACGTGAGAAGGGGATATTTATTTTTGTTTGTTTACTTTGACATTATATATATATATATATATATGGCTTTCGGCAACTGAGCCATGTGTTTATATCTCTTCCAGTGAATTAGCTTCTCCAGTATGTTTTTTTCAATTCCTAAGTATAGACACCACAGGACGGACAGGACATTCACAAAGACATACAACTAGTGTTGTAAAAAAAACGGTTTTTTTCTGGCTTGAAAAAAAAACGGTTTTTTTCTGGCTTGAAAAAAAACATGAAAAAAAAACTTTGAAAAAAAACATGTTTTTTTTCTGGAACACGTTTTTTTTCACAACTATTAAATCTCAAATTTGTAAGGCAGTTATCGTTTAAAATGACTGTTTTAGAGTTTATTCTAAGTACTTATCTTAGTTTAAAATCTACTATATTTTTCTGGTTCAGTAGGGAAAAAAATTACGAAAATATTGGCAAAATTGACTGAAATTTTCTTTATGAACGGGGATTTCCCGAAGAGACTTGGTTGCGCCAGAAGGAATCCCCATTCCCCATTGTTTGGATTGATACTTGCTATTTGAAATAGTGCTGCCAGCCCTACAAAATTACCTACAGATCTTTTTAAAAAATTAGGAATTTAAAATTTATCCACGGTTTTTTGCCTCTTTTTATTACTAATTGGGCTTTCCTTATATTCGTATACTTGTTAACTCTCAGAGTATAGTGGTACTGACTCATTAAATTGTCAGTAAGGGAGCGTGCATAAACCACATAGCTCCATTTTGGCCTCCTGTGAACCCCCACGTAGCCCTACGTGGCTTTTGCGTCCCCCCCCCGTTCACGAAGCACGTAGCTTTCTTCCGTTTTGATTCCAGAAGACATTTTGTACTGTTTTGTCTTGTCAGACTATTGTAAATTACATACGGATATAATTAACTGAGAGATATAAATACTCATGTGCTGTTGTGAGTTCAATTCCTCATTTTAACTGTGAAAAATGTTACGAAAGGAAAGTTACGTGGCTTGGCTCAGAACCTCCCCCCCCCCTCTCCCACGTAGCCCAGCGTTGCCTTCCAGCTAACCCGTTCTCCCTCTGGACCGAGCCACGTAGTTTGTGCACGGTCCCTAATTACGAATCGTTTCCTTGCAACCGTTGGTGTAAACAAACGATTGAAAAGAAGTAAAGCTCCTATTTTGTGTGATAACAGATTTTAATTCAAACTTAAAAGACCGTAATACAGAACTATCGGCGCAGTCTTTATGCACAGTGTGTACTTTGCTCACAATTTAAAATTGCAATCTCAAAATCTTTTGCGTACAACACAAGAACAACCAGTAAAAGAAAATTTAAGTATTTCTGAAGTTATGGTAAATTCCGACACTGATCGAACAAGTGTTGGTAGTGCTGATACTAGTGAATGTGGTACTGACATAGAGGATGAATAAAATTATATTACCTATATAGATACACTTATGAATGAGACATTATATGATTCAGTAAGACTTAAAACACACTTGTAAAATGGAAGTTCCTTAAATAAAACTATAATTTATCAAATATATTGTTTTCTGAAAAAAAAAACAAAATTTAGAAAAAAAAAACACGGGTGCTAGGTTTTGTTTTCATGTTTTTTTTTCACAAAGCTGAAAAAAAACATTTTGTTTTTTTTTCAGTTTGCAACACTACATACAACACTTAAACATCCATGCCCACGGCCGGATTCGAACCGGCGACCTTCGGCACGCGGTGCTAGCACTCTAGCCCCTACGCTACCGAGGTCGGCCTACTTTGACATTATTCACTTTGAAACAAGCTGACAAATTATTAATAATATTTTGTCCATGAGGGATTGGTGGAACTCAGCGACTGTGATATAAAATTTGAGTTGATATGGAAGACAGCAACCAGTCACAATTGTGCTCTGAACAGCACTATTTAAGGTGATCTAATAAAAGTGTCAAGCATACAATCATCTAGCTGAAAATTCATTAATACAAAACTAGTAAAACATCACTAATATTTACAGAAAGAAAAATCTTGAAATGTCTAAAGAAATGGAGTTTTGTGATGGATCGTCTAATACCACGCCTCAAATTTTATTCCAAGTCTGAATGTACTTTTATTCGTTAACCAGCGTTTTCAGTAGACCGAGAATGGTGGTGTAACGGCTAGCGTTCTGGCCTCGCATTCGGGAGTACGGCGGTTCGAATCTCCGTCCGGGTATCAGGATGTGGGTTTTCCATGGTTTCCCAAATCACTCCAGGCAAATGCTGGGATGCTTCCTTCAAAAGGCCATGGTCGAATTCCTTCCCATACCTTGCCCCCATCCTTTCCCGTCTCTAAAGACCTCGCTGTTAGAGAGACGTTAAGCAGATAAAAAAAAAGTTTTCAGTAGTTTTTGCGTTTACAAGCAGCGTTAAGGAAGAGAGTACGTCCTTGATTATACGTGAGAGTATTGTCATGCATCAGGAACAGTATATGACGTTATTTGCAACAGTAATAACATAATAACAATGTCATATTTAACTGATAATCACTTTTTAATACATCATGTACGCATTCTCCGAGTATCTTTACGCCATATGCTAACTGATTTTACATATAATTTATTCCCGAAATTAAATCGATGTAACCGACCTCGGCAGCGTAAGTGTAGCCTGGGTCACCAGTTCGACTCCGACCTCGGACATGGTTAGTTTTAATTAAGTTGTTGTTTCCGTCTTGTGTTGTCTGTATATACTATGGAAAATCAACAACTTGAAAATACAAAAATACTACACAGTTGTTCTTGGCTAAATGGCTATAAGGCCGAGTACTACTTTATTTTTTTATTTTTTTAAACCCTTCGTATTTCGACAGTGCATTTTCAATAATTGGCATAGGGCATTATGATTTTCAACAAATTTAACCAAATATCCCAAGAATCCAAAGAACAAGATGTATTGGATTTTCTGACACTTCAATTTATAAGTTGCCTTGGTTGATTAACAGGTTTTTAAGTATATCTCGCTTTGGAGTATCATGCCTACCAGCAGAAATACCTAACAGACGAACCAACGACAAACTTCCCGGCAGAGATATTCCAGGTATTCTCTTCTTTGAAGTGGGGGAAAAAAAATTAATAATAATAATAATAATAATAATAAAAATTGAAAGAACGTGTGTTTTTTTTTTTTTACTATTTTTTTGTTTAGTGTTTAGATGAAATTATGTTACAGAGTTATTTTGTATGTTTGTCATTACGGTTAGCAACTTAAAACAATTTTTGTTTCTGTCAATGTCCATTGGGATATGCCTGTCCAATAACTTTGAAACATAGTTTTCCTCACAGTCACTTGCACGCTGTGTGTTAGTCTTCGAATTGGAGACTTCATCCAAGTCAAACGTTGATGAGTCGTTAAGTTTTATCACCACGAGCTCACTGAGATCGGAAAAAATCTGCTCCCTACGTATTATATAGAAGGCTTCCCATTTAGTGACAGGTTTCGGTTTAATTTAGAACTTTAAAAGTTGGTGGCAGTTTGGAAAAATACTTACAAACACTAGCATAGATTCCTGTAAGGCATTAATTAATAGTCACGATTACAAAAAATCAACTGTCAAATTCTTGCAATCAGCTCACTTAAACGTTATCAAGCCTAAAATTTGGCGACTAGTAGTAGAAGTAATACTTGTACGGCATTGATTGTTACGGCTCCCATTACATGAATGTGACGACAGGAACGAATCACACCATCTCTGCTTTTGATTCCACCTGTATCTTTTGCAGCTTAGGTACTACACGGAAACCCAACAGCAAACCTCTGCAGTAAGATCAGCGTTGCAAGAAGGTTGACTTCTGTACAAACAGTGAATTGAGGCACGCTGCCCTTCAGCAACGTCAGCAGCATTGTAAAATACGAGTTCTCATTTGTCTCTGACACTGGCGTTACAGATAAAGCAACACGACTCCGACTAGCCAAATAAACTGTCGCTCGTGAAGTACTTTGCTACTATTCTCCTTACTATTCATAACTGAAAGAGAAAACGAGCTGTTACATAGTCAGACAATTATTGTTTTTCTACCTAACCTCTTGCAATGTCTCTGAATTCTGCGGTGAAGCAAATCAAGCATTAATGAAAGCAATGTAGGGGAAGGCCGGGCAAAGTGGCCACGCTAAGGTTTGACGATCTTTTAAGGTAACTTACAATATACCTAAAGGCATAAAAATGAGGTGTTACAAAGTTCAAATATCCTAGTACGTATCAGAATTTTTTTTGGTTACCTTTTCATTAAGTTTAGTACCTAAAAAAAACAACAATTTTTCAAAAAGTACCCTAATGGCCTCTCTGCGCGACATGGTCGGGTAAAGTGGCCATTTAGCTTTAAAATAAAAAATGAGTGATTAAAAAAGCTATAAATTTGCAAAACAATGTACTTTATTTAAAAGGTGATGTAGCTTGTAAATAATAGAAATTATAGCGGGCAAAAGGCACTTTAATCGCAATTTTCGGAAACTAAGGAATAGCTGTTTCGTTCTACTCCATCACAGAGTTCGTGAGCCCAAAAGTAACAAATATGGCACTCGATCCATCGTTCTCAGGGCCGCCGTAAGCGGGCGTGCAAGGCGTGCACCGCACGTGGGCGGCACATCGAGGGGAGCGGCAGAACGAGTGATCGACAGTCGCCGCCCCGCGATAGTTTGCCACTCCATTGTCGCCGCGACGAAATTTGCGGCGTATTAAGTAGCGCGCGACCTTTTTTTTAGCTCAACAGCTGCTTCGGGCGGCACTCGGGATGGCAACAAT